>JARWKJ010000001.1:36669463-37076963 GCA_029959095.1 Rhinichthys osculus | reverse complement strand
ATATATGCTCTATTTTTTTATTTTCTGGGTGCATTTCTTTCTTTCGGTGACACATGGAGCCCAGGCATTTTTGGACCTACTGATGATTTTTAAAAATTCTTGTATAGTTGCTTGTGAATATTGATACTTTTATACGTGTGGCAGCTCAGGTGGTGTCAATTTTAAACACACACACACACACACACACTCACACAGAAGTGTGTAGCCACCGAACTTTCCCATCGCTTGGACTTAATTCCAGAACTTCAGAAAAGCATCCGAACAAAGAGTGTGATGTAATGTTGAACGCGGTTCATTCCTGTGAGCTGTTTCAGCACGCGTGTGTCTTCATAACCCAGTGTGTGTGTGTGTGTGTAAACGACATGTTTTTACTAAATAAGGGCTAATGCGCTTCAGGACGGCGAGCTGACACACTCCGGCAGACCTGCACTGTGCTTTATCTTCTTCTACAGTAAAGCTCTTCTGTTCGTACGGTTAGGCTTGGGTTGAGGTGAGCATTTTCCCTCCAAGTGCCAGAATGCACTTTTACAAACAACGCTATCATTTTTTGGGGGGGGTTTTAATAAAAAAATATGTGTATGGTACACTACGGACTTCATTTTTACATTGTATGTTATTTGTATTCCAAGAAAGACAGATTTGGTTTTTAATGTTGATTTTTTTATTGTAAATGATGAAGCTGCACAGAAAACAATCTTAAGCAGGCGCTGTTTCTGGGCCAGTACGTTTATGATTTTAACCACTGAAATAATAAAATGACTTTATGAAAGCAACGGGTATGATTCATTATTGATGCGTAGTTTGACATTAATCGGAAGCCACTGCTCTTGTTCTTTTTCTTATGAATGTGAAAGAAATGGAAAATCTGTCATTGTTTATTCGCCCTCATGTCTTCCTGAACCGGTTCCCATCACTGATTTATAATCTCCACTGTTTGTCCGCCTGCGCTTCTTCCTCTGCTCGCATGTGCTGCTTTTCTGCATCATTTCAACTGAATATTGTGTTGTCAAAATATATACATTTCTCTTCCAGAATGATTATATGATCTTCAGACAAGCGGTTGGTTCTGTTGCTGAAACACACACACACACACACACACACACACTACATGAGACAATATTTGATCTATAGACCTTATGTAGCCCCGCCCCTTTTCCGCGCTGAGCTCATTGTCTTTTGACTTCCGGTCTGTATTTTCACAGCGATCTTGCGTAGTTATGAATGAACGGCTCGTTAAAAAAATTCCCAAGGTCCATTTGTTAAGACATATTACAATGCTTATCATAAACATTACAATGCTCATGATAACTTTCGTTAACTCTACAATAAGTAAATCAACTTCACCAGCTAATTACTCCTGGACAGCGATGCCATAGAGCAGGGGCGGTTCTAGGGTGAGTGGATATCCGGGGCTTAGCCCAGAGAAAGCCATGTGTCAGGATACAAGGAATAAACTTTAAATAAAATGATTTAAATATATATATATTTAACAAGGTAAATCTTTCTGGCTTATTCATTTAAATTTTACACAGCACTTACAATTTGCATAAATAATATTATGAAACTAATGTATCAAATATCATTTGGAATACAGAAATATGAAATATTGAGAAAAATAGAAAGGTACTTTGCCACTAGATGGTGGCAAGCCACTGCCTTAATTAGTGAGTCGGTTTATTCAATTGATTCGTTCAAAACAGATGATTCATTTAGAAAAAAAGTAAGAATTGTTTTTTGAATGGCGGGGTCAGTGAATCATTTACAAGCAAATTCATTCAGTAAACACCGCGAGGCTTTGTTTGAAACCATTTTCGTTAGTGAAATATTTTCTTTACTTTTATTATCTTTTTTTATTGAATTGTTGCCCTGACACCTGCAGGCTAACCAAACATATAACGCTCTAAAATGCTCGCGTGTGTCCTATAGACTGTGCTGCGCAACCATTAACTGTTAAGACGATCAAAATGTAAATCAGACACAATTTAAAACCGAATAAGAAATATAATAAATAAAAATAAATAAAAAAATTAAATCCTTTTCATTTTAAATCCTCGCTTGTCTGGCTTATGCTACTCCGAACAATGTCCGGTATTTTGAGCACTTCTTGCGTTGTTTTTTTTTTTTGCATTTTCACGATGACTCGCTTGCTTTAGGTCCTCAGTTGTAAGTCGCTTTGGATAAAAGCGTCTGCTAAATGACTAAATGTAAATGTAAATAATACTATGATTAAAAGTTACAGATACCTGCTGAAGCTGTTGTATCTTGTTTTAGTGCTGGCTGGGGGTGTTTTACTTCCTTTTTTTTGTGAAGAATTTTAATATATCCATTTTACTAACTTACACATCAACAAACCGCCTGGCTCCAAAATATCTAATTTCATTGGCTGGATCGTACAGACGCTGAACTTCTCATCGATGGTTGGCCAGTTTACATGTCAGTCAGAAGCACTAGCCTGAGTGGGCGGTTCTTGTCGGTTATGAATGACAACGCGTATATTGACGGACACTGTAGATGTGAGAGTCGAGATATACATTTAATTGATTAAATTTTAATAAAAAATATTTGAATGCGCATGAAAACTCAGTGATGGTGCGTACAATGCATGGTAATAAAAACATTCGGGGCTTTACTGAAAACATTCGGGGCTCCAGCCCCCTTAGCCCACCCCTAGCGCCGCCCCTGCCATAGAGATATACAGAGCGACCGCAAAAACGGAAGTTCAAAGACAATATTCTAAAGATGGCGGCGCCCTCGTTTCTCTGGCGCATAAGGTCTATAGTTTAACAATTGACAATCAATCAATTTGCTGATTGCATATTCCAGTTGTGCTGCAAATGTCATCATACACCAACATTCAAATGTTTTCTGTTCACCAAGGATGCGTTACATTTACAGTAAAGACGTTTGATAATGTGACAAATGACTTTGTTTCAAAATACATGCTGTGTTCTTCAAAGATCCTCTCACATCAATGACAGCTGTGCAGAACTTTTCTTTTATTGAAAAAAAAAAAATCACATTCATAACATGTTTTCTGTAGCTCGTGTGACTGTAGGACGTCTCTCACAGACAGTCCTCGTGATCGATCCCAGAGTTCCCAGCAGCTCGGATTCCTCCATTAGACTGTGATGGTTTCTCATCAGATCTCAGAGCTCTTATTCTCTTGCTGGTCCGGTGTGATTTCCTCTTTGAGACTCGGTCTGAAAGCCAGCCGTCTTCTCCTCACTGAGAAGAGAAGCGTGTGTACAACATTGATTTAATGTCTGTCTTTTCAACACTGAATCAATATTGAGAATTCAATGTTATTTTAACATTGATTTTTCAACATTGATCTAATATTATTTAGCTTTGAATTTTCAACCTCAACTACAATGATGATTCTAATGGAATTTCAACGTTTAGTCAGTGTCACCTTGCTATCCGGGGTGTCTCCAGCTGTGATCTGTGATCGGCTCATCGTTCTGCTGCACGGTTTTACACTTCTCGCTCTGTTTATACTCGACGCGTCCGCGCGAGCGCGAGTCTCCGCTGACTGCGCGCGGACCTCTCCATATGGACGAGGCGTTTATACTTGACGCGCTCGCCGTTGTGCTATTCTGTGAAACGACAGGGGGCGACTCGGAGTAATTAACTGGCTACATTTGCAGTTCATTCTCTCAGAAGAAAGAAAGAACAACTGACTGATGAGTTTCTAGAGAAAACAAATTTGCTTGACCCGAATAATGATGCATATTATTAAGGGGAATTATAAAGTGTCAAAATGCTAAATCAAATATATGCATTCGGACTATTTAGTTAACAATTTAATAATTACGGATTAATCAAATAACACGATCCCGGACAAAAAACTACTTATGAATTACACTATATAGAGTTCAATGAATCAAATAAATTATTTACGAATTGAAGTGATGTCATAATAGCAACATGTTATGAATATGAATCAAGACTGAATGATACCAATTGACCTATAGGTTATGATGAAGATGTACATCTATGATGTAGACATTATTAAACAATGACTCTTTAAATAAAAATAATAATTAAATGGTTTAGAGATTAATGTTTAAGTGATGATAAGTATGGTTGAGATGAGATTCAGTGACAAATATGGTAAAAAATTAAATAAAGGGGATTAAAAAAATCTGTTTAAAATCATGAAGACTGCAGTCATATCCTATGGAAGCTTGTTTCCACCACATCATAAAAAATAAAAAAGATCATTGCGACTTTTTATCACACAATCACACAATTCTGACTTATACTTGCGAGAAATAAACTGTTATAAATAAACGGCGTGTTTATATCGCAATTCTGACTTTATAACACGCAGTTGGGAGTTATGATGTCACAATAACATGATATAAAGTCAGAATTGCGTGATATAAAGATAAATGAGTCACACAAAGTCCAGGACGACCAACACAACAAGAAAAAACAATGAATGCATTTGTGAGCACACAATCACTCAGCACTGAAACAAATGATGGAAAGTTTTTTTTTAAAGGTGACTTATAATGTTTATTACCTTTCATTTAGCTGCAAAGATATACATTTAGAAGATGCTTTTATCCAAAGCGACTTACATTGCATTTCAAGGTACACATTTACATTCTTACCAGCTTTTGCTTTCCCTGGGAGTCGAACCCACGACCGTGGCGTTGCAAGCACAGACGCTCTACTGTTTGAGCAACAGGGAAGTCCAGGAGATATTCACTCCAACAGAAAGCCCGTCCTCAAACGGCTTTGCAGTTTGTAGTCCTGCCGCTATTTCCTTTACGTATCTACGTCGCCATGTGATACATTTGCATAAAGCGTGTTTTAGCCCTCGGTCTGAACATTTACGCGACAACGCCATTCTGGCAGGCTGAAAACGCAAACTTTAGGAAACGATACCGTTATCGTCTCAAGAGTTCTTCAAAAACTTCAAAAACATGAATTTGTGTTGGAAATGTGGCGTCCCTTACCATAACCTGTGAGAAATAGTGTCTCACCCTCAAACAAAGGGAGTTATAAGTCAAGTCAGCTTCATTTAAACAGAGCGCTTCTTACAATACTGAGAGTTTCAAAGCACCTTTACAGAGATAACAGGAAAATAATGCAACAAAGTTTGTTTCTAGAAGAAAATAGTGTTGTAACCTGGCCCTTTAAGTCCCTTAACTGCCTGCTGTGTTCTTGTAGCTTATTGGTTGTTCAGCTACGCACTCCTTAGCATAGAGCAGAAAGTGAAGTTAGTTGTTGTTCTTAGAGGTTGCTCGCATGCTCATCGCACGTCGGAGAAACTGCCGTCCAGTGCCGGAGCAAGAGCGCCTATCAGCTGCAGCAACCGATATAAGTTTGTGTTCATGAATGTTGGTGAGTGCGCTGTGAACTGTAACTTACATCTGTGTCCTAAGATCTTCAGTAAAACTTGTGAAAGCATCTCCTTGTCGTGGCTCATTCCACCCGCGTTTCCATGTGTTGGCTACATAGCAAGAACACGACAACTGGTGTCAGAAGCGGGACTGTGTTTGAAACAACGTGGAATAACCCAGAGGAATATCGGATATCGATTTAAAAAAGTGGATGCTGCAGTGGCATGCTAATGTGTTAGCGCTTCACTTGAGGCCGGAGGCGCGAGTGGGCTGACGTCAACGCGCCCGATGAGAACCGTGTTGACTCAACTACACTGAATTGCCAGAGACATTAAGAAAATCAAATGCTCCTGGAGGTCGTCTGTAAGGATGATTGACTGAAATAAAAAAGTACGACAAAACTATATGGATAAAAAGCCCTCCACCATTCTTCAATATCAGGCAGTTCACTGGTAGCCGGAGGCGCGAGTTTGCTGTCGTCCTCGCGCTCGCACCCGATGAGAACCGTGTTGACTCAACTACACTGTGAACTGTCAGAGACATCAAGAAAACCAAATGCTCCTGGAAGATTTTTTGTGAGAATAATTGACTGTAAAAAAAGAAGAAAAAAAGAAGATATAGATTAAAAAAAAAAAGCTATCAAAAAAAAAAAGAAAGAAAAGAAAAGATTTAAAAAAAAAGCTATCAAAAAAAAAAAAAAAAAAAAAAAGCTATCAAAAAAAAAAAAAAAAAAGCTATCTAAAAAGAAAAGAAAAGCTATATATATATATATATATAAAAAAAGCTATAAAAAATAAAGAGAAATATTAAAACATGTCCCAGGAAGATTTATACCAAGGAGCGATGGCAGCAGCAGCCCCTGATCCCGACCAACCTCCAGAATGGTTGAAGGCAATGCTTGAAAATCAGAGCAAGAATAATGAGCAACTGCGAACGATGATGACTCCAATATTACACCATATTGCAAGTAGTACCCAAGCCCAGCACACATCCATGTCCACTGCACCTAGGTGGGACACCCGTGAGAGCTTGCAGCCCACTGTCAGAGATAAGCGAATGCCTTACAGTGATTCACAGTTTCCCTTGGATAATCCAGAGAGGTCACGCAACATTACAAGCGGACCGTTTGCTGCTGAGCTGGACGTCATACAACAGAGAGCACGTACTTCAGGCCCCACCAGAGCTACCCCATCCATAGAGACAGGTGTTAGGCAACGAAATAGTGAGCGTGGCTCTCAGCTACTGCCACCTACCTACGCTTTTGAACAAAGACACAACATTCCTCATCATCAAGGCCAACCCGTTTCTCATGAGGGTCCCAGAGCAAAGCTTGCTATTTTTGATGGTACTGGGGACTGGGAATCGTTTCTAGTACCATTTGAACGGCAGGCCAGAAAGTTTGGATGGAGTGGAGCCCACAGGGTGGACTATTTACATGAATGCCTGAGGGGGGCAGCAATTAAGTACGTCTGTTCACTTCCTGAGCATATTCGAGAGGACTACACTCTTCTGAAAGAGCAGCTAACTCAACGTTTTGGTCAACGAGACCCCCCAACCACAAATAGGAGGAAGCTTGGAGAACTCCACCAGTTCAAAGAGTCGGCAGCAGAGTTCGCTGAAGAGGTACAACGCTTAGTCACCTTAGCCTACCCTGGTGTGGACCTCGATCTGCAAGACCAACTTGCCACAGATTTCTTCCTCAAAGGGCTTCGTAACCAAAAGGTGGCTTATGAAGTAATGAACAGAGATCCCCATTCATTAGTGGAGGCTCAAAGATTTGTAGAGGCCCACGAGCACAATTATCGAGCCACTGTGGGGCGTGATGTTGATTCAAAGAGCAGAGCCAGGCGGATTTCATGGGCAGATGATGATGTGTCCATTGAAACTCCAGCAGCCTCACGCAGGGTGCATAGTCCAAGCTACGTCACTGCAGACCAGCTAACCCTTCTCTCGCAGAAAACTGCAGCCCTAACAGAGACAGTGGAGAGGATTAGTAAGAACTATGTGACTGCTGACCAGTTTCACCTCCTGATGAAAAAGATGGAGCAGCTGCAATCAAAACTAGACAACCCTGTGGCTAAGGAGCCAAGAAAGCTGGAGGAAGCAAATCAGGAAAATAGGCGAGGGCGGTCTCCAACACAACGTGGTGCAGCACAAACCAGATCCTACTCCCCAAGTCCCAGCCGTGTTGGAACAGGTGTGTGTTATCACTGTGGGGAAGAAGGACATTTTCGCAGAGAGTGCATGAGGCTGTCAACCCTGCCACCCAACTCTGGTCAAAGTAGTAAGGATCAAAACCGCAGTACTGCTCCAAGAGACTCGGTAAGCTGGAGAAGTCAGTCCCCCACACCCCAGGTGGGACGCGCTACAAGTAGAGGCCCAAGCTTGCTCATTGATGCAACTGTGAACAGCATTCCAGTGAAAGCCGTTGTAGACACAGGAGCTGAAGCAACAGTTATCTCAGAAACCCTATATCAGCAGTTTCCCTCAAATAAGCAGATGGCTTTAACACAGACATGCCTCCATAATGCAGAATCAGGGAAAGACATGAGCGCCAAAGGTGGACTAAAAGTTAAATTCCAAATTGGTACCTGGAGTGCAGAATGGGACGTTTTTGTGGCTCCGATACGTGACTCTGTTCTTCTGGGCCTCGATCTTCTGCAAGCTGCAAATGTAACAATCCACACGAATGGCAGAGTATTAGTCGAGGAGGAGCTGGTTCCGGCTAGGATCGTTGGCGGTGATGGAACAGACTATCACGTTGCACGAGTGGTCCTGGAGACAGACACAATGTTACCTCCAGAAAGTGAATGTCTTGTCTGGGGAGAAGTTGATAATCCAAAACCTGGTGTCTGTGCTGTTTTGGAACCCTACCCGATCACAGAAACTGTGGCTTCTGGAAGTGTTGTCACAACCATGGAGCAACGGGTGATTGTCAGGCTCTGCAATCTTTCCAGCCACAAGACTACCTTACTGAAAGGAGCCTGCCTTGGTCTCTTAGTTGAAACTTATTCAGATGAGAGCTTATCAAATTATACGCAGCAAGAAGAGGACTGTAGTCTTCAAGAGCAGAGTGATGACACCGTTCATTCAGAACTGAGAAGACTGACAACTGCCACTGACTTGCCCGAGCACCTCCAAGCCCTTTATGCTGCTTCAAGCGGGACATTAAGTGAGGAACAGCAACAACGACTTGTTAAGCTCCTGCATTCATACAGGTTTCTCTTTGCCATTTCAGATGATGATCTTGGATTCTTAACAGCTGTCACACACAAGATAAACACTGGAGCGGCTAGGCCAGTACGCCAGCCTGTAAGACGGACTCCCCTTGGGTTTCAAGGGGAAGAGGAGAGGCACCTCAAAGCTATGCTGGAAGCAGGAGTCGTTAGACCTTCCTCCTCAGAGTGGGCATCACCTGTGGTGCTAGTCCGTAAAAAGGATGGTGGTGTCCGTTGGTGTGTCGATTATCGGCGCCTAAACAGCCTGACAATTAAGGATGCTTATCCTCTCCCCAAGATTGAGGAATGTCTTGATGTTCTTGGTGGCGCTTGTGTTTTCTCTACCCTAGACCTCCAATCTGGGTACTGGCAAATTGTAGTAGATGAAATGGACAGAGCAAAGACGGCCTTCATCACTCGCTATGGCCTTTATGAATACAATCGTATGCCCTTCGGACTGTGCAATGCTCCAAGCACTTTCCAAAGGGCAATGGAGCTTGTTCTTCGAGGACTTCAGTGGGAAACCCTTCTAATTTACTTGGATGACATCATAATCCTGGGTAAAGAGGTAGACGAGAGCCTTGATCATCTTGAAGTGGTATTCCAACGCCTTGACAGTTACGGGTTGAAGCTGAAGCCATCAAAGTGTCATCTACTCAAAGATGAAGTCCTTTTTCTGGGCCATGTGGTCAGTGGTGAGGGTATACGCCCCAATCCAGCTTTGATTAAGGATGTGGAAGCTTGGAAAACCCCCACAAGTTTGCATGAGCTGAAGGCCTTCCTTGGACTGTGTAACTACTACAGGAAGTTTGTTCAGGCATTCTCTGAGTTGGCCAGCCCTCTAAATGAACTCCTTCGAAAAGAAGTAAAATTCCTGTGGACTGAGGAGCACCAAAATGCCTTCACACAGCTCAAGGAAAAGTTAACTTCTGTACCAATACTTGGGTATCCTTCGGCGGAAGGAAAATATATCCTGGACACAGATGCATCAAATCACAGCATTGGAGCAGTGTTATCACAACTCCAGTGGGGAGAGGAGAGAGTTATCACCTACGCCAGTAACCACCTTACCCCAGCCCAGAGGAGATACTGTGTAACGAGACGAGAGTTGCTGGCTATTGTCTGCTACACCCGCCAATTTCGACACTACCTGCTTGGCAAGAAGTTCCTTCTGCGCACTGATCACAACAGCCTGACCTGGTTGTTCCGTTTCAAACACCCTGAAGGACAGCTTGCACGATGGCTGGAAGAGCTGAGCCAGTATGATTTTGTCATTGAGCACAGGGCTGGAAAACACCATTCAAATGCTGATGCGATGTCAAGATGTGAGGGCGAGATCCACAACATGTGTAACTGTTATCAGGCAGGGAAGGATGTTTCAGATTTGCCATGTGGAGGTTGCCAACATTGCCAAAGACTCCATGACCGTTGGGAGAGGTTTGAAGAAGACGTTGATGACGTGGTGCCACTAGCAGTAAGGCGCATTGAGTGTGAAACAGAGGAACACAATGACACTCGCACAGGTGAAGAGAACAGGCCAGCTTCAGAGTTGCTTGGAGCCCCACGTGTTAATTGGTTAGAAACCATTACCAAACAACAGCTGGCTCAAGAACAAAAGGCTGATCCTGATCTTTCAATCTTGCATGAGTGGAAAGAGAGTGAAACACTTCCCACAAAAGAGCAGGTAGCATTGAAAAGTCCAGCGGTAAGGAAATACTGGCTGTGTTGGCCGCAAGTCCAATCACATCAAGGTGTTCTCTTCTATTGTTGGGAAAGGCCTGGAGGACTCAGCCCTTCTTTGCTGCTACTAGTACCAGCTTCAATGCAAGCAGAAGTGTTGCAAGCCTGCCATAACCCACCCCAGTCTGGTCATTTGGGGGAAGGCAAGACGTTAGAGCGACTCCGTCAGAGTTTTCACTGGTATGGCATGGGTGGAGATGTACATTTGTACATACAACGGTGCCAACACTGTAACGCTTGCAAAGCTGCAGGACCTACTAAGAGAGCCAAACTTCAAAATTACCAAGCAGGGGCCCCAATGGATCGGATCCATCTCGATATACTGGGTCCATTTCCTGTGTCTAGTTCTGGAAACAAGTATGTCCTCATCATCATTGATCAATTCACTCGATGGGTGGAAGCCTTTCCGGTTCCAGACCAAGGGGCAGAAACTACATCTAGGACACTAGTTTACGACTTCATTTCCCGGTTTGGTGCACCACTTGAATTGCACACAGACCAGGGTCGCAATTTTGAAAGTTCACTATTCAAGAATGTTTGTAGTCTCTTGCAGATCACAAAAACAAGGACGACCCCTTACCACCCTGCCTCAAATGGGCAAGTTGAGCGGTTCAACCGTACACTCCTGCAGATGATCCGCTGCTATGTGAATCAGGATCAGAAAAACTGGGATGTGCACCTTCCCCTCCTTACATCAGCGTATCGTAGCTCCCAGCATGCAGTTACCGGATTCACACCCAATAGGCTGATGCTCGGAAGGGAAGTCTACCAACCTCAAGATCTGTGGTCTGGCATAGCAGAGCAGAGGTCAGAAAGTTTGGGAGTTCCAGACTTCCTGTACAACTTGGAGAAAGGCTTAAGAGAAGCACATGACACTGCCAGAGAGCACCTTCGAACAGCTCAACAACGTCAAAAGAAGACGTATGATCTCAGGGCTCAAGAGAGGATGTATAGTGTGGGAGATCTGGTGTATATTAGGGACAGCACCAAAAAGAAGGGACAGAGTCCAAAACTCCAAGCACCGTGGAAAGGGCCCATGGTGATATCTGCCTGTCGTGGCCCTGTACTTTATGAGGTTCAGGGATTACGACAGAAGAAAATCATGCATCATGATCGTCTCAAACCTTATGACTGTGAGGTGATTCCAGCATGGGTTAAGCGCCAAAGGAGCCAGATTCTGCAAAAGAGCAATGGTACCCCGGATGATCCTATCATTCAAGAACCTCAGCTTGAACCTGAACAGCTCGCAACCCAGGACAGTAGTGAAACAGATTCAGCATCTTCTGACCTGGAGCCCAAGGAAAACCTGGACAAAGGAAGAAAACGTCAGCCAACAGCTCGCCGACGAAGAAAAAAAGAAAGAAAACTTGGGTTTATGTTAGACCTAGGACAAGAAGAAACAATCAAGAGGACAAACAAAGGAAGAGAAATTCGTAAGCCTGCCAGATACAATGATTAAGAGAAAAGAGAATGACTGTTCCAGACTTCAGTTAAGTGCAAGTACTTATGGACTTTTATTTCAGAGCTAACGCCTTTGAAGACTTTTCCAGACTAAAGGTACTTACTGGTCATAATTACATGTACAATGTTTTAGTTATTGATTTGGTTCCTGTTTTTGGGCTATTGTACTGAAGGGACTCAGTACTGCTAGAGGGGGGATAGTGTTGTAACCTGGCCCTTTAAGTCCCTTAACTGCCTGCTGTGTTCTTGTAGCTTATTGGTTGTTCAGCTACGCACTCCTTAGCATAGAGCAGAAAGTGAAGTTAGTTGTTGTTCTTAGAAGTTGCTCGCATGCTCATCGCACGTCGGAGAAACTGCCGTCCAGTGCCGGAGCAAGAGCGCCTATCAGCTGCAGCAACCGATATAAGTTTGTGTTCATGAATGTTGGTGAGTGCGCTGTGAACTGTAACTTACATCTGTGTCCTAAGATCTTCAGTAAAACTTGTGAAAGCATCTCCTTGTCGTGGCTCATTCCACCCGCGTTTCCATGTGTTGGCTACATAGCAAGAACACGACAATAGCATCACAGTCCAGCTTAAGCAAGTTCAGTGATGGTTCATTTTTTAGTTCATTTATATATATATATATATATATATATAGCCACTCTGGAGAAAACCGTGATGTCATCGTCCAGCTCAGTTCAGTTCTCATATAATGGTGTCAATGCAGGCAGATCAATAATATTGTTGAATATTAAATAAGGGCAGGAAGAGTTTATCACTATGTCCAGGGGAAAACATCGTTATATGGACTTCTAACTGCAGAGGAATGGAAGAATCAGTGGTGAAAATGTATATATATTCCTCTGCTTATTGGTATTTATTGTACTCATGGTATTTGTTTTACCATGAATGAAACTGAATTAATATAGCTAGTAATATTTTACAGACAATATCTTGAAGAAAAGTGAGAGAAGGCCATTAAAAGTACAAAAAAGGTGTTAAATTTGCATAAAATTAATTATTATTGTCTTGAGAAAACCAACATATCGAACTTCTGAGACAAGTGTTTTCACAGTCATCTGACTGATCTGGCCTGTGGATTGTTCTTTTCTTTTCTTTTATTGCACGCCAAGACTTGCTGTGGTTTTTACAAAGCTTTTTATTTGCCAGTCGATGAGCGCTACTCTTCATTTGAACTACAGATGACTAAAGTTGGACGTTCAAATTCATTTTATTGTATTTTAGTTTCCCGTCCGCCTGGGCCAGCGCCTCTTATCTGAGTGATTTTACTGACTTCTTATCATCCATTATTAAGAAGAATAGTGTGATTATTGTCTGCGTGGATGGTGATCCCTGCAACACTTCTTCTGAATGTTTGAACATCACTCAACATGTCTCCGGTCCTCAGTAAGGGACATACGCTCGATCTAGTTCTCGCTCACGGTCTAAACACTAGCAATATTTGCATTGAAGATGTATTTGTTAGTGATGATTTTATCTGATCTCGCCTGTAATGAGGATCCTCTGCCTGTTAAGCGAGTGTTAATGAGTGCTGCCTCTTGGATGATTAACCAGCTTGCTCTTGAGAATTTCTCAGACGCTTTTGACTCTCAGATCTTATTTCAAATGACATTAAGTCTTTTGTACAGTCCTTTAATGAACATTGCACCCTGCTGCTGGATAGAGTTGCTCCTTTAAAGACTCAGCAAGTTCCCGCTGTTAATACTAATGCATCCCCGTGGATAAAGACGCCATCCGCAGCTTTAGCCGTGTCTGTCGTAAGGCTGGGCGTTTATGGAAAGCAAGAACACCACCTGCATCTTAAAGAGCTCTCGACAGATCTGATCAAGGATGCTAGAGCCTCTTATTTTACGAAACTGATATCTACCTAAGGAATCCTAAAACTCTGTTGGAGACGACTAACAACATTGTTTCTCCTGCTACATCTCTTGTCCCTGTGTTTTCTAATGATGACTGCAACCATTTTCTGTCTCATTTTGTGGACAAGGTTATGGCTGTCAGGGCATTGCACCATCAGTAAACCACTGTAAAAAATATTGTTGATGTAACTTAGAATAGTAAGTTGCCTTAAAATTTTGAGTTCATTGAGTTAATACAATGAAGGAGATTGGTTTAATCAACAGATTAAAATCTAAATATTATGTTATCTGAACCACATTAATTATCTAAGTTGATTTGACGAAAGAAAAAAACTTAAAATCAAGATATATATATTTTTTTACAGTATACCCAACAAAGACTTCCAAGACTGGACTGTTTTTGCCCCATTTCTCTGAATGACATTATTAAGTTAGTGTGTTCGGTGAAGCCTTCCCAAAGCCCTGTGGATATTTTGCCTACATCTCTGGTTATGAAATCCATTCTGAAATCTATTGGCCCGTGTTTGGTTTCAATTATAAACTTATCTCTTAGGCTGGGACAGGTCCCTATGTGTTTTAAACATGCTATTGTTCAGTCTCTCTCGGAAAAAAGAGTAATCTTGATACATCATCATTTAACAACTATAGGACTATTTCTAAACTACCTTTTATCTCTAAAATATTGTGGCAATGCAGTTAAATAATGTTTTGGAGGCTCATAATATCTGTGAAAAATTTCAGTCTGGTTTTCTTAAAAACCATTCAACTGAAACTGCCCTTCTCAGGGTCTTAAATGATGTTTCGATGGCTGCTGATGTCCTGTGCTGGTCTTGATCTCAGTGCAGCGTTTGATACTGTTGATCACTGCACTCTGATTGGTAGACTGAACTCTTTCGTGGGCGTTTCTGGATCAGCTCTGGATTAGTTTTAGGAGTTTTTCTTTGTCCGTAGGATCCTACATGTCAGACTCTGTTCCTTTGTCCTGTGGTGTGCCACAAGGCTCTGTGCTTGGCCCTCTGTTATTCAGTGTGTATATGCTTCCTCTTGGCAAGATTATTAGTATTTTCAAAATAATAGTTATGCTGATGACATCCAATCATATATATCTTTTAGTCCTGATAGACTAGACAAACTGTCCCTTCTGCAGAATTGTTTAGTCTTCATTAACAAATGGATGGCAGACAACTGTTTGCAACTTTGTACAGATAAAACTGAGGTGATGATTGTTGCCCCAGACAACATTACCCCTAAGATTAGGCAGGCCATTGGGGGTGTATCATCCTCTGACTGAGGTGACATAAGAAATCTGTGTGTCATTTTTGACAGATCTGTGTTTTAAAGTAACACTAGGTAAGTTCTAGGTAAGTCACTATGTAACTTTTGCTCTCGGGGTCCCCCTACAGTTGGGGAAACAGTATTGTCTTCTACTACTGTCGTAAAATCTGTCATGGTTACATGTGAATTTGTTTACAAGCCGAAACCCCCGAACTCTGCAGAAGGAGTTCTCACGTCTTGGGCAGACTGCCTGCGTTGCGTGTGAAATGTCTTCATCCCAGGTACAGTGGCATATATTTCAGCATGTCATATGAATATAATTTCATGGGTTTTATTTTTTTCAAACGCCAAAAGATCGCGTTGCTCACTTTTACAAGCCATCGTCATTATAGTAGCCTATTGGCGAATGTTTTACAGAATGGATATGCTAATTCAATTCAATGTTTGTGTGGTAGGTAATAGCCATATATCATCAATATTATAATATCAAGCTACCATAGATGAATTTTACTAGTCCAAAAGCATAACGGCCAAGTCAGCATCGGTTGGGCACCCCTCCTCCTCCTTTAGCTCATGCCAGCGAGCGAACGCTGGACCAATATTGATCCTCGTCCGGCCTTTGGTTCTATCACTCTCCCTTTTTTTTCTTTCTAGTCTCCTCCGACAAAACCTTCACCTTCTTTGGTTCAGTTGCTGCTTTGGTCATGATGATGATGATGAATCATGACAACAACATCCGGCAAACAAACGATAGTTGGGCTCTCACGTCCGAATTTGAGAAAGTGGGGGTGGTGGGGGAAGTGAGGCATGCCGTAAAGCAGTCGAATTTTGGGTTACTACCCGAACCCCAAAGTTACGTAGTGCCAGTAAAAGCAATACAGACTCCGTCAGGCTATGGCAGACATGTCATTCAACCTATTGTAAGTCGATGTACCATCACAAGGTTTTTGCCTACTACATAGTGTTGCTTTAAAAGTCGGTGGTTCGTTCGGTTTTTTTCCATCTCAGGAACATTGCTAAGATTAGATCTATGGTTTCAAAAAAGAGATGGAGATGCTTGTTCATGCTTTTATTTAATCACGGTTTGATTATTGCAATATTCTATACACTTGTTTGAACAAATCTTCTATGGATTGACTGCAAACCGAATGCAGCGGCTAGGCACATTACTCCTGTGCTGAAGGCCCTTCATTGGCTTCCTATTGGTTTGCATTATAAAACTGTAGTCAGTACTTACAGAGCCTTGCATGGTCAAGCACCCTCTAACAACCAGGATCTACAACATGCACACACCCCTGGTTGGTCTCTGAGGTCTTCAGGCCAAGCCCTTTTTACTACTCCCAGAACATGTCTTAAGACGAGAGCTGACCGTGCTTTCTGTGTTGTGGCTCCAAGGCTCTAAGAACGAACTCTCACGCTTTAGCATTGAGAACTATGGGTTATGGTTTCTGTGGGATCTTTTAAAAGACACATCTTTTTGGACAAGCTTTTAATTAACAATATGGTTTGGCGTTTATTACATTTCTATGGTATTTGATGGTATTTGGACAGTTGTTATTTTATTTTATTGTATTTGTTTTGATTTTATTTTTTACTGTAAAGCACTTTGTGACCCTTCCTTTTCTGTGAATGTGCTATAAATAAACTTTTACTTTTTTTTTACTGTACTTTTCAAGGGTCTGAGCGCGGTTCACATGCATTCTAACTCCTCCTACAGCTTTAACCAACAAACTCGGATCAGACCATCAGACCTTTCCCCCCATCCATCCATCCATCCATCCATGCTAACAATGTGCTAACAATGTGCTAATTCCTTCTAATAACATGCTAACAACAATCTAAAACACCTAAACAACATGTTAAAACACCCTAGCAAACACCCTGTCTGCCTGATAGACTCTATTGGGTTCAAACCCTTTAAGCTTAAAGCTTTAAAACTGCTTCAAACTTCAAACTACTTTAACCTGAAAACCTTCAATCTTCAAGCTTTTAAACTTTCTGATTCGGCTTTCTCAAGCCAGCATCAAAGTTTATCTTGACAAACTTTTTAATTTGGTTACTATTGCAATTGGATGCATGATATAGTACATTTTAAGAAAAGCAGCATATTGTTCATAAGACCATTCATAAATGCATGAACATGCTAAATGGGGGAGTTTGATTCAAACTGTGCCATGCAGTGAACTGGGTATCCTAGCTAAATGCACTCAATTAGAAATGTTACGAAAGCACAAATCCTAGCAAGCCTGCTCAAGTGTTCAGACATTGTGCTTGTGATGTTTTTTTCATAAACTTAATTAGTCATGCAGCCACAGTCTCAAGAGCTTAATGAGCGAGTAATGATGGAGATTGAGGGTTTTCTGGTTGCTAAGGTAACAATCTGTAGACGAAAACAAGTGATGTTTCAGAAAGGAAATCAAATAAACCAAAAGGCTCCTCAAGGCTGGACGTAATGGTGATTTTATCAGTGCTAATCGGTGTTTGTCAATTAATGATGAAGTCATTCACTCCAAATCTCATGCAAATCAGTTGAATATTCGAGGGCCAGTTTGAAGTAGGTTTTACAGTAAATACAAAATGACAGAAAAAAGTATAGAAAGAAATCATGTGACCATTAGATTCAGGACAACTCAATTCGCGGTGTGGGGGATGGGTGGAGGGCTGGTGATGGGTAGAGAGCGACCGGTTCATCACGTCACCGCGGAGATACCATAGTGCTATATCTTCTGGTACTTCATTTTATAATAAACAATAAAAACATATATATACGTATATATATTGCATAAAACTTTATACAAGAAAGACATTGTGAATATTGTCCACTGTGCATCATAACAACAGCATTTAGTGATGAATATATTTCAATTACAAAACAACCTCTCATACTTTATTTTTTGAACAAATGCACACCTGTGACTGTGCTGACATCTTACATAATTAGCTACTTATAAACGATTATTTTCAAGAATGATTCTTTATTCTGATTATTAACTATTTATTATTCATTCTATTGGCTTGACATTCTGATACTATTTAAGTTCTCTTACGTGAGGTTCTCTCGTATTGCGTAAGTTTAGCTTACGCTATGGGTAAAGTTCATCTTTGCTCGAGATATTGAAGCCAAAATTATCCTTAATTTTGTATACATTGTCAACGCAGTGCAGCAGCTGCAGACCTAGAGCAGGCTATCTAGCGTGCTCACTGGCTGCCTTGCGGCAACTGCGGCAGCCTACCAGTGAGCCTGGCGTGACGTCGCGCCCACTACGCGTCACAGCCCGCGCAAGGGGGTGTGGCTTAGCGTATAAAAGCGGGGCTTAGAGGCTGCTTCCCTGATTTTCATCTCTTCAGCGAAGCTCTTCATACCGCTGAATCCGAGAGAAGCCGCCGCCGTCGAATCCAGCGACTGCCAGCAGAGGAAAGCCCCTGAGGAAGCCGGGCGACTTCTCGCCGCCTTCAGCCTTCCGTGCCAGCAACGCTATCCGGCGACAATATCCTTTACTGCTCTTTTCACTGTATTTACTGTGTGTGTGTGTGTGCTCGCCGCTGTGACACACACTTTTCTAAAAGAGCGCGAGCGTTCTTGTAAGAATGCCTCGCACGTCCTGTGGCTCGTGCCGAGCCCCGCTCAGCGTCGGAGACCGCCATGTGTTTTGCGCTCTCTGCCTGGGCCCGGACCACGCAGCCCTCGCACGTCGGGAGGCTGCGTCCACTGTGAGGAACTATCTATGTCGACCCTGCGGGCTCGTCTAGACTTCTTAACAGTAAAGCTGTCACTCCGCCATCTGCTGGACCGTGCAAGAAGAAGCACCGTGTACAGAGACTGCCGGAGCCTGATGTAGCACTCAAACGCTCGCCGGAACAACTCCCTCGAGCATTTCTCTCTCCTTTCCCGCCCCCCCTCCCGGACGCGCAGCCGCCGGCTCCCACCCGCACTGCCGCCGCCTTAGGGGACGAGGCGCTTGATATGGATGAGGACGCGCCGCTAACAGCTGTTCTAATCGCGGCTAGCTTCTCTACGTACGAGAAAGCTATCCCGCCTCCGCGTCCCAGGCGCATGCGTATCTCACCGGCGGAAAAGGGAAGAGTGTTCTAGTCCCGCCGAGGCCGGACTAACCCCTTTTTCTCAATATTGCAGCTATGAGCCTGTTATATAACATGCACTCCTGCAAACTAACACCGACACAAAGCTGTGATGACGCTTTCTTATCTGCTCGTGCTTACTTAAGCTTACGCAGTTACCCCTGTGGCTCATTGGCGAAACCCTAAGCTTTCACGCCAGAGATCCGTGTTCGAATCCCGGCTGGCAGTAGATAAAATTTATGCGGCTCTCCTCTCTGAGCTCGCGGACAGTTTTTCTTACGTACAGAAAGCACTGTTTAAAGCCGCGGCCGGACCGCCGTCAAACTATCTCGCCATGTCAGTCCCCCTGGAAAGGGCTACTGCAGTGGAGTATTTGGCAGCCAACGATTCGGTAATGTTACCCTCTTGCCTGCACACAACCGTTTTTACGGTAGCCCAGAGAAATCTCAGAAGAGTGTAATGTCTGGTATCCGGCTCATGCCGTTGGTGTTTCAAGTGTAGAAAAAGTGCCCACTTCTCAGTGTTCACCCCTACACACAAGCACTGTACCCCCCGTGTCTCTCACGCTCGCAGAGCCCACTCTCATAAAGCTGGCAAATGCCGCTTGAGTGTTAGATGCAGGTATCGTGCCCACAACCTTGTGTTCTCGCCCATCCTCTGCACTCTCTGTCACATGGCTAAAACACTCTCATATGGGTCAGTTTATGAGCGTAAGTCGCGTGCCCGCTCACGCTTACAAACAGACACACCGCCTTCGGCGCCGCTCGCACATCACAATATTTTCACAAACCGTTCCCCATTCGTAGCAATCGGGACGTCTCACGTGACACAGCCAGCTGCTGCTGTCAGCAAGCCACCGTGTTCAGGCTCTCATATCTGTCAAGCTATGAATGTAAGTCACGTGCCCGCTCACGAGCGCTCACGCTTACTAACAGACACACCGCCTCCGGCGCGGCTCGCACAGTACAAGTGCTCACTCGACGTTCCCCATTCAAAGCAATCGGGTCGTCATATATGAAACAGCTAGTCAATGAAAGCGTAAGTTCTACCAGAAAGACTTCACTGCCACGTCATTAATTTATAATTCCACGCTACCAATCACAGCTTGACATCGAATATAAAAGACTGATCTTACCGTCCCATGTTGTTGCCCGCAGGTGTCGTAGCAAAGTTTTCCCCCATCCTCCCCACCACCACCAGAATGGCTCCCGTCCACTCGTCGGGGGGTAGGCTCCGCCCCTGTCTCTAACATCAGGCAGGACCTACAAGCTAACCTTCAGACCCGGACGGAGGACGGGGCCTACGCCAAAGAACTCTGAGACGGAGCTTGTCGAGCATCTACTTTTATTTTTTGTCTGTAAACTCCTTTCACAAATTAAATTCTATTTTATTCGAGAATCCTTCTGAGTCTTTATGGTAGAACTGCTGGTTATCCGGCTCATGCCGCTGGTGTTTTAAGTGTAGAGATTGTGCCCACGCCCCAGTGTTCACCCCTACACACAAGCACTATAACTCATATGTCCTTCATGCCCACAGAGCCCACTCTCATAAAGCTGGCAAATGCCGCTCGAGTGTTAGATGTAAACATCGCGCCCGCGAACTCGCGCTCGCGTCCATCTCATGCCCGCTCTGTCACACGGCCATTTCAACCTCGTATGAATCAGGTTGTAAGTGTAAGTCACGTGCCCGCTCACGAGCGCTAACTCTTACTAACAGACACACTGTCTCCGGCGCTGCTCGTGCGTCACAGAATGTTCATAAAACGCTACCCGTTCACAGTAACCGGGTCGTCTCATTTAAAACAGCCAGCTGTTGCTGTCAGCGAGCCGCCGCATATAGACACCCATATGAGTCAGGCTGTGAATGTAAGTTACGTACCCACCCCAGCGCGCTCACACTTACTAATAAATGCCTCGCCTCCGGCGCCGCTCACTCGCTACAAAGCTCTCAGAAAACGTTCCCCACTCTGAGTAACCGGGACGTCACATATGAAACAGCGTACCTTCGTTGTCAGCGAGCCGCCGTATTCGAGCACTCATACCGGTCAGACTGCGAATGTATGCTACGAGCTCGCTCACGAGCGCTCGCGCTTACTATCAGTGGCTCCGGTTCAAGCCCCGCTCGCGCTTCAGAAAGCCATTGTAAAACGCTCCCCATTGAATGTAATCGGGTCGTTATGTGCGAACCAGCCCAAGCGGCTGTCAACAAGCCGCTTTGTTCAAGCACCGAGGGCTCGCGCACGCCGCCCCCACGTCTCCGTTCAGTTCCCAAAGCCCACAGTGTGCGGCGACCGGAACCCGGAGGCCATTCTCCCCCTGGCCACACATGCACAAGCATGGGAAGCCATTCCAGGGGTTTCAGAGTGGGTGCTAAGCACAATAAGACAGGGCTATGCACTACAGTTCGCTCGCCGTCCCCCGCGTTTTCACGCTCAGACCGAGTCGACAGTGAACGCGAAAGTAGCACATCTACTCCGCGCAGAAATAGCCAAACTGCTGTGCAAAGGAGCTATAGAACCGGTGCCGCCTTCTCTGAGCGAGTCAGGCTTTTACAGCCGTTATTTTCTCGTACCGAAGAAGGACGGAGGCCTGAGGCCTATATTAGATCTGAGATTTTTGAACAAAGCTCTCATGAGGAGACCGTTCAAAATGATTACAACCAGGCAGATTCTCGCGCAAATTCGCCCGAGGGACTGGTTTATATCTCTCAATCTGAAAGACGCGTATTTTCAGATACAGATTATACCCCGTCACAGGCCATTCTTGAGATTCGCGTTCAACGGCCAGGTATATCAGTACACCGTCCTCCCGTTCGGCCTGTCCCTGGCACCCCGTACATTTACGAAGTGCATGGGCGCGGCGCTCGCCCCCCTCAGATGTCAGGGTGTGCGAATTCTGAACTACTTGGACGATTGGCTGATTCTAGCACAGTCAGAGATAGACCTCGTATCTCACAGAACTATGCTACTCAGTCACTTGGAAAGATTGGGTCTCACGGTCAACTGGACCAAGAGCTCATTACGGCCCAGCCAGTCAATCTCCTTTTTAGGGATGGAAACTGGACTCCGTGGCTATGAAGGCTCAGCTGTCGACAGAGCGCACGCGCCGTGTTCGACACCTAGCCGCATCTTTACAGAAGGGCAGAACCGCCTCCCTGAAAAAAATTCAGAGGATGCTGGGCTGTATGGCCTCAGCTGCAGCAGTGCTTTAGCTGGGCTTACTGCGCATGCGCCCGCTACAACGCTGGTTGAATGCCCGCGTACCCCGTCAGGGGTGGACGCGCGGCTACAAGCGGATCAGGATATCTCAGAGCTGCAATTTAGCTCTGCAGCCCTGGTTAGCGGCCAATTGGTACCAGCAGGGGGTGACAATGGGAGCGATTTCCCACCAGAAAATCATCTCGACAGACGCCTCCAACTCAGGTTGGGGCGGCCTTTTCGAGGGCAGACCGGTCTTTGGCCTGTGGCCAGACCGAGAGAAACGCCTTCACATAAACTGTCTGGAGATGCTGGCGGTCGAGAACGCGCTGAAGCGCTTTCTCCCGTTCATACAGGACCAACACGTTGTAGTCCGCTCGGACAACATGTCGGTTGTGTCCTACGTGAATCGCCAGGGCGGTGTCAGATCCAGGAGCCTCTGCGATCTGGCAGAACGCCTCCTCGTTTGGGCCCAGTCCTTCCTGCGCTCGCTGAGAGCGATGCACGTGCCAGGGATCCTGAACGACGGCCCGGACAGACTGTCCAGGGACAATATTCCCCCCGGGGAGTGGTCTTTACACCCCCAAACAGTCCAGCTGTTATGGCGCCTCTTTGGCAGAGCGGAAGTCGAGTCGCGTCAAAGGACAACGCTCATTGCCCAGTGTTCTTTTCAAAGAACGAGGATGTGCTGGCCCAACTCTGGCCCAGCCACCCGCTATATGCCTTCCCACCTATGTTACCACAGGTAATCAAGAGAATCAGGGAATCACACAGCCTGGTGCTCCTCATAGCCCCGCGATGGGAGAACCAAACCTGGTTCCCGGAACTAACACGGCTGTCACACACAGCCCCGTGGCCGATTCCGGTGAGGAGGGACCTCCTCTCTCAAGCCTGCGGCTCGATCTGGCATCCCCACCCAGAGCGCTGGTCTCTGCACGTGTGGTTGATCAACGGATAGCCGTTATCCTGCCAGAAGGAGTTATAAACACGATCACGGAATCTAGAGCCCCCTCTACGAGACGGCTATATGCGTCTAAATGGTCTGTGTTCTCCAAATGGTGCACCGACAAAAATCTGGACCCCAGACACGGGTGAGGTTTCGCAGGTGCTCGGTTTCCTTCAAGAGCTGCTGGATAAGGGCAGGTCCCCATCCACGCTCAAAGTATACATGGCGGCGGTTGCAGCCTTCGCTGAGTCGAAGCAAGGCCGGTCACTAGGAAGGAACGAGCTGGTCATCCGCTTCTTAAGAGGAGCCAGAAGGATGAACCCTCCACGCCCACTCTCGGTTCCTATTTGGGATCTCTCCGTGGTCCTAGAGGCCCTAAAGATGCATCCCTTCGAACCATTAGATTAAACGAATCTAAAATACCTCTCGCTCAAAACCGTTTTTCTTTTGGCTCTGTCATCAGTTAAACGTGTGGGGGACTTACACGCGCTTCTGTTAGCGCAGCGTGCCTTGAGTTTGGTTTGAATTACTCTAAAGTCATCCTCAATCCGAGACATGGCTATGTCCCGAAGGTGATTGGCTCTCCCTTCAGAGCGCAGGTTATTTCTCTGTCGGCTCTGCCAGCATCCGACAGCGTGAGCAGCGACAGCCTCCTCTGCCCTGTCAGGGCACTGAGAGCTTATGTTACGCGCTCCAAGCAGCTCTTCGTTTCGTTTGGCGAGCGCACCAAAGGTCTCGCCGCCTCGAAACAGTCCTTATCCAGATGGATAGTGGACGCGATTTCTGCTGCCTACGCGTCAAAAGGTCTGCAATGCCCTCTGGGCATCAGGGCTCATTCCACAAGAGGCATGGCCTCGTCGTGGGCATGGTCCAGTGGAATTTCCATTAACAACATCTGTATGGCGGCGGGCTGGGCCTCCCCGTCTACATTTGTGAGATTCTATAATCTGGAAGTTCCTGCCTTGCAGGCTAGACTTCTGTCAGTCTATGTGTGTATGACCTGCCCATATGACTGGTGCGCAGGCTACCTCAACGTTAGCTCTCTTGGTTGAGCTGCACTAATATGGGTTGATTTACATGTAACATGCAGCCCGGCGCCGCCGCTCTACATTCCCCATGAGTGCTTATGTTATACATGTGTTGGCCCGCTTGCTGGCCGCCTGAATTTCCCACTTTCAATGTTCCCCGGGTTGGGACTCATAGAGTGGATGCTGGGCGTGCACGGCGTTGACAAAGTGTTCCCGTAAGGCAGCCAATGAGCACGCTAGATAGCCTGCTCTAGGTCTGCAGCTGCTGCACTGCGTTGACAATGTATACAAAATTAAGGATAATTTTGGCTTCAATATCTCGAGCAAAGATGAACTTTACCCATAGCGTAAGCTAAACTTACGCAATACGAGAGAACCTCACGTAAGAGAACTTAAATAGTATCAGAATGTCAAGCCAATAGAATGAATAATAAATAGTTAATAATCAGAATAAAGAATCATTCTTGAAAATAATCGTTTATAAGTAGCTAATTATGTAAGATGTCAGCACAGTCACAGTTGTGCATTTGTTCAAAAAACAAAGTATGAGAGGTTGTTTTGTAATTGAAATATATTCATCACTAAATGCTGTTGTTATGATGCACAGTGGACAATATTCACAATGTCTTTCTTGTATAAAGTTTTATGCAATATATATACGTATATATATGGTTCTCTTATGAGAGTATCTCTCGTACTGCGTAATAGCTTTACGCTAGGGGAAAAACTCTTTTCCGCGAGATATTGAAGCCAAAAATTATCCTTAATTTTTTAATAATGTAAAACGCTTTGCAGCAGCAAGCAGACATAGGCGAAACAGCTCGCGCGCCTATTGGCTGCTCTGCAGCAAATGCAGCAGCCTATCGAGAGAGACTCTGCGTGACGTAATAACCAATGGGGGCCATTCGCGCCCTTATCGTCACGTCCCGCCAGAAGGGGCGTGGTCTCACCCTATAAATATGCTCGTTAGGCTGATACAAACTGATTTTTACCTCTTCAGCGAAGCACACGCATCGCTGGATCCGGAGTGAGAAGCCGCGCCGTCGAAGCAAGCCTTTCAGCGGGACGAGCTCTGGAGTCGCTGGCCTCGCCGCCTTCAACTGCCGTACCTGCTGCGCTTTCCGGCGTCATATATCCTTTCATACTCTGTGTGTATTTACTCTGTTGAGAGTGTTTGTCAGCTTACTTCGCGACTCACACTTCTCTCACAAAAGAGCAGCGTCTTTTTAAAGATGCCTTCCTGTGGCTCGTGCCGCGCCCCGCTCAGCGATGGAGACCTTTAATTTTGGCTTCAATATCTCGAGCAAAGATGAACTTTACCCGTAGCGTAAGCTAAACTTACGCAATACTCGTTCCCTCTCTAGAGAGAACCGAGGTTACGTTAGGTCCAAAATTTCAAATTGTGAATGAAAAGGTTTGTTGGGAACTATAGTTTCTTCGGGGTCTAATGAGGTAAAATTGGGTTTCAAGTGGGCTAATTTGTGGGCTGGTTTGTATGAGATTTTATTTGTTTATTTGTCATACTTTCTGGACAGACTTTGCAAAGCAATATCTTATTGCTGAGCTTAATAATAATTAGCTTTTCCCGCCATTGACAAATTTCCGGCTATAATTTTTTCACTGTTATACTGTAGGGGGCGCTATTACACATCTACTGAAAGAGTGCAGAATCTCCTGATCAAAACACAGGCGAAGAATAAGCAGAATTGAGCGATGGCATATGGAAGCAGATGTGAAATAACGCAATCATCAACATTAAAAAGCATATAAATCAAAACTGCACAATGTTACTGAATGAAATGTCAACTCAGGACGAGCTTTAGAACTGTGAAGCTTTGAGGTGTTGATGGACTCGATCTTCTCCATCTGTGTTTTGATCATCGTTCTGAATCCGATCTGGATGTAGTCTTTGACAAAAATGCCATTTTCTTAGTCCCTAAAAGGGGTAGTGGGAACTTTCGGTAATTTATACCACAGTAAAGTTTAGTAATAGTAAATGTTATTTATATAGCACCTTTCACAGACAAGGAAGGGTCACAAAGTGCTTTACAGTAACAAATAAAATCAAAACAAATAAAATAACAACTGTACAAATACCATCGAATACCATAGAAATGTAATAAACACAAAACCATAATGTTAATTAAAAGCTTGTCCAAAGATACACATTTTTGGACAAGCTTTTAATTAACAATATGGTGTGGCGTTTATTTTGCTTTTAAAAGATTCCACAGAAACCATAGTTCTCAATGCTAAAGCGTGAGAGTTCGTTCCAGAGCCTTGGAGCCACAACACAGAAAGCACGGTCACCTCTCGTCTTAAGACATGTTCTGGGAGTAGGTAAAAGGGCTTTGCTCTACAGGTCCACTTGTGCATCACCGAATTGACTCCAGCTGGAAAGAGTCGAAGTGACTTTACAGGCCTTGGAAAGGAGCTTAGGGTGATTCCACCAGATGGTGGCGCTCTGCGGGCACAGGTGAGCTGCAAACACATGCTCCACCTGGGAAATCTCTGTGTACCCCCTGGTCACTCCACCGTCGAGGGTAGTAAGGGTGGAGGAGCTTGTGAAGCATGATCGGGCAGTAAAAGATGTCTTCCACAACCATGTGAGCTCCTCCTGCACTTCCGGGAAGAAAGGCATCGGAGACCCCAGAAACCAATCATCCAACCACGAGCGCATGGCTGCCAGCTAGCCGTCACACTCAGAGTGAGCCACCGTACCCGAGGTTAGGAGCACACCCGAGTCTTCCACATCAGAAGGTGCTGCTATCAACAGCTCATCCTCATCTGAAGCTCAAAATGAGATGCCGTGTCCATCATGCAACGCAACGTCATGTGACGCAACATTGTGTGATGTAACTTTAAACTCACCCAGGAACTCCACCGGACGCAATGTGCAAGAGGAGTCCTTGAGAGATTCACCCAGCGAAAACACTCGCCGTTTGTGTACAGTACAGCTCTTTTAATAATAATAATAATAATTCTTATTATTGCTCTTTTAGCGCTTATTGCGCTTGCTCTTTTAGAGAGAGACTGCTGTAATGCGCCGTATTTTTCTCTCCACTAACCGAAACAGTTTCTTGCAGAGACGAAATGAGCTTGTGTATAGAGGAAACTCGCTGTGCTCTGAAAAAAACTAATCTGAAAGAGTGAACGCACGCCGGCCGCTCCCTAGATACCCGTATGCTGGGGAGTGGCATGCAAATTTCACTCACCAAATCTCATTGGCCTTTTCTGAAGTTTCAAAAGTGTTTGGGGTTTCCAAGTGCAACCCCTAGTGTCTTCATTTCGACACAACATCGGCAATTAAAGTTACATTCAGTAACCGAAGACGTTAAACCCTAGTTGCTGTAGCCTATAAACCATGTTTAATTTTTGTAACACCAAAATTGTCCCATCTAGTTTAATATTGGTCTTTTATTATCTTGCTGGTGGTATTTTCTAAATGCAAACTCATTGTCCACCCTTGTCCTATGGAAAAATGATAGCAAAGTGTTGTCATATTAGGAACATGCTAGCATTGTGCTAATCCATGTTAAAAACCTGTTAGCAAAATGCTATATCATGCTAGCAACATGGTAAAACATGCTAGAAATGTGCTAAATAATGGTTGAAACATGCTAGCAGTGTGCTAAATCTTTTTTATAAAGGTGGTATTTTTGAAAAGCAAGCAGCCGAGGGTGTTTAATCACTTCTGTGTCTAATCTACAGGCATGCAGGACTGCGAAACCCTCTGTGAACTACGGCTGGGCGATTCCTGGCCTGCGCTGGGTCACGGGGAAGGAGCGTCTGTTCCCGGTCACCACCGGCCGCAGCTCAAGCCCGGAGAAAGATGCAGAAGAGATGGAAGAGTCATCTGATGATGTAAGACCAATGTGTTTATGTCTGTCATCTTTGGCTTGAGCAAGTGAAAATTCAGTCATTACAGTTTATTTTAATTGCTTTGGTGCAATTTTCACAAGCAAGTGGTACATTTTCAAATCTCTTAGTAGGCTACTGATCTCACAACAGGTCATCAACAATTACTGCAACACCCTTCATCTGAATGGACATCTACGATATAGATTCATATAATACAGTGCAGAACACGTGAAACTCTGTTCTAGCACAAAACCATGTTATATCTTCACATATTTTATAAGTCATTTTTGTGTTAGGTTTCAAGTTAGGTAATGTGTGTTTTTTAATGCAACAACTGTAGCTTGTATTACCGTAACATTTTATTCCAGCAACAAGGATGTTTTGTAACGTCTATCTTTTATTATTTGCTACTGAATTAACTTTTTGTTAAAGTGCCCCTATTATGCTATTTAAAGGTTCCTAATTTTGTTTTGGAGTCTCCTACAACAGGTTAACATGCATCAGAGGTAAAAAAAACACTTTAATTTTCTCATAATATACATTGCACATCACCTAATTCTCAAAGACTCAAAAACGACTCGTTCAAAGATTCAGTCTCTCTAAATCCCTCCTTTCCGGCGGGCCTACTCTGCACTGATTGGTCAGATGGCCCAGTCTATTGTGATTGGTCTACTCTGATTGGTCAGATGAACCTGTCTGTTGTGATTGGTCCACTCTGATTGGTCAGATGACCCAGTCTGTTGTGATTGGTCCACTCTGATTGGTCAGATGAACCAGTCTGTTGTGATTGGTCCACTCTGATTGGTCAGATGACCCAGTCTGTTGTGATTGGTCTACTCTGATTGGTCAGATGGCCCTGTCTGTTGTGATTGGTCTACTCTGATTGGTCAGATGAACCTGTCTGTTGTGATTGGTCTACTCTGATTGGTCAGATAAACCAGTCTGTTGTGATTGGTCCACTCTGATTGGTCAGATGACCCAGTCTGTTGTGATTGGTCTACTCTGATTGGTCAGATGGCCCAGTCTGTTGTGATTGGTCTACTCTGATTGGTCAGATGAACCTGTCTGTTGTGATTGGTCTACTCTGATTGGTCAGATGACCTAGTCTGTTGTGATTGGTCTACTCTGATTGGTCAGATGAACCAGTCTGTTGTGATTGGTCCACTCTGATTGGTCAGATGACCCAGTCTGTTGTGATTGGTCTACTCTGATTGGTCAGATGACCCAGTCTGTTGTGATTGGTCTACTCTGATTGGTCAGATGGCCCTGTCTGTTGTGATTGGTCTACTCTGATTGGTCAGATGAACCTGTCTGTTGTGATTGGTCTACTCTGATTGGTCAGATAAACCAGTCTGTTGTGATTGGTCCACTCTGATTGGTCAGATGACCCAGTCTGTTGTGATTGGTCTACTCTGATTGGTCAGATGGCCCAGTCTGTTGTGATTGGTCTACTCTGATTGGTCAGATGAACCTGTCTGTTGTGATTGGTCTACTCTGATTGGTCAGATGACCTAGTCTGTTGTGATTGGTCTACTCTGATTGGTCAGATGAACCAGTCTGTTGTGATTGGTCCACTCTGATTGGTCAGATGACCCAGTCTGTTGTGATTGGTCTACTCTGATTGGTCAGATGACCCAGTCTGTTGTGATTGGTCTACTCTGATTGGTCAGATGGCCCTGTCTGTTGTGATTGGTCTACTCTGATTGGTCAGATGAACCTGTCTGTTGTGATTGGTCTACTCTGATTGGTCAGATAAACCAGTCTGTTGTGATTGGTCCACTCTGATTGGTCAGATGACCCAGTCTGTTGTGATTGGTCTACTTTGATTCGTCAGATGGCCCTGTCTGTTGTGATTGGTCTACTCTGATTGGTCAGATGGCCCAGTCTGTTGTGATTGGTCTACTCTGATTGTTCAGATGAACCTGTCTGTTGTGATTGGTCTACTCTGATTGGTCAGATGACCCAGTCTGTTGTGATTGGTCCACTCTGATTGGTCAGATGACCTAGTCTGTTGTGATTGGTCTACTCTGATTGGTCAGATGACCCAGTCTGTTGTGATTGGTCCACTCTGATTGGTCAGATGACCCAGTCTGTTGTGATTGGTCTACTCTGATTGGTCAGATGGCCCTGTCTGTTGTGTTTGGTCTACTCTGATTGGTCAGATGACCCTGTCTGTTGTGATTGGTCTACCGTGTACAGCGCATGTCGGAAACGAAATGTCCATTACCATAACTGAATTTCAACTCCGAAGGCTTTCCAAGGCTAAGCAAATGTTCACACTGTAAAGAAATTAACGATGGCATTGATTTTATCATATCAATCCGAGCACGAATCCGATGAAGAAACATTGGAAGAACTAGTTATTTAACCCGAACCTCCATCGCAAGGACGACTTCAGCAGGACATTTCTCAGTAGGGGCTCCACCACTGGTAAATACACTCATTAGGGGCTTTCGCACCGGGTAGTCCTAGGAACTAGCCTGCAGGGTGGTTCCCTTATGGACATTTTCCTGTTTGCATTCGCACCGCCAGTAGGAACTCTGAAGTGACGTAAGCCGCGTGACTAGCAAGTTGTTGTGACTTTTAATTTGACGGCGCTGAGAACGCCAGAGCCTGAGCTCACAGCGCACGCATTCTCCGTGTTCATTAGTTTACGATCTGTCTAATACGTTATTAGATAGAACTGTTATACATAGAAAGTAGACGGTAATGAACAGTTATTAGCGAATGCAGTGTGGTTGATTTCCAGTGATGCTGAGGAGAAATACATAATCATGTTTCTCTTGGTCTCCTCAAAGTTGCGTTGGGTTTTCTCCTCAGCGTGAAGGTGAAGAGGCGCATCTATCTATTTACATGATCGTAGAGTTAGTTTCTGGAGTAAATATATAGGCCAAAATCTGTGTGTTTACACAGCCTTTTTTTTTAAATGGCGGGTGCTGGTGTTTTGCGTGCGTTCGGCCAATCAGCGAACACTAACGTCACTGGTTGTTCCTATAGTGCTGGATTAGGCCGACTCTGAAATAGAAGTAAATATGTTCCTCCAAAAGGATTTCCTAGAACCAAAATCGTTCCTAGTTCCTGCGGTGCGAACACGCCAAAAACAGGGAACTTCTGCCAAGAGTTCTAGGAACTGTGAAAAGGTTCCTCCGGTGTGAAAGCCCCTAGTGACAGGTTTTTACTCAGAAAAGAAAACATGTATAACTGTAATTAAAGCAGGAGATCAGGGTTGAAAGAATGACTAATGGTGATACAAGTGTGAACAGTTTAGATTTTTGTCTTAAGAATTTGGAAAATGTACAACTTTTGAAAATAGTACCAAAGCAAATAAAAAACACCATTATGCTGTTATTTCTTCTGTGGAACATCTATTCCTTGACATTTACAAACTCATGGGTACAATAGAAAGGGATCTAGAGGCTGGTTTATGCTGGTTAGAGCTGGTATGATGCTGATGGACCAGTATAGTCATGCTGTTCTCATGCAGCACTGAGCTGGTGTAGCTGCTCCAACACTCCCGATTCCAATGGTGGGAACCAGTAAACCAGCACCCCATGCCAAACATACCTTATGATGGTGACCAGCAGTGCTGGATTTTTCAGAGTAGATATAGATTTTCAGTCCTAACATATATTATGAATACCATATTCATTTACATTGAAAACACTCCAATCAAACAATCTTCTCCATCAGTACAGTTTGGGTCGTTTCTCAGAGTTGGAGGGAGCGGGACACAGACCAAAGCCTCAGTGGGGAGAGAACGGCCATGACCGGAAGCTGCAGAGATGCAAAACTCAACGCCTGGTGACCCATCTCCACCGGGACACGGCCCACGACCAAGAAGGCCACATCGGCTCAGAGAAGTTCGGCCATCTGGCTGTGTCCGATCGACCCGGTCTCCACCCATCACTCATTTCACAAGTGCCATTAAGAGTAAGAGGACAGACAATGAATCAGCAGCAGAACAATTTGCAATAACAATTACATTACACTGTTATTATGTGTATCACTTTTTGCAATTGCCAGTGGTGTATGGAAAATGGCGTTTAATTGTTAAACTTTTTGATAACAATTGAAAAAACACAACCCCAAATTGGAATAAATGTTACTAATAATAAAACTTTATTATAATAATTACTGCAATGCCTTTGAATTATGAACCGAAGCAAGAACATACATTATTAACGCCTATACTGCCACTTTAACAGGATTTTATATATTATAGGAATATTACTTATAGTATAGGAAGAATATTATACACTCACCTAAAGGATTATTAGGAACACCATACTAATACTGTGTTTGACCCCCTTTCGCCTTCAGAACTGCCTTAATTCTACGTGGCATTGATTCAACAAGGTGCTGAAAGCATTCTTTAGAAATGTTGGCCCATATTGATAGGATAGCATCTTGCAGTTGATGGAGATATGTGGGATGCACATCCAGGGCACGAAGCTCCCGTTCCACCACATCCCTAAGATGCTCTATTGGGTTGAGATCTGGTGACTGTGGGGGCCATTTTAGTACAGGTAACTCATTGTCATGTTCAAGAAACCAATTTGAAATGATTCGAGCTTTGTGACATGGTGCATTATCCTGCTGGAAGTAGCCATCAGAGGATGGGTACATGGTGGCCATAAAGGGATGGACATGGTCAGAAACAATGCTCAGGTAGGCCGTGGCATTTAAACGATGCCCAATTGGCACTAAGGGGCCTAAAGTGTGCCAAGAAAACATCCCCCACACCATTACACCACCACCACCAGCCTGCACAGTGGTAACAAGGCATAATGGATCCATGTTCTCATTCTGTTTACGCCAAATTCTGACTCTACCATCTGAATGTCTCAACAGAAATCAAGACTCATCAGACCAGGCAACATTTTTCCAGTCTTCAACTGTCCAATTTTGGTGAGCTCTTGCAAATTGTAGCCTCTTTTTCCTATTTGTAGTGGAGATGAGCGGTACCCGGTGGGGTCTTCTGCTGTTGTAGCCCATCCGCCTCAAGGTTGTGCGTGTTGTGGCTTCACAAATGCTTTGCTGCATACCTCGGTTGTAACGAGTGGTTATTTCAGTCAAAGTTGCTCTTCTATCAGCTTGAATCAGTCGGCCTATTCTCCTCTGACCTCTAGCATCAACAAGGCATTTTCGCCCACAAGACTGCCGCATACTGGATGTTTTTCCCTTTTCACACCATTCTTTGTAAACCCTAGAAATGGTTGTGCGTGAAAATCCCAGTAACTGAGCAGATTGTGAAATACTCAGACCGGCCCGTCTGGCACCAACAACCATGCCACGCTCAAAATTGCTTAAATCACCTTTCTTTCCCATTCTGACATTCAGTTTGGAGTTCAGGAGATTGTCTTGACCAGGACCACACCCCTAAATGCATTGAAGCAACTGCCATGTGATTGGTTGATTAGATAATTGCATTAATGAGAAATTGAACAGGTGTTCCTAATAATCCTTTAGGTGAGTGTAAATCCTGCATCTTTTCAGTCTTCCATGTAGTCCGCAAATGAATATAAACCATCATCATTGGACACCGCAAGGCTAAACTGCACCTTAACGCGCCACATCTGCAACACAATGCACATCAGCACATCATTCCCAGTGGACATCATTTTCACAAAAAGCTTACATTTAAATGGACATATAATGCATATCTCAATAAATGCTAAAACTGTTCAGTTGTGTTGTGTTTACAAATTAATATTTTCTAAAATGTTGGGCGGATTCCCCCGGCCATCGCATGCAAAGACTCCTTTGTTTTGCACGAATGGCGTAGGCTAAATGACGAATGGCGCAGGCTAAATGACGAATGGCGTAGGCTAAATGACGAATGGCGTAGGTTAAATGGCGAATGGCGACGGCTAAATGACGAATGGCGTAGGCTAAATGGCGAATGGTGTAGGCTAAATGACGAATGGCGTAGGCTAATTGGCGAATGCTAAATGATGTATGGCGTAGCATAGGCTAAATGACGAATGGCGTAGGCTAATTGGCAAATGCTAAATGATGTATGGCGTAGCGTAGGCTAAATGACGAATGGCGTAGGCTAAATGACGAATGGCGTAGGCTAAATGACGAATGGCGAAGGCTAAATGATGAATGGCATAGGCTAAATGACGAATGGCGTATGCTAAATGACGAATGGCGTAGGCTAAATGACGAATGGCATAGGCTAAATGATGAATGGCGAAGGCTAAATGACAAATGGCATAGGCTAAATGATGATTGGCGAAAGCTAAATGACGAATAGCGTAGGCTAAATGACGAATGGCGTAGGCTAAATGACGAATGGCGTAGGCTAAATGACGAATGGCGTAGGCTAAATGATGAATGGCGAAGGCTAAATGACAAATGGCATAGGCTAAATGATGATTGGCGAAGGCTAAATGACGAATGGCGTAGGCTAAATGACGAATGGCGAAGGCTAAATGACGAATGGCGATGGCTAAATGACGAATGGCGATGGCTAAATGACGAATGGCGAAGACTAAATGACGAATGGCGTAGGCTAAATGATGAATGGCGTAGGCTAAATGACGAATGGCATAGGCTAAATGATGAATGGCGAAGGCTAAATGACGAATGGCGAAGGCTAAATGACGAATGGCGAAGGCTAAATGACGAATGGCGTAGGCTAAATGACGAATGGCGAAAGCTAAATGACGAATGGCGTAGGCTAAATGATGAATGGCGTAGGCTGAATGGCGAAGGCTAAATGATGAATGGCGAAGGCTAAATGACGAATGGCGAAGGCTAAATGACGAATGGCGAAGGCTAAATGACGAATGGCGTAGGCTAAATGACGAATGGCGAAGGCTAAATGACGAATGGCGAAGGCTAAATGACGAATGGCGTAGGCTAAATGACGAATGGCGAAGGCTAAATGACGAATGGCGAAGGCTAAATGACGAATGGCGAAGGCTAAATGACGAATGGCGAAAGCTAAATGATGAATGGCGAAGGCTAAATGACAAATGGCATAGGCTAAATGATGATTGGCGAAAGCTAAATGACGAATAGCGTAGGCTAAATGACGAATGGCGTAGGCTAAATGACGAATGGCGTAGGCTAAATGACGAATGGCGTAGGCTAAATGATGAATGGCGAAGGCTAAATGACAAATGGCATAGGCTAAATGATGATTGGCGAAGGCTAAATGACGAATGGCGTAGGCTAAATGACGAATGGCGAAGGCTAAATGACGAATGGCGATGGCTAAATGACGAATGGCGATGGCTAAATGACGAATGGCGAAGGCTAAATGACGAATGGCGTAGGCTAAATGATGAATGGCGTAGGCTAAATGATGAATGGCGAAGGCTAAATGACGAATGGCGAAGGCTAAATGACGAATGGCGTAGGCTAAATGATGAATGGCGTAGGCTGAATGGCGAAGGCTAAATGATGAATGGCGAAGGCTAAATGACGAATGGCGAAGGCTAAATGACGAATGGCGAAGGCTAAATGACGAATGGCGTAGGCTAAATGACGAATGGCGTAGGCTGAATGACGAATGGCGAAGGCTAAATGACGAATGGCGAAGGCTAAATGACGAATGGCGTAGGCTGAATGACGAATGGCGAAGGCTAAATGACGAATGGCGAAGGGTAAATGACGAATGGCGTAGGCTGAATGACGAATGGCGAAGGCTAAATGACGAATGGCGTAGGCTAAATGACGAATGGCGTAGGCTAAATGACGAATGGCGAAGGCTAAATGACGAATGGCGTAGGCTAAATGACGAATGGCGTAGGCTGAATGACGAATGGCGAAGGCTAAATGACGAATGGCGTAGGCTAAATGACGAATGGCATAGGCTAAATGACGAATGGCGAAGGCTAAATGACGAATGGCGAAGGCTAAATGACGAATGGCGAAGGCTAAATGACGAATGGCGAAAGCTAAATGATGAATGGCGAAGGCTAAATGACAAATGGCATAGGCTAAATGATGAATGGCGAGAGCTAAATGACGAATGGCGTAGGCTAAATGATGAATGGCGTAGGCTGAATGGCGAAGGCTAAATGATGAATGGCGAAGGCTAAATGACGAATGGCGAAGGCTAAATGACGAATGGCGAAGGCTAAATGACGAATGGCGTAGGCTAAATGACGAATGGCGTAGGCTGAATGACGAATGGCGAAGGCTAAATGACGAATGGCGAAGGCTAAATGACGAATGGCGTAGGCTGAATGACGAATGGCGAAGGCTAAATGACGAATGGCGAAGGGTAAATGACGAATGGCGTAGGCTGAATGACGAATGGCGAAGGCTAAATGACGAATGGCGTAGGCTAAATGACGAATGGCGTAGGCTAAATGACGAATGGCGAAGGCTAAATGACGAATGGCGTAGGCTAAATGACGAATGGCGTAGGCTGAATGACGAATGGCGAAGGCTAAATGACGAATGGCGTAGGCTAAATGACGAATGGCATAGGCTAAATGACGAATGGCGAAGGCTAAATGACGAATGGCGAAGGCTAAATGACGAATGGCGAAGGCTAAATGACGAATGGCGAAAGCTAAATGATGAATGGCGAAGGCTAAATGACAAATGGCATAGGCTAAATGATGATTGGCGAAAGCTAAATGACGAATGGCGTAGGCTAAATGACGAATGGCGAAGGCTAAATGACGAATGGCGAAGGCTAAATGACGAATGGCGTAGGCTAAATGATGAATGGCGTAGGCTAAATGACGAATGGCGAAGGCTAAATGACGAATGGCGAAGGCTAAATGACGAATGGCGAAGGCTAAATGACGAATGGCGTAGGCTAAATGATGAATGGCGTAGGCTAAATGACGAATGGCGAAGGCTAAATGACGAATGGCGAAGGGTAAATGACGAATGGCGAAGGCTAAATGACGAATGACGAAGGCTGAATGACGAATGGCGAAGGCTGAATGACGAATGGCGAAGGCTAAATGACGAATGGCGTAGGCTAAATGATGAATGGCGTAGGCTAAATGACGAATGGCGAAGGCTAAATGACGAATGGCGAAGGGTAAATGACGAATGGCGAAGGCTAAATGACGGTTTTGCCTCAAAACAGTGGATTTCACCAAAAGGAAGCACTGTTAATTTTGCACCTACAATAATCAAGGAACTCAATTATCATTTTTGTTTGTCTTGAAGTTGCATTCAAATTCCATTTGGCTCAAAAATCTTGATCCCACCTTTATAAATGATCCAGAACAGATTCAGCACACACAGAAATCACTTGCTTTGTGGTGTGTATTGGGGCAATACATTTCTATTAACTTCAGATAGATTAAATATGTATGCTGTCAAATTTATCTAAAAGAATGATCTAATTTGACATTCCGGCAGTTCAATCTGTTCTGGATGATTTATAAAGATGGGATCAGGATAGCAGCACCAACAGGAGGTGGAGGTGAACTCATGAATCGGTGAATAATGCGGTGGACATCCATATAGAGAAACATTCATAGTTCTGCACAATATTAAAGACTTCTATTAAACATTTAAAATGTCAATGGCATGTCAGACTAGGCTATTGGAGGATTAGAGGAGGCTGATGACTAGGAGAATCACAAAGTAGGAGACACTCATTTAGCACAAGCTCACTTAAATGTAATTTCACGGTTTCGCCCGCCGATCCAGTCTTAAAGGCACAGTGTGTAAGCTTCGCTGTAGAGGATGCTTATTCACAACAACAACAAAGGTTTAGCTTTATGATGGCAGGGATGAACGTGGGATTTGTTGTCTTCACCTCCACAGCCGATGGAAAGCAATCCAATGGGAATCATGTTCATGGATGAGCTAGTGTATTAAAGGTTTATTAACGTTACTGTGGTGTGAAGCAGGAGCTGAGAGCCCGGGATATTTTACATGGCTGATTTTATAATGCTTATACGCCGCAGTCGGCCACTGCCGCTCCTTTCGTTTTGTTGTTTATATATTTATTTTACGATTAAAGTTATATTTAACGTCCACCTCTTTTCCCCCTGAATTTGAACTTTGTTGCAGTTACTTTTGATGACTTAAATTCACATTATTTTATTTCGGTAACACTTTACTTGAAGGGGTGTGCATAAGACTGACATGAGACCTTCATAATCATGACATGACACATGCATGTTTATGACAACTGTCATTAAGTGTCATTCGCTCAATTATGACATTTTTAATGCAAATATGGCATTGTTTTAGATGTCTTTGTTATGACAACTTGACATTACTAAGACAACTCAACCTGTCATAAACATGTCATAAACATGACATAGCAGATTAATGATCAAACTTAAGAAACCACTTAGCTTTATGGGTTAACATTACATTAAACTTTCAGGTGGTTGGTTTTGACATTGACTGTCATGAAGCCATTATAACATTTTAATGACAAATTCAGTTTGTACCACTGTAGTTGAGGTCAAGAAAAATATTCATGATACAGTTATAATGGCCTCATGAGGTTATAATATTAAATGTGAAATTATTTAACTTTGTTTCATTTTTTAGATCACATAAACCAGCTGTTTTAACGCGTGTGTAGACCCTTTATATCCACTGTATATTAGATTCTCATTGCATTTGTATATGAGGTAGGCGATTCTGCTCTAATTGATTCTATCATTTCGTTTTAGGAGTGTGACTATTTGTATGATGGTGTTTTCTGTTCCTCCAGCTACAGATTAAAGTGAACGGACAGAGAGGAGGGATGGGAATCTGTATTGCGGGAGGGAAAGGCTCCTTGCCGTACAAAGAGAACGACGAGGTAGGCCTTATCTTCCAGTAGCCACAACGCCTGAATCTCTTTACACACTATTACTATCATACTCCTTTGGGTCTATTTACCATAAAATATACACATGGACTGGAATACTAATGTGCATCCAGCCAGTGATTGGACTGATGATACGACTGTGCCTGATTTTCTTTGATTGATTTGTCTTCTTCTTCAGGGTATCTTCATCTCCAGGGTGTCTAAAGGCGGACCAGCGGAGAAGGCCGGGCTTCATGTTGGGGACAGAGTGTTGGAGGTAAAATAAGTGTATCATAATGTATGTACAGTTTAACGATACATTGATTTAATGACTAATTGGGGAGCATGGTTACAACTGGGGATACTTGATCCTTCAAAGGTACAATCATTAACTGCTGATTGTGTGATTCTATCAGTGACTTGTCTCTGCATATTAAGCTGGAACAAGAGAAAGCATTTTAATGTCAAACTAAATTCCCATAATTACTGGAGCATTGGTTACCTTTAGTTCAGTGGTTGTCAGCTTTCCAGGTTTCACGAGTGACCAAACTCAGTAAAAAATGGTTTATCATACAAAAGTGCACAAGTGAAATAGAACCGTTAAAATATATCCATATTATCAGGCCCAATTATATGCAAAAATAGTTTATCATTTACATGTATTTTTTAATAAGGCGTGACAGTTTAAAGGTTCAAGTGATGTTACATACCTGACTTATAGCAGTCTTTATTTAATTCGTATCTTTCATGCATATTTTTTTGCTTCATTTTCGTGGACATTTACGCTGAGTCCGAAATCACGTACAGTCGGAGTAGGCACTATACATTTGAGTTAGGATTTACGTCCCGATTGTTAAAAAGTAAACTCTAGTCTATATAGTATGAATATGGGTAGTATGAATGAAATGTAGACGTTCTACATCTGCCATGTTGTCATTATCATCATGTGACCTACCAGCGTCAGCGTTTGATAACGGGTTTTGAAAACGTTGTCGTCTCTATGTAAACTACAAACACGTGAATTTGTGAACAATGCGTAGTGTTTCTTTACAAAGTGACATCGCCAACTACAGGCTTGGCATGAAAAATACAGTTATTAGTTTCTTAGTTCTTATTTTATTACTGTTTACTTGTCTTCAATAAGTTTGGCTAGTATTAGTTTTTGCAGTTCTGTGTGAACGGGGATCGTTTTGACAACGTTGTCATCAAAGGCTAATGAAAAACGTTTCCCTTTTTTAAGTACATTGTTTTCATGTAAACCTACTATAGTTTGGCTTGGTCTTGGTGCACACCAATGTGCCTATTTTCCTTTTGTGGATGATAGTTTTTTGTTTTGTATTTGGTTAATTATAGTAATTACTTCAAATTAGGTCTTCTTTTCCTCGTGTCATCTTCCTACCTGACAAGACGTTACACAGTATCTTTATTCAATTTATTTGTCCCATTCTTATTAGTTCTTATTTTCTTATTTTGCCATGGTATCAAAATAATCAAGAATGCATCTAAGATTCTAGTCTCTTGCATACGGCAAGAAATAATTCATCTAATCACACTTTGTGGTCAGTACAATCTTGTATAATATGACTTGCTGTTTTTGTATTTGTTTTATTGTATTTATATGATATTTGTATTTTTGTAATTGAATTTTTGCCATGAAAATAGCTGGCATTAAATAAAATAATCTGAATCTGAATCTGGATAGTACAAACCATGTTTATCGTTGCAAGTAGAATATACATTTTTTGATTCCACCAAATGACACATGAATTTTGGCCAAAATACAGTAGAGCTTGATTGGACGAACAGCCTTTGAACAATGAAAGATGCGTATGCACTGTGACTGTACGTGTTTCTCCTGCTGACCCGGTATAGTTGTTTCTCCGATGGCCATTGGAGGGCATCATTACACAGATGCTGTGACCCCATGAGCCTTAAAGCAACAGGCACCAGAGTATTTAGACATGCAAGTCACACTTAAAATCGTATTGATGTCATTGCATTAGATAAAATATAAAGCATAATGTCTTTTAAAGAAATATAGCACAAACACATTTTAAGCAAAACATTCCACAAAAAGAAGTTTGTTACATGCTAAAACAATATATACAGTGTTCAAAAATGAAGACATTTGAATGTTGATTTGAATCAGATGGAAGGGAAACTGACTTCATACTGCCACTAAAATCCCCTTGATACCCTGTTGTTGGATATTAGTTATTTACGTCTCAGGTTAGTTCAATTAAAGCTCTGTTTCCTCAAGCATGAGTTGTGCTGTATCTGACATGTTCAGGTAATTCTCTTATCCTAGGTTTAATATGCAGACAACTAGAAGTCATAAGCCATTCATAGTTTTTTTTTTTTTCTTTAAAATTGTTGACGCTGTGGCTCTGTGGTATTTTCAACACACATCACTGTGACTATCCTGAGATGTGACATAGGCAGAAGTCAAAGAGAGGATAAAAACATGAGCTGCTTTTCCACAGTCGAGCCGAACGGCAAGGAACGTCCGGTTAAATGTCCAATTGAGTTTCTCGGCCCAGAATCCTCAGCGCGGTTGGCTGAACCGTAGTGATATCGCCACTCAGGATTGGTCACTTGTCTGTTCTCTGCATACCAGGCCAAGTGCGCTATTTGAACAAGATAAACACAAGTTAAAATAAATATCTGATCATCTGCCATATAAAGCAGTCGCTATTTACATCTCATACGGCCTGTAAACTCTTGCATTACCAAAGGCAATGACTCACCCCTTTTGATACATTATCAGCAGGGTTTGAAATTAACTTTTTGGTAACACTTTACAATACGGGTGCACTAATAAGCATTAATTCATGCTTAACTAATGCACAGATAATACTGAATTAATGTTTAACTAATGATTATCTAAGTTATTCATTAATGATTACCACATTAGGAACTAATTAAGAGTCTGTAAGGTTAATGTATTAGTTCATACATGCATTGTTATTAATTAAATATGTAATTGTGGATTAATTCCCTAATAACTCATTTTTTTAACTAATAGTGTTAATTAATATGTTAATTACCAGAATGAGCCAAAGCCTTGTATTTCAACTTCCAGATAATACAGGTACACTAATATGCATTAATACATGATTAATTACGTTATTGTTAGTGCAAATTCATGTGTAAATTACTACAATTACTAAATGACTAGTTAATAATGATGTGCCTCAACAAGTAAAGTCATAACATAATGATACCTTTGCAAATCATTAACTAATGATTAATTAAAGCAGACAACTGGAAGTTGAAGTGCATAGCTTTGACTAATTGTGGTAATTAACACATTAATTTACACTATTAGTTAATAAAATATGTTATTAAGGAATTAATACACAATGACACATTGAATTAATAGCAATTCATGTATTACATAATCTATTAATCATATAGACTCTTTATTAGTTGCTGATGCAGTAATAATTAATTAATGGTTTAGTTCTTCATGAGTTATACATTAACTCATGATTATCTGTGCATTAGCTAAACATGAATTAATGCATATTAGTGCACCCGTATTGTAAAGTGTTACCAACTTTTTCACTCACCGGCCAATTTTGCCACTACATTTTTAAGTTACCGGCCTTTCAGAGCTTCTACTAGCCAAAAAAAGAAAAGAAATGAACCAGTTTAACTACGTCACAGCATATACATATATATATATATATATATATATATATTAATCAATTTGGATTTCATACATTAATTTCTTATTCAAACAAAATCCTGTCATCCAGCATCTCCTCTCTTCCTCTTTCATCCTCATCACCAAAAATGTGTTTTAGGTGGACAGATCAATACAGGACAGAGAACATGTGGGATGCTGGAAAATAACAATTCTTTTCTGTTCACCAAATGCCTTTTAAGCTTCGCTATTGCTTCAATGCAAGTGAACAAGCGTATCGTTATTTGTTGTGTAGTGACGTGTGTGTTCAAGTAAGCCAGATATGAGCAGATTCTGCACAATACACTGTATTTAATATATCATGATCTCACGCTCGTGATTTGACAGTGTAACCCGCCACAGTTAATTTTTACCCGCATTTGGTGGGAGTTAATTTCAAACCCCACACTGGAAAATAAAATCATATCCGGATCGGCACGGAATGGAACGGTTGAGCAATCAGAACGGCTAAAGACTGTATAATATAATAGAAGGAGAACTCTGGGGTTTAGATGTTCCTTGCAAAAGTGGGCTGACTCCCACAGCTGACCAGCAAAACCTTAACTGGGTCAGCCCGTTTCTACAAATGGCAGGTGGGCAAACTGTTGGAAAACCTGTGTGAAAACAGTCATTTTCTCCACAATACTCTTTGGTGTGGAAATTACACACATCCTCTTGAAGGTCCCAGGGCATTTCCTCGTATAAATGGTGGGCATTTTCCTCATTGTTTGGGTTTCGTGGCATTTGTCACCGGCCTCTTTCCACACTCTAAAAAATGCTGGGTTGTTGAAACCCAATTTTGGGTAAATTATGGAGAAACCCCAACGTTGGGTTAAAAATGGAATTAAAAAAATGTAACCCAATGCCTGAGTTTGTCCATATTTGACCCAGAGTTGGGTTGAAACAACCCAGAATTTTTTAAAGTGCAACTAATGCCTGGGTTTGTCCATATTTGACCCAAAGTTGGGTTGAAACCACCCAGAATTTTGACTCACTGCAGCTCATTTCTGATTTGTGCCTCCAGGTCAATGGGCTGGACATGCTGGAGGTCAGCCATCATGAGGCGGTCAGCGTCCTGAGGAATGCTGGGAGTTGCATAAAGATGAAAGTGTTACGGGAGAGATGCGTGTCCATGGAGCCGCGAGCGAACGACAGGTCCGACGGCATGGAGACCGACCCGCAGATCAGCCAAGAGTGGGATGTTCCCGTGAGCTATAGCAGATCGGGCGGCCCACAATCCTCCACTGATCCCACGCCGGACCGCAGCTCAGTGACCAACCGGACAGACGCTTCGGCCTGCAACGGAAACGGACCGGTAGGCTGGAGAGATGAGAATATAAAAAGAGCAATTATATTATATTCCACAGAGGAATAAAAGCAATGAAATGGAATTAGAATCAGGGTACGTTTACACGACAACGATGCGCTTAAAATGGAGACGTTTTTCCTATGAGTTTCCCGCGCACAGACGACACCATCGTCAAAACGATCCCCGTTCACACGGATCCGCGAAAACGACTAAAAGCGCTGTATTCTGCTGCCAGGCCAGGAGATGGCGATGAAACCCTGTAGACTGAACACGTGATGATACGCATGTGCATGACGTCATCGTCTTCAGAGTTTGAGTTTTTGTCATTTACACGGAGACCGTTTTCAAAAGTTTGCTTTTTCAGGCCCAAAACAAAACGCCATTTTTGTCAAAACGAGTTTGTGTTTTCTGGCTCCCGGTGTAAACGAACGGCCAGAGCGCATAAAAAGTTTTACGTTTTTAGTTGAAAGCGTTGTCGTGTAAACAGCCCCTAAATTAGACCTTTTGAAGTACTAGATTTGATTATTGTTAAAATCAATACTCGTGGTTTTGGAACTGTAATACGTATTTTCCCGGTTTTCTCTTGATGTTCTTCATGTTATTTTGCCAGAATGAGCCAGTACAGGACTTGCGGCCAATGAAAGACACGGAGACCTTCAGAAACAATGCCCTCCAGGTTGTGAAAAACACCATGACGGTACGTGTGGAGGATAGGAAGCGCTTCAACCATGAAATCTCAGGAATGCATTTGATCAACATTCAGTCCTTCATTCCTGAGAAATATTCTATTCTTCATTCCTTCATGTCCTGTTGTCCTTTCATTCAGTCTCTGTGAAGAAATACACATCGGACACTTTATAGACTTAAAGAGAACATTACAATAGAAGAAACAGAAACCAATTCTAAACACACTTTGTCCTATCTAAACATCTTAATAAAAACAAATTCATTAATTTCCTTTATTTCCATTCCCAGATGTAGAGATCACAGATCTCATCTTGTTTTCCAGGACATTTACAATTGTGCTTCTCTTATCAGTTTATTTTGTTTTGAAGTCAGCGTGAAACAAAATCTCGTCTTCCCTATTATTGACATAAATCTGCATGTAATATCTTTTCAAACTGGAAATATGTGTGGCGGGACTTGGTTTGTCCATCGGGAATTGATTGTATCATCGACTGCTGTCATTTGCTGATTGCTGCGATCTCATGCGAGTCCACGTGAATGAAAAAAAAAAAAATAGTGACGTGCACTTCTATAGAAGTTAATTGATAAGTTGGGTACACTTACTTCAATAGTCAACCTTAGATATTCTACTAACTCTGACTGGAGTATTAGTAGACTGTTAGGGTTAGTAGAATAAGTTTACATGTAGTTGCAAAGTTACTTATAGTCAGTAGAATATCTAAAGAGGACCATCAAAACAAAAGTGTTACCGATAAATAATTTTATTCTCTTTTTCCCCCTCAGTTCTGCTATTATATAGTAGAGAAAACAGAAAATACTGCCAATTTGAAATGATGTCTGTGTCCGAACGAAGTGTCCATGTAGTAACATAAACTTACTTATTAAGTTGAAATATTTAAATAAGCTTAAACTTATTGTGTACATAGGCTACATGTTTTTACATTGTACTTATATTTAATTTAAAAATACCTGCATGTACAGCTGCGATTCATTTCTGTAATTACATCTATAGTTAAACTGTTGACTCTTTAACTCACTACCAGCAAACCCGTCCTAACCGTACCCGTATTCAGCTCAATAGCAGCATTGCAACACAATAAGTGCATTGTTCCTGACATTTTTTTTATCTAGGCCTACGTATAGCAAAGACACCTAATACAAAGTGTGACTAGTTTCTGTTCTACCCGAGACAAGTTTAATTCTACCTGAGAAAGCACTCATTTTAAAGGCCGGTTCCCGACCGCTGTGAAATGTTATTTGCTCTCGGCTCGCTGTGACAGATTCCTCGGATCATCCTCACACACCCCTCGACGTCGGATGAAGACGTGGAGCCGCTCACGCAGGGTCCAGATGATGGAGACTTTGATCGGGACTTCAGTGACATCTACTCCGACTGCCTGAACAACGCTTTCTATCCTCTGTGAAAGTCAGCTACTCTATCTCTCTTCACACACACTACCAGGCAAAGCGTTTAGATCGGTACGATTTATGTTTTTAGATGAAGTCTCTTCTGCTCACCAAGGATGCATTTACAGGTGAAACTCGGGAAATTAGAATATCGTGCAAAAGTTCATTTATTTCAGTAATTCAACTTAAAAGGTGAAACTAATATATTATATAGACTCATTACATGCAAAGTGAGATATTTCAAGCCTTTATTTGTTATAATTGTGATGATTATGGTTTACAGTTTATGAAAACCCCAAATTGTGAAAAGGTTTTCATAGCTGTAATCATCAAAATTATAACAAATAAAGGCTTGAAATATCTCACTTTGCATGACTCTATATAATATATTAGGTTCACCTTTTAAGTTGAATTACTGAAATAAATTAACTTTTCGAGTTTCACCTGTATTGGATAAAACAACCCCACAGTAATATGGTTAAATATGACTATTTTAAATAACTGTTTTGTATTTTTATATATTTTAAAATGTAATTTATTGCTGTGATCAAAGCTGAATTTTCATCATCATTATTTCTTTACTTCATTAGCATGCTAAATTGATGAATAAAAAAAAAATCAAATCATCATATTACAGTGATTTCTGAAGGATCATGAGACACTGAAGACTGGAGTAATGATGCTAAAAAAAACTCTTTATATATTTACGTAGAAAACAGCTGTTTTAAATTGTAATGATATTCCACAATATTACTGTTTTACTGTATTTTTAATCAAACAAATGCATCCTTGGTGAGCTGAAGAGACTTAAACATATAAAATCTTACCGATCAAAAACTTTTGACTAGTGTATTACTGTGCTAAATTGTATTGCTTTCATACACTTTTTGTCCCAGAGATTATTATTATTAGCGAAGAGCGTGTGGTTGAAGCATGACATCAGCATGTCAAGGATGTGTATTCATGCTCAGTGAATCTCAGATTTGCATGAATCTCAGACGGCAGGACGCATTATTGATCAGGAAAAGCACTGGCGTGCGATTCATTGCATTTACAAAACATGACAGCACAAATAGTCACTGAGAGCAAATTGGAAATGAAAAAGCGAGATGAACAGAGAACTTAATTTAACTGTAGATATCAATTAGGTAGCTGACAGACTCAATTTTGAGGATTATTGTGCGTTACAAAGATAAAAATGAATATATTTTTCCCCAGAAATGAGTTTTCAGGAGGCTTAATACCTTCTCTCTCTCTGTGAATTCAGATGTGCCTGTGTCCTTCGGTGAAGCGAACAATCGCCGGAGCAGAACATGAAGCAGGGATCCATACTTCAGGCAAACTTCCCATGAGTCCACAGTCACATGATGCTTACATCCTTACAACTATCTGAACTGTTTAGTGTGAAAGAGAAAGTAAATATATAATATTTTTCTAACATTTTGCTTGTTTAAATTTGACATGCTCTAAAATAGACCTTACTCGCTTTGTGTATGCTTTACTTAAATGTTTTTACTTGCAGCATTTGCCAAAAATGAAATAAATGTTAAAAACGTTGCCGGTCGTATGTGTGCAATGGTGTCTCTGAGGCACAGTGCTGTTGTGAATATGTGCTACGATCTTCATACTCAACACAACACTTGATGCATTTAATAGTTTGTTATAGAGAAGGATAATAAAGGTATTTGTTCTGTGACGGTAAATTTAGCCGATACTGGCATCAAATAAGTATATCTGGGTTATTATCATTAACTAAGTAACACAAACGAGGATAATTAATCACATACAGCTGACACATATGAACTAACGATAACGGTAAACAAGAAGACACGAGTGGCGGGAATCTGAACAAAGAAGACACGTGACGATTGAAAACAAACTTAACCCTTTTTAGGATATTAAGATTGCTGGCATTGCATCACAACGAAGCATATTTCCCTCCCAAATTGTTGCCATAATAAAAAAACTCACACACGCATGCACGCACACACGCAATATTTTAATGCAAAAAATACAATTTAAATATATATTATATTATTTAAATACATAATGGTGTTTGTTGTACTGCCCAGTTAATTAAAATACATACTTGCTACTTTACTTGCGCATAATTTAATTCGGTAAGGAAGTGTTCTCTTCTCTCCTCACATTTCAAGCCAGTCTCTGAGTGTGGTTTAGTGAGTCTCCAGCTCAGCTTACGGGAGGACTGCTCACTGTGACCACAGGGGAAATAACAGCATTATTCTCTGTCAATCTGTGGCTCATGCAAACACACTCTCCCTCAGAGCTGCTGAATCTGGTCTGCACTGCATTTACATTTGAGGTGATGATCTGACAATATCATTATCAACTCTGGTGATGGAGCATGTGAGATATAGTGATTCATCTTGGTGATTTCCTCAATTGCTCAGGCTCGTATGGCGGCTCTTGTTTAGCACCTCTACATCTACGTTTATGCATGTGGCCAGTGGCGGCTCCTGCAAGATCTCTCAGGGGGGGGGCAAATGTTTGGATGATTGATAAGGACAAGGTCCACCCATGCAATGGATAAATAAACAGCTTAAGCATGTAAAGGCAACTTCACTTTAATATTAATGACAAATAAAGTGACTTACAATAAATCTTCTTGTTTCTATACTCACTTTTATTACACTTATTACATCACATTACTCACTTAAAGAGATAATTTTCATTTTTGGGTGAACTATGTCAGTAATTACTCACCCTCATGTTGTCCCAACCCCGTCAGACCTTCGTTCATCTTCGGAACACAAATTAAGATCTTTTTTGATTAAATCTGAGAGCTGGATCACTCCTCCATAGGCTTCTAAATTTTTCTAAGAAATTTTGCTCTTCTCTCTTTTGATTACTACGACGGCTGAATGGTATTTCTTTTAATGCCACGATAGAATTAATAACTCCGTTCGCCATGACGTTGTTCAAGTTCAACTGTCTGTAGCCACAACTCGCGAGATGTCCCAACAGTCTCTCTTGCTCTCGCTTTTTTTTTTTTTTTTTTTTATGAAGAAATTGAATTTTATCAATTTGATGAAGATAATAAAGTTGTGTTTCATTTTTTATTGTTGTTGTTTAAATTCAAAATTGTTTTAAAATATTGTTTGTCACTTAATCTTAAAGATTTTTAATAGTGTATGTTCCCACCAATCGCTGCACAAGTTAAGGATACGTATGATGATGTAAGCACGTTAGTGCGAGCCCTCCCGGAACACATAGAGAATGCATTGCAGTGCCTGCAGTTCGAAAAAAACATCTTTGAATGTAAGTCTATGGGAACACTCTGGGCGATTCTCAGCCAGAGTGAAATCGGCCAAAAAGAGGCGGTACTCCACAGAACGTGACATGACGCTGATTGGACTATATCCAGAGGTTGTGACGGCTAGCGTAACTCTGTCTGTGGTGAATGAGATTGTAAATGTGATTCACACTTTGGTGGTGCGTCGCCCAATCGCCCTAATGAAGAAACCGCCCCTGCATGTGGCCAAGGCTTCCGTCCAAAGACCCTGTTTACGGCTGGCATCAGCGTCCAGCTCGGGTGACCCACAACAGCTGAGGCCGATCCTCTGGACACTTCTGATTGGATTTTGAGGGAACAGTCTCTGATTTCATAACCAGATGAATCACTCACTACCATTTTACTGGATGTTGATGGATAACAACACAACATTTTGAGACACATTCGCTTCTATCACGAATGAATCCACTGGAGGCAAGCTGGTTGAGAACCAAAATGTAACTTTACTTCAAAACATAATACAAGGGCATGGCAAGGCATGAAACTCAGAACTCAAAACAAGAACCTGGACAAACATTTAATACTAGACAAAGACACAGGGCAAACATGAGGGCTTAAATACACAGACTAATTACAAGACAAGGAACACCTGTGAACAATGATCAGACGATTAACCAATGACAAGACACATGGCAGGATCACATGACAATCGCATGACAGACAAGAACAAGGAACAAGACACAAAACCCACAACGTGATCGCGCCCAAATATATTTCCAAATTTGAGTGGTCATCATCATTTTAGACGATCTCCAGATAAATGTGCCTTTCAGTACAAAGTATGCATGTGTGTTCGCTGGGAATCGAACCCATAACCTTCATGTTGCTTTCTCGACCACTAATTATTATTATTATTATAACATTTTCTGTCCTCATTTTGCCCATCAATGTGCTATCATGTTTTTACATCTGCTTTTGCTGTCTAATTTTGACCTATGTCTCATTTATTATTTCTGTAATACTTTACAATAAGGTTCCATTTGTTAACATTAATATTAACTAACAATGACAAAACGTTGTTAATCTCAGTTAACGTTAATTTCAACATTTACTAATACATTATGAAAATCAAAAGTTGTATCTGCTAATATTTATTGGATCTGAGCTGATATGAACTAAAAATGACTGGTTGTGTTTTTGTAAACTAACATGAATTCAATTAAATTCACATTTATTTGTATAGCGCTCTTCACAATACACATCGTTTCAAAGCAGCTTTACAGAAACATTACAATTTACAGTGATCTGTTATCAGAGATTAGTTATGCATTTCAGAAGTGTACATATACAAATCCCAGTTAGCTGATAATGTATTAATTTAAACAATGTAATAATTTAAGGTAGAAACAATGAGCTCATTGAAGTAATGAATACTTGTTTGTTAACATATTGTAGCATTGGTGCATTAACAAAGATGAATAAATACTGTAACTAATATATTGCTCATTGTAAGTAAATGCATTAACTAATATTAACAAATGAGACCTTACTGTAAAGTGTTACCATCCTTTCTAGTTGTATATTCTTTTTTTATGCCAGAGCCAAAGACACTTTTCCCTTACATTGACATGGATAAGAAGTAATTGACTGACAGCTGTGACCAGGGGGAATCAATTGAGGCAATTTGCATTCATAAAGCATAAATCTTGGTGGCTTCACTGCAGCATATTTAGAAGGTGAATCATCTTTTTCCCTAATACAAATAACATGAGGTGTTTTTTCAGCATATGACTATGATTAAACCTGAAATTCACTGGATAATCTAGTATGTTCCCTTTCCCCGCAACACGCGTGTGTTTCCATAATCATGTGGATAAAGGGACATCTTAAAGGGAATACTTTCAGCAATGCTAAAAGCCAATCTTTTAATGAAATCCTCTAAGCTTCAGAGAATGTATGTGGGAATAGATTAAGTGAAGGCCTAGGCGCTACCGTAGATATTCCTATTCAGTGTTTTGGTTTGTCTTTTATACACAACACCTGTCTGCTTTATCAACATATACACTTCGTCATAACCTCATTTCTGAGGGTACGTCTACTTTAATCCGGATACATTTGAAAACGGCGTTTTCGTTTTAAAACGGTTTCTGTCCACACAGGCGAAACGCATGAAAACGCTAAATTCTCCTTTACTGGCCATGCGTAAAACCTCACGAAAGCTCACTGAGATGATGGAGACGGAACAATAACTGATAAAGTTATCACGCAAATCTTCTGGCAGGATCGTCACACACACACACACACACACACACACACACAGAAGTTGTGAACGGGGATGGTTTTGACGATGGTGTCGTCTGTACGCGGAAAACTCAAAGGAAAATCTTCTCCGTTTTAAGGCCATTGAACACCGAGTCCGAAATTCGCATCCGAAATTTCCTTACGTTAAAAAATAAATACGTCCGTCATAAAAAAATTGGCTCAAAATACCCCACAGATATTTTTTGTAACGCTTCCTTTTACAGTCCTGTTACCCATGTACTTACTATGTACTTATTATAGTGATTATAATTAGGGGTGTGACGGTTATTATATAATCGTGAGACCGACGGTTATAGTTGAACACCGTCATTAGAACTCTATAACCGCCAAAACCGTGCGATTAAAATATTTTTTACAAACATTTTTTATCATAGAGAATGTTTAAATACTAATATCAGCTTAAGAGGGAAACGGAGGCTGCTACTGCTGGAGATGATTCGGGAGAGGTCTGTGCACCTTTACCGATCAGAGCGCGCGCTGACACGGAGTAAAGCCTTGTTTAAACTCGACGCGTCCGCACGAGCGCGAAGGTGCGCGCGGCAAAAATGACGCGTTCGGTGCGCAAGACCGGCAAGACCCCATTTGGCTTGGCTGTGTGCACGGCTTTTTTTGTAACAGCGCGCGCGGCGCCGCGTCCGAGGATGACCGACTTCAAGCCGAATCTGCCCGAGCATGCACGTCTCACCGCACCGGCACGCAGTTTGCGCGTCCAAATTGCAAAGTTCATTCCAATGTTTTTTCGTTAAGGTTTTGTTTACTGTGTGTGATTTATTTAAAGCAATGCCCGTTCATTGCAACGTTTGTTTGTTTGTTTTGTTTGTTAAGGATTTGTTTACTGTGTGATAAATTTAATGGAAATGTATCAAAACCACGACGACGGTTATGTTACGAACCGTCACATTTGACTCACGTCATAACCGTCATCACCAATTCTGAAACCGGCACACCCCTAATTATAATTACTGGGTAATAACTAGGTACTAACCCTGAACCTACCCCTAACCCATGTACTTACCTTATATTAGCCAGTACTTTCTAGGTAAGTACACTGTAAGTACACGTAAGTACTGTACTGTAAAAGGAAGCGTTATCATATTTTTATATAGCATGTTAAAGTTGTATATTAGTTGTATATTTATTGTAAAAAAAAAATTAGGGTGAGCAAAAACGCTCTGTTTTTGTGTCTGTCCCTTTAAATGCAAATGAGCTGCTGCTCCCGGCACAGGGGGAGGAGCTTCAAGAACTTGTGTCCTTTTACCTCACACATAGCCTGGGTTTCCCCATACTGCCTTTGAGCAGCGCGATTTTATTCACGCTGCTAGGCAGTCTGGATACCATGGACCAAATTTTCGCCTCAGCGAGGGAACCAATCACAGAACGGGGAGGGAGCAGCAAGACGATGACGACGTCAATGCCACACACCGAAGCAGTTTGTTTATACCTATGGATCAAACATGGCAGCAGACGCGAAGTTACCTTTCGATGCAGCCTTAGATATTGTTCTAAGTAGCTTAGAACGTAAATAAATCTCTGACCCATCGTCTTCTTCCTCGTCTAATTCCTTTCGCTCTACATATGTCATCTGGTTTTATTGAAACGATTGGCTATGAGCTACGTACAGGCGCATTTGATAGACATTCGTAGCACCCAATAAACGGCTCTGGGCATTCGTAAACCACGCCTCAAATACGAGAAAATGAACATGTGGTTCCCAGACCACGTCTCAATGTCATTGAGACGTGGTCTGACGTTAGCCAGGCTACCTCACACAGACATGCACTGAAAATGTCAATGTTTATGTTCAAACAGAGTCAGACAATAATGTAGAGCAACAGGGTGGTTAGTTGATGAATTTATGCAGCTTATGTGTAGTTATCCTCTACTCATTGATTAGCATTCTGTCTTGATAATCTATAAATCGTGTTCAGGGGGCGGGGTTTATGTAAATTTTAGGGTTGGTGATGTCACTAACCCGGGAGGAAGCTTGTGTAGTCTCTACCAGCCGTTTGTTGTAGTCCTTAAAAAATGATTTCTTTAAAAGCAAATATCTCCCTTTGCTCTGAACTTTGAGTGTTGTAACTTTGCAGATGTTGTTTATGCTCAAACAGCAACATTACACACTAACTACAGTTAGAAAAGTGAACTCATAATCAACCGCCCCTTTAAGCGCATCGTGGTCTTGTTTACGTACCGTGAGTCTATCAAACTGCTTGACAGGAAAATAAAACAACCCGTTTGTCTACAATCACAAAATCCCGTCCACAGAGAGAGAGACAGGATCATCCCAGTGTGGCGAGGGGATCGTGTCAGTGGGATAGGCATGACTCGAGGTTACGAGTGATTATTCCAGCATTAGGAGGCTTATAACGGCTCGCTCGCTGAGTGACGGACAGGACCAGCTGAGGCCAGAACACACACACAACACGCCGCGCTTTAGACCGGCGGGGTTAAGAATAATCACACGAGGTGGACGCGCACCAGAATAATAAATAGATTTGTTTAGAAACTCAAATTATTGTGAAGTTGTACGCTGAATAAGCCAGGCGGTTGACGTACGACCCATGTTTACTGATTAGCCAGGGGGTGGTTTGTTTTTTCTTCCACCTTTCTTTTCCCATTCCTGTCAGCCTCCCGGGACATGTGAAGCTTTCTCCGTTTCCAGCACAGTAGAACAGACGAGAACGGTTCACGCACGCTTTGCTTTATAGCTCACTGAACACATTCTCCTGACAACAGTATAAACTCATTTTAAAATCTCTGGAGTTTACAGAGAACGATTGATTTGGAGGCAGCGTCTACAATAGAAGAGTAATGTCGTGTTTCGGTCGTCATTGATCAAGCACAGCGGCCGTGAATGTAAGGTTAAAGGTGCTGTCTGTTATATTGATGTGTGTGTTCAGGAAAGCAGATGCTAATTTATTTGATTAATCCTGAGTTAAACGAGAACGGCATAATGCAACATCCCTCATACAGAAGACCAGATTAATGCAGGCGTTTCACAACTTATCCGACAGTATTACGTCATTTTTGTTAACAGAAGGTGAAACTCGAAAAATGTGAATATCGTGCAAAAGTTCATTTCAGTAATTCACTAAAAGGTGAACCTAATATATAATATAGACTCATTACATGCAAATTGAGATATTTCAAGCCTTTAATTGTGATGATTATGGTTTACAGTTTATGAAAACCCCAAATTGTGAAAAGGTTTTCATAGCTGTAAGTCATAATCATCAAAATGATAACAAATAAAGGCTTGAAATATCTCACTTTGCATGACTCTATATAATATATTAGGTTCACCTTTTAAAGGCACACTATGCAAGAATTGTACCTTGATATAACAGCTTCAAAGTCATTTCGGTGGTAAACAAACTCATAGTAGGGCGAATCATCCTGGTAATAAAGCTTGGCGGGGTCGCCGCTGGAAAAACCAGCAATGCAAGTTTGAGAGGAGCGCCCCCGACAAATCTCGCGAGAATCACGACTTGCTTTACGGCAACGACGTCACACACATCAACAACCACATATGAAGCACGAAGACACTTGCGCGCATTTCAGACGTGATACTTGACGATGGAAAAAGCAAAGAAAACGCGGTCGAAAGAGACTTGGAAAAGGAAAAGAGAATCTGACCGCGTGAGGAACCGGAAAAGAGTCCCTGATTCGCCATCGCTATGTGTGTGCGTGTTGTGTGAGTGAGCGCGAGGGCGGGCGCGGCTGATGAGCTGATCAGCGCCAGCTGTTTTGAATGAGGATGTCCGATATATTGTTTGTTACCTCGTCCTGTCTTTGTCAGTTGGTTGTTGAGGCTACCAGGGTTCTACTCGCCGTGTTCTCCTGCATTCCACTCCTGTACCATGCTGTGGTTTCCTGAGATTTTCCCGGAGGAATTTCTACCTGTTCCTGCATCTGTGTCTGCCCACTGCGTCCCTGCGTTGCCGAGCCTGAGTCTTCTTCTGTCTGCTTTCATTTTGACCCACACGGATATCTACTATTGTGCTCAATAAATTACTGTTTACTCGCAACTGAATCCTTTGACTATTTCTTTGTGACAGTCCCACTCGGTCGGGCTTTCACTAGTTGGCGCGAGCTAAAAAGCAGCACTGGATTCAACCGCGATGCTGACCTGGCGATCTTGTTGATGGATTAAGTAGCCTAAATCTCTTATTTCTAAACTTAATTTCGTTCTATGGTGTTGCGCTTGCTTGTAGTATGCCATTTTTTTTTACGATGCTGTTCATTCATCCATTGTTGATAATTAGACCAGTCCAAAAATGTCCACATATGTCTAGATAGCTATTTACGACACTGTAAGTGTTCCACAGCGACTATAGGGGTCACTGTTTGACTAAAACACAATTTCTGCATAATGTGCCTTTAAGTTGAATTACTGAAATAAATGAACTTTTGCATGATAATCAAATTTTTCGAGTTTCACCTGTGTGTGTGTGTGTGTCAATATATATATAGGAATAAATCCAAATGATATGATATCAAGACGTTATTGTAGAGAAAGCTGGTATTGTTGCAGTATTCTTCATCATATCCATCACTGTTCCTCCCTATAGTCTTTTTAATTAATTTATTTTTTTACAGACAATTTAGAAACCTTGGCATGAGGATTGATGAGGTTTCAGAAGGATGAAGATGAGCCCCAGAGCCACACACAAGCATCTGTCTCAAAGTCAGAGATTAATTAGTTTCTACAGCAGAAAACTATTGTTTGGTGTTTGTTGGTTAAAATCTGAATATGTAAAGTCTTCCATAATTCAATATTTATAAACATTTGATTTGATACTATTAAGTCTACAGTGACCTAATTTTTTTTAAAGTATTTGGATGCTTTTAATATATATAGGCCTATGTATGTATGTATATATTTATATATTAATATATGCTGGTATAATATATACACTACCAGTCAAATGTTTGAAATAATTAAGATTTCAAACGTATAATTAAGTCTCTTCTGCTCACCAAGACTGCATTTATTTGATCAAAAATACAGTAAAAATAGTAATATTGTGAAATAACATAGAATTTTATATATAAATCTTTTGTAACATTATAAATGCCTTTATTGACACTTGTGATCAATTTAATGTGTCCTTGCTCAATAAAAGTACGGTAACACTTTAGTTAACATAATGAACAATACTTCTACAGCATTTATTAATCTTTCTTAATGTCAATTTCAACATTTACTAATACATTTATAAAATCAAAAGTTGTATTTGTTAACATTAGTGAATACACTGTGAACTAATATGAACAGATTTTTATTAACTAATGTTTACACAGATTAACAAACACAGTAATAAATGTATTGCTCATTGTTAGTTCATGTTAGTTAATACATTATGTTAACAAATTAACCTTATTGTAAAATGTTACCAGTAAAACAATGATAATAATGATAAATGTTTCTTGAGCATCAGATCATCATATTATAGTGATTTCTGAAGGATCATGTGACACTGAAGACTGGAGTAATGATGCTGAAAATTCAGCTTTGATCACAGGAATAAATTACACTTTACTAAATATTCACATTCTAATAATGTGTCACTATTTTTACTGTAATTTTGATCAAATAAATACAGCCTTTGTGAGCAGAAGACACTTTCAAAAACATTTACAAATTTTATTATTCCAAACTTTTGACCAGAATTGTAAATGCTATTGAATTAAATAGAAAAATATCAGAAAAAAAACCCATTATGACATTAGGACTGATTTCTTGCTAATAGGCAAATGTTGGGTAAATGAATTTGAAGGAAGCAAAAAAATACAACCCAATGCAGTAACTCCCAATTATTACAGCACTTTCACGTTTTATTTAAAGTTCACCCCAAAATGTAAACTCTGTCAGTAATTACTCTCCGTCATGTTGTTCCCCGTAAGACTTTCATTCATCTTCGGAACACAAATTAAGATATTTGTGATTAAATCTGAGAGCTGGATCACTCCTCCATAGGCTTCTAAAGGATTGAAACTTGCCGGCCCAGAAAAGTTATTAAAGACATCGTTAAAATAGTCCGAGTGACTACAGTGGCTCAACCTTAAGTTTATCAAGCGACGAGAATACTTTTTGTGCGCAAAAAACAAACAAAAATAACGACTTTATTCAACTATTCATTTCCTTCTCTGTGGGCCTCGAGTGAGTTCGCGTAGTGTAACAGCGCAGCGATTGTGTGTTGTACGTCACACACATCACACACACATGACCAGCGTCGGCCAATAGTGAGCCTGCGTGTGACGTACACCAGAAGCGCTGCGCTGTTACACTACGCGAACTATCTCGAGGCCCGAAAAAGTATTCTCGTCGCTTGATAAACTTAAGGTTGAGCCGCTGTAGTCACTCGGACTATTTTAACGATGTCTTTAATAACTTTTGGGCCGGTCAGTTTCAAACCCTTAAGAAGCCTATGGAGGAGTGATCCAGCTCTCAGATTTAATCAACAATATCTTAATTTGTGTCCCGAAGATGAACGAAAGTCTTACGGGGAACAACACGAGGGAGAGTAATTACTGACAGAGTTTACATGTTTGGGTGAACTATCCCTTTAACAGCTCAAAAGCGAATGATCATCTGTGTTAGTCCCGGTGGGACAGGCCCGTCGTCACGGACGGGTGTGTGGTGTGTGTTATTGTTGTCACGGGCTCCTGCTGTCTGTGGACTATTTGTGGCTTTCTAGGCTCTATAAATGGAAACCTCCTGCGCTCAAGAGTTATGGGGACACACTCTCACTCATGTCAAGCTGAACACGCAGGGCACGGGAATGCCAGTATAGCAGCGGACAAGCCTTCAGCACAACACACACACACACACACACACACACACACACACAAACATGGCCCTGGAACAGCCACACCGGACCTGGGGAAAGGTAAGCCCAAACGCCTGGGATCTAGCAAGGAAAAGCAGTCAGTTATTGTGTGGACTTCTTCCGTCCGTTAACCTAGACCGTGTTTCTTTGGGTGTGTGAAGTGCGCAGTTGAGTGGAATTAGTCTTTCAGTTTGAGCAAATGTTTAGGATGTGTGAGTGGAGCAGAGAGTCATTGTCAGCGAAGATGGAAAAAGCTGGAAAAGTGTTGCTGGAAAGTTCATGGTTAGAAAGGCAACAGGTGCAACTGTATTGCTTGAATTCTTTACAAAGCACTTGACTATAGTCATTCATAATTTCTCATTAACCCAATCATTCAGATGAGTTTTGGAGTCTTAAGATTATGCTTAATTCAATCTAATATATGACATGTAAAACACACACATAGACACATATGGTAACACTTTAAGGTTTCATTTGTTAACATGAATTAATGAAAAATAATACATACAGCAGTTATTAATCTGAATTAATGTTAATTAAAATCCAAAGCATGTTGGTTAATGCATTAACTAATTAATTATAAAGTGTTTCCTTATGGTGCGTTCACACCGGACGCGAATAGCGCGTCTGGCGCGAGTGATTTCAATGTTAAGTCAATGCAAAGACGCGTTACGCATGTAAAAAATTCCTGCGGCGCGGTAGACGCGATTACGGCGCGAATTGAAGGGGTTACGCGCAAATGATTTAGTTAGTGCTATTTGTGCATTCAAGCGTTTGACGCGAATTCGCTTCTGCCGCCCGAGTTGAAAAATCTGAACTTCTGCGTCAATTCGCGCCGCGTTAACCAATCAGGAGCCTGCTTGCTGCTGTCACTTCGTGAAGTATCTGGATGCCTCAATACATTATTTTGTAATATGACAAAAAGGAATAAAATGACTATTCCATTCTATTCTGTTCTAATGCAGCAACAAAGCAAATATTTTATCACATAAAAACTTGATTTAAATATATGAGACATATTCATTTTGTATTGAATGCTTTTTATTCCATTTCTAGATTATATGAAATATTATTATTCTAATGTAAAGACAACCAACATAGTACATAATTATTCTAGACCCGACGATGTCCGGTCTGTTGAAAGATTAGGTTGGTGAGGGCGAGGGTGATCCTCGCTCCGATGCGGGACAACAGGTCATCAAACTGGGCGCGGGACAGGCGGAAGTCCCGCTGAGAGCGGCCGTCATCCAGGCGCTGGTCCTGGAGCGAGCAAATGGCGGAACTCGCCAAACTGAGTTCGCCTCCGAATGGTCTGGTGGACCCAAATACAGCGATGATGATCCGTACGCCGCTGTTCTGCTTTTCAGAGCAAATACAGAGCGGTGACTCTCTCGATAAATGCTCGATCAACATAAAAAAGATGGCCGCCAACAGATTTCGAATCTGACGCGCGTGAGGCGCGTAAATTTCGCTTCAAACTTTTGTTTTTATGCGCGCCAGTTTCACTCAAAAATATCTTAATTTGTGTTCTGAAGATGAACGAAAGTCTTATGGGGTTGAACAACATGAGGGAGAGTAATTACTGACAGAGTTTACAGTTTGGGTGAACGAACCCTTTAAGGCAGCAGAATGGTTAGGGAGGTACAGAACTGCCTTTCCGAAGATAAAGCTCTGCTAGTGTTTCCCAGCTTTGATGCAGTCTCTCATCATTTGGCAAAACCCAAAAGCCCTTGACAGCCTTTGGACTCTTTGAGGCGAGCTGGAAGTAGGTATAAATTCTCCTAAAACCTAACAACACACCCACATGTGGGTTTTCAAACTCAGGTTGACATGCAAGCATTTATGCAAACTTAACTCTCTGGCATTCAAAACATGACTTGAGTCTGCCAGAGGCATTCGGTTTTTGCTTATCCTGCCACTGACTGCAAAGTTCCTCTCAAGAAAGCAACATTACAAGACTTACTGCTTAGGGTAATATTTTCAAAGATGATTTCAGGCAGGATAGAATGAAAATAGATGGTTATTTACAGTGCAGATGCCAACAAGGCCAGCTGCAAAAGGTCAGAGTAAACACAATGAAAAGTTAAGACAGCATGAGCTTAACCCTCTACTGCATCTACTTCATGAAAAACAAATACATATAAATGTCTCGTTAATATAGATGCACGATATAACGGCCACCATATTGGTATCTGTAATGTAACTGGTCCCAAATGCACCACTCCGAGTGGGATTTGAACCTTGTCGACAGGCACTGGAGGCATAAGAAAGACGTCTTAAATGCGGTGAGTCTATCTGCAAGTACAAACACCAGGCCAATTGAAGAAATGGGGTATAATGTATATGCCCAGCTGCAGGACAAAGTGAAAGACTTTGAATTTTTTGCATTGGCACTGGATGAGAACAATGACGTACAGGACACAGAACAGCTGCTAATTTTTCTTCGCGGAGTTAGCTCAAACTTTGAAGTGTCCGAGGAGATGGCAGCCCTACAAAGTCTCAGAGGTACTAAGACAGGGGAGGATATTTTTGGTAAAGTGTGCCAAAAGATGGGAGAGTTGGATCTAGACCGGTCTAAACAGCATTACGACTGAAGTACTCCTAGAGTGGTTGGCGCGTCAATGGGACTAATAGGATAGAGAAAAGGAGGAAAGAGGTCTCACTGCTGCAAAGTTCTGAAGTGGGAATCGATCATGAAGGTGGTGGTGTCATGTATAAGCTTCATCAGTTCCAAGCCTTTCTCTCCGAGTCTGCTCACGGAGATGTGCTTTACCACACAGGAGTCCGATGGTTAAGCCGGGGAAGAGTTGAGAGGCGTTTTTACGACTTGCTACCAAAAATCAACGCCTTTCTTCTGACAAGGGGCAAAACGGTCCCAGAACTGATTGAAACAGTATGTAAATGGGACCTTGCCTTTTTAACAGATGTGACAAAAGTTTAACGGCCTCAACTTGCAGCTCCAAGGCAGGGGGGAACTAATATGTGACATGTATTCCCACATAAAAGCATTTGACTTCAAACTAGCACTGCTTGTGGGTCAAGTGTAAAAGCAAGACTTCACCCATCTCCGTTACCCAAAGCCTCTCAGCTGAGAAACCAGCGCAGGGACGGATTATGGCGATGATGTGTCCTGGGCACGGATGTCTCAAAGGCCCTTAACATTTTACTAAATCGTACATATTTTTTTACGAGTTGCCCAACTCCAATACCTGCCTCTCTCATCTCCATCTCGTTCTCTCTTTCTTCTCTCAGTCTCTTTATCTTGACCATGATCTTGACCTGTATATCTTCCCTTCCCAAAGCTGAGCTTTGATTGATACAATCTTTGCAAACTGATTATTTTTGTCGGTCGCTTAAAACTTCAATCTTAAAACAGCCATTTTGCCTCTTATCTCGCACAGTATGACCGTTAACTGAAGCGTGAAGTGCGTCGCGCTGGAATTTGCGCTCGGCTCGCGCTTCTGTGAGCATAAAGCCCACCTACTGTGATTTGATTGGTCATTGTCACGGAGCCATCCACGTCATCACTCCCGCCCACTGCACCCGATCGTTACACCAGATCACAATCACCAGATCACAATCACCTGATTTCTAATCACCGGCACCTGCACGTCATGATTGCACTCACTACTTCAGTCACAGTTTCCTGCACCTTAGGCCCCATCCACACTACTGCGTTTTAGTTTAGAAACGGATAATTAAAACGAATACGATCTCCGTCCACACCAGCGTTTTAGCTGCGTATTAGAATTGATCTCCGTCCACATTAAAACGACTGAAAACGCGGATCACGTGACCATTCACCAACACTGGGCATGCGCGCGCCGGTGTAAACACAACTTCATTGATAAAATTATCCCACCATGCTCTGGGTTAACCCCAAACCGGCGCTCCATGTACGTTCAACGCCGCCGCTGCACACAGGAATTGTCACAGATCGCTCGAATAATAGCTTGACTCCGGCGCATGTAGGCAGTTATAGTGTTGTAAAATGCAGAATTTACTTGTACAACAGCTGCTAGCAAAGATATACGCCATGACTGATGACACCCAATCATAGAGCCGAGCGTGAGCCTCTACTACGTCATCATTTCTAAAGTCCTCCGTTTTGACCCGTCTACACTAAAACGCCCTCCGGAGATTCAAAACAAAAAACGGATCGGCAGCGTTTCTAAACTTCTCCGTTTTGGGTCTCAGTTTTTGCCGTTTTAGTGTGGACGGGAGGTGCAAACGTAGCAAAAGGTCTCCGTTTTTAAACGAAAACGCAGTAGTGTGGATGGGGCCTTAGTGTCTGGTCTCGTCTCTCGACACTACAGACTCATCTTTCCTGTGAACCAACCTGAAGATACTTTCCTGTTGTCCTGAGGTTTCCTTGTCATCGAGTTCGTCAGTATTCTGCAAAGACTTTGTGTTCACCGTCAGTTAAGTGTTCACCATACCTGCTGATCATCATCACACTCAAGTTATCCTGCATCGCTCACTCTGCACTTCAATAAACTTGTTATTTGTTTAACATCTGCCTTGTCTGCCTTACTATGGATGTGACAGTCATCTGGTCACTCGGTCAGGTGTTTGAGTGCTGAAGCAGCTCAGATGAGAAGGTCGGCTATCGTCGCGACTTTTAAAACAGCTGGAGATTGTTGGTAGCTTTTGTAGCAAATGACCTTCTCTTGCTTCTTTGTCCTTTTTTTGCTTTCTTTTCATTGATCCACTTGGTTGTGGTTTTAAAATAAATGTTTGTTTTGTTTTTCGAGTAACCGTCTTCTAAGCGTGACTTTATGTTACGCAATGATTTTCATTCGCCTCTAGATGTCCCTCTCAACAGCGCAGCAATACATTAAAATGATTCATTTGATTTATTTACCAGTTCATATTTTTCAACTGCAAAAAATAATTACATATATTACACAATATTCAACACAATTTATCTGAAAAAAATAAATAAATAATAATTATTATTTGAAAAGAATATCAATTTGACAGGGCCTCCTGCTGGCCCAGTGCCCTGGCCCGTGTGTAATCTGTGCCTGAACCAGCGGCCCCATTCCCAGCTGAAAACTCAGTGGAAGCGCTGGAAATGCTGAAGGAAGAGTTTGATGTGCGATTTCCACGCTAAAGAAATCCACCTTTTCCAGAAACCCTTCGCTGCCGACATTGACGAAGCCCTGCCTTCTTTTTAGTTTGAGTCGGGTGAGTTACAGAACTGTGATGTTCTGAAAGACACATTAAGCCCAACAGTCTCATTGAATTCTACGCTGCCCTCAATAACGAGACATACCCAAACATCAAAATCCATGCAATGAAGATGTCCACACTTTCTGGCAGCGCGTATATCTGTGAGCAAACCTTTTCACGCATGAAACTGATGAAAACTCAGATGAGATCAAGACTCACTGATGAACATTTGCATCAGTCTTTGAGGCTTTGTGACAGGAATGGAACCTGACATTGGACATTTAATAGGCTAGATCTCTTCAAAAGTAATGCTCAGTTGTCTGTACGGTGCAAAACAAAATGATAAACTAATCTAGCATTATGAGGCATAACACATTTAAAATCATAAAATCTCCACTAGTGTTGTCAAAAGTACAGACTTTGGTACTGAAATGTAAAAAATGTGACTCTTTGAGCGCTGTTGAGCAGAATCGTAAACACCTCTGATTAGCCATTGTGTAACGCGCTCATTGGATATGTCTGATGTGTGTGTGAACACAATGGTCAATCAGAGGTGTTTACGATTCTGCTCAACAGCGCTCAAAGAGTCACATTTTTTACATTTCAGGGCCGACTTGAACTGAAGTTGGTACTTTTGACAACACTAATCCAAGCAATAATATTAGTAACTCCGGCCCATGTAATTTTCTACAGACTGACCCGGCCCCCCATTAAAGGGGTGGTATATAATGCCCATTTTTACAATATGTGAAATAAGTCTCTGTTGTCCCCAGAGTCTGTATGTGAAGTTTTAGCTAAAAATACCCCACAGATAATTTTGTACAGCATGTTAAAGTTGTCCCTTTTTGAGGGTCAGTAAAAATGTGTCGTTTTGTGTTTGTCCCTTTAAATGCAAATGAGCTCCCGGCGCAGGGGGCGGAGCTACAAGAGCTAGTGTGTGTTAGCAGCTCCGATTACCTCACACACACATGTCAGAAACTGTTCTGCCTTTTATGTTTAAACTGGAGTCAGAAAAAGATGGAGAGACTCAAGAAGTGACAACATGTAGAAGCAACAGGACATTTCTGAATGGTTAGTTGATGAATTTATGTATCTGATGTGGAGTTAACTATCTTCAAGTCATTGATTAGCATATTCTGTCATGATAATCTATAAATCGCTCATGTGGGAACTGTTGTAAGATGCTTACAGAGTGACATGCTATTGCATTTGTGTTACGTACTGTATTGCATGTGAAAAGACGGATGCAACAGCTTGAGCTTGAACTCATAAATGTGCTCTTCTACAACAGCTCTTCCTCTTCTCAACATGGACTGCGTGTTCAGGGGGCGGGGTTTATGTAAATTTTAGGGTTAGTGATGTCACTAACCCGGGAGGAAGCTTGTGTAGTTCCTACCAGCCGTTTGTTGTAGTCCTTAAAAAACGATTTCTTTAAAAGCAAATATCTCCCTTTGCTCTGAACTTTGAGAGTCGTAACTTTGCAGATGTTGTTTATGCTCAAACAGCAACATTACACACTAACTACAGTTAGAAAAGTTAAATCATAATCAACCACCCCTTTAAAGAAAGGAAAATGATGTGTCCCTCACGGAAAAAAGTTTTGGGACCCCTGCTACATACCCTCTTAAACCTCACTTTTATCCGGATCACAGCAACATTGTAATTGGTCCTGCAACACTCTGAGTGGGATTCGAACCAGCATCAACTGGCATGGGGGGCAGACATATTAACAAGGGCGTTAAAGACCTCCCTAAACCTCACTCCCATCCGGGTCACGGAAACAGTGTAACTGGTCCTATTTCAATTGCTTTGAGCGGGATTCGCAGCATGGGATTCAGACACACTAACAAGGACGCTAAAGAGCTCCCTAAAATGTAACTGGTCCTACATGCACTGCTCTGAGCAAGATTCAAGCCACTGTCAACCATTGGAGACGGTCAAGTCAAGTCACCTTCATTTATACAGCACTTTTAACAATATAGATAGTTCCAAAGCAGCTTTACAGTGATAACAGGAAATTACATTTTTCAGAGTAAACAGCATACGTGGAGCATTAACAATAACCAGTTTCAAGAAAAAAAAGAGAAAAAAAAGGCAGCATGGTCAAATACAGAATTACAATATCCTCATGTGAGCATTTAAGGATACATGGTAGACTTATAATCAATGCCTAGGCAGTTCAAAGGAATCTTCCACAACTTCTGAAATCATTTAGATTTACCTTTTAACATACATCCAATCTTTTCCACAAGTACAGTTTCTTTAATCACGATTATCCAGTCCTTAATAAGGGGTGGGTCAGTGCCAACCCATTTATTCATAATTGATTTCTGCCCCAACATCAGTAAAGTTCTAAAGACATAATAAGTAATACACCCAGCAAGCACATGAGTGGGGAGGCTGTAACCTTCTGTTTACATATTATAGATACCGGTAGTTTAGTTTATCACAAATACCATTCCAAAAATTAACACCCAATGAATATTCCCAGAGACATGAAAGAATGTTCCAATATTGTTGTTGCGTTTTGGACATTGGGGAGATACAGTTTTATTTATTTTGCTATATTTATTTGAAGATATATCAGCTCTATGTACTATATTAAATTGCATCTCTTTAAATCTTTTGCAGACAGAGACATTCTATGGTAGTTTGACAATATCTTCCCAGGCATTTTCATCAATGTCAAATTTTAAGTTCTTACTCCATGCCCTCTGCAACAAAATCAGGTTGAGAATGCAATCTTTGAAATAGGTCCCAAGGTGCAAACTTCAAGGACACTATAGACTACAGCCTCTAGCATGAGTCACTTGTGTGCGTCTTGAGGCCAGGAGTGTGAGGTGTAGTTGGAGTTAAGGCTGAAGTGCATTATTAGGCACAATGGATATTGAATTGAGCGCCTAATCCATTACCATTGCCACGATCGGCTATGGGTCCTGTACTCCAGGCCGCCCATAAGGGGGGATAAAGGGGAACGTTTTCTGGGGCCCAGCCGCTAGGGGTCCATTCAGTCCAGCGATAATTATGTTCATCCTAAATATAAGCAAAGATTACCATATTTTAATTTGAACCAAAATAGCACGATTAATTTTGAAAGTAAGAAAAAAATGCATTTTATTTAATGTTGCTTGAATAAAATGTATCCTGTGTCATAATGAAACACCCCTCTCTCCTGAAAATGGTCCGAGTAGGCTATTTTTTGTTGTACGTAAGGCAACGTCAAAACTTTGCATCCAGAAAGACAAGGACGATGGCTGTATAAGAGGCAAAGATGATACCATACGGTAAGAAACTGCCTTTCTGCATTTCCTTCTGAGAAATTTATAAGTGTAGCAGATCGTTTGTTAACCTTGGTGTGTGTGTGTGTGTGTGTGTGTGTGTGTGTACCTATGTAGCCCATCACTGAGTAAGTCTCTCTCAGTTAAATGTACACTACAGTTCAAAAGTTTGGGGTCAGTGAGAATTTTATTTTTATTTTTTGTAGGAAAGAAATCAATACTTTTATTTATCAAGGAATAATTAATTTGATCGGAAGTGACAGTAAAGACATTTATAATGTTACAAAAGTCTTTTGAACTTCCTATTCATCAAAGAATCCTAAAAAAAAAAAAAAAAAACTGTACAACTGACAGACCAACAACTGTTTCAACATTGATAATAATAATAAATGTTTCTTGAGCATCAAATCCTCATATTATACTGATTTGTGAAGGATCATTTGACACTGAAGACACTGACACTGGTGATGCTGAAAATTCAGCTTTGATCACAGGAATAAATTACACTTTACTATATATTCACACAGAAAACAGCTGATTTACACTGGAATAATATTTAATACTATAACTGATTTTTGTTGTATTTTTAATCAAATAAGCACAGCCATGGTTAGCAGAAGAGAATTCTTTTAAAAGTATTTAAAATCGTACCGACCGAACTTTTGAACGGTAGTGTATGTGTTAATGTAGGAGAGAGAGAGAGAGAGAGAGAGAGAGAGAGAGAGAGAGAGAGAGAGAGAGAGAGAGAGAGAGAGAGAGAGAGAGAGAGAGAGAGAGAGAGAGAGAGCATGATATGAGTAGCCTATAGCAGATTCGGGGTTGGGGAGGGCCCAGTCATTTCTGTGGGCGGGCCTTTCTCTACTGTCATATGGTGAACATGTTTCATAGCTCAAACCTATGCTTTAGAATAAAATTAAACAAATCAACAAATCAAGTCAAGTTCACAACAGCTATATCTGATACCAGGCTTCATGCCTGAATTGCTCATGTAAACACCAAAAGATATTGCAGGTCGACTGTAAAAGACTGATCAGACAGTCCAAGACAACCTCCATTTGTTTGTTGTAAAGTTGAAGTGTTTTGTTTTTTGTTGTTGAAGGAATCAGTATTTTTGAACGAGACATAGCATTGTTCACTTTTAATATACTGACTTATGTTTCTCGTTCACGTAAGTCTTGTTCTCTGTTCTGCTGTAAACAACTCTGAAATGAGGCGTCAGCTGCGTTTTAAACTCGGATGCCAAATGCTTTATTGGCCAAGAGCGAAAATACAACCAAAGGTCAACTCAGCATTATTGTTGTGTGCGACCAAATCTTTACTAAAAACTACATCTGGGCTGTAAACAGTTTCTTCCAGAGCCTCTGCGTCTGTAGAGCCACAGCGAGAACAACCTGTGAAAGACTAACCGCTGGAAACCGCACAGTTTTCAGTGCATCGGTTCCTCAAAGTTTTTGAATTACTAATCAAAGAGATGCTGGATCTGAGTCCTGTGTTCTGGATAAAACACTATGCTGGGAACAGCTTGGGACAAACACACCCTTTGCTTGGGTATGGCATGGAAATGTGAGCCTTAAGGAACGGTATGATCCACATAACACTGTGGGCTAGAGAGAGAGAGAGAGAGAGAGAGAGAGAGAGAGAGAGAGAGAGAGAGAGAGAGAGAGAAATGCCTGCTGAATTGACTGCTTCTGTTTGTTTGTGGCTTCTGCTGTCACTGTGGATACACTACAGGGGTGTTGCAAGCCCCTTTTGCTGATAGGGAAAAGTTTCTATGTTTCTATGTTGTAAATATAATGTAAAGACTATAATCTTTATTTGCAGACACTCTAGAACTGCATGATATTGTTGTTGACTGGCTGATGAAACAGGAACACACAGTCCAGGCCCGGTTCTAGAACCAAATCACTGAGGGTGCTTCTGAAAATAGTGAGGGTGCTCAAAATAGGGCTGAGCGATACCTTTTGTCCATGACAATATTGTAATTGCTGTTATGTTAAAGGGATTGTTCACCCAAAAATGAAAATTCTGTCATAATTTACTCACCCTCAAGTTGTTTCAAACCTGTATGAATTTCTTTTTTCTGTTGAACACAAAAGATTATATTATACAACATGAGAGTGAGTAAATTATGACAGAAGTTTCCTTTTTGGGTGAACTATCCCTTTAAACAATATGCGATCTGCATGATCGAGTAGCCTATGTCCGTGTACGCGTTTTTGTGCTTTACATTTATATCATATGATATAGTTAAGAAATGTTACACACAGAGTGCTTTTTCCCCAATATCAGCAGTATTGCAAATGTGTGAAGTATTGAAACTGATTTTATTCTGAAGTTGAATAAAGAAGTTAATACACTCTTAAAACGGATGTGTTAAAAACAACACAACCTGTGTTATATCTTAACACACCTGTGTGTCTAGTTAAGGACAACACATTTTGTGTTACTTTTAACTCAACCAGTGTGTTATTGTTCTTAACACAGGGAGTGTGTTAAAATATTTAACACACTAATGTGTGGTAAATCACACAATTTGTGTTATTTGTGCTATTTTTGACCAGTTAAAATGAACAAAACAAAAAGCATTTAAAAAAATAATAATTTATTAAAACTTAACTGCTACAATTTCACAGTCAACATTCACATGTCATTTGAATTTCATAAAGACATTTTTAAACAATTTTATATCTTGGATTTACAAAAAGGTTTTCTTAGGAAATTATGTGAAGAGGTTTTACATCAGCAGCAATGCTCAAATTAATCACCTTGTATTCATTTGTTCTTTGGACTGCATAAGTGAAAGTACATTTGTGACAGAACTCTAAGAAAAACAAAATTTCTTTTTCACATTGTGGAACTATGTGTAAAACTTCACCAAAGAGGAAATCTACTGTACAATTTGTGATTTTTAAAATGTGAGCCATCACAGTAGTCACGCAATTTACAATCACTTTCAGTTGAATCCACAAAGAGCTTTTGCATTTGTTCATTGTCAAAAAGAAACTTCAGGGTATCAATAGATATGTATTGACATGTCTCTGCTATTAACACTTGAGTTAATTTACCTTGCTTTCTTGCAGTGTCACCTCAGTTTCCAAGGAATATTTCTGTTGGCTTGATAAAAGAGTGGTTTTCAGGAAAATACTTGGTCATTTTGTAGGGGGTATCAACTTCCTCAAACATATTTCATTGGGTACGAGTAACGATTAAGCAGAGATGTGGTTCTCTCTTGCAAACAGTCCAGTGTTTCACAGAGTAGTTATTTTGTGCATGTGATGCTTCTTTGCACATCGGTCAGGGTACAATTTGAAGAGGAGTACATTTTTGCAACAAATGCTGCTGCACAGCTTTGGTAGTCAGAAGTGCTGCAATTACTGGAGCCATCAAAATTAGTCTCTAGAATATCAACAGCAGCAGAGCAAGATGCAGCTGAGAAGTTCTCACTCATGCCAGTGTCAGAATCTTGTTCTAAATGTACTGGGTTTGCAGCCTGAGCATGGTCTCTTATTTAGATGTTTAGCATAAGAATAGAAGTTATGGTTTGTTCGTTGACAGTTGTTTTGACAACAAACAATTGTAAAATCCTGTCCATCAGAAAGTGCATGGATATGCCTAAGATGACTTAAAAGTTTCCGGATGTCTTTTGAAGTTGATTTTGAAGTTTTTTTCTTGCGCTGTAGAACTTGGAGCTCCTAAGCAGACAATGTGGGGTTGATGGCTTTCCACCATTATCCAGGAGGCTGGAGATGCTGGTTCCAGTCTGTAAAAATAAAAGTACATTTTATAAAATCCATTTTTTGCCACAGGAATACCGCAAAAGGAGTGGCAAAGGTCAGAGCGCTAGGATTTGAACTTGTACTGACAGATCTGAGAGGTTATAAGTGCCGACTTGACATTGTGCAGCGAAACTGAAGTAAAGTGCAAAAGTAAATGTCGTAAACATTTGTGTATGTCATTTTCTTTGTGTGAATGTCATTTTACACATTTGTGACTATTAATCTACAACCTCCAATTCAAAACACGGATGTTTTGATCATTGTCTGTGTGTGCAAATTGAAAGTTTCAGCTTTTCACATCAGAGCTGTGAGTGTAAATTTCAACTTACAACGAATGTTAAAATGACAAGTTCTGACATTCAGACGTTATAAACCAACGTAGTTGAACGACCAGTTTGCGACAATATGGTTTTTGGAAACAGTCGTGACTAGCTAGTTGATTTCTTCAAGATGCATCGTACTATGGTAGTGAAGGAGCGAGTAACGTCGTTGTACGGGAAACACACCCCAGGATGATAGAGTAAACAGTCACTACTGTGAGCAGCAAAGACAGCCTCCCCTGGGTCCTAATGCCCATTCGGTAATAAATAAAATGAAAATACACAAATAACCTTAAGATACTTGGCAAAAATTAGTTTAAAAACATATGCAAAAATCTAATATGTATACCTAAACAACAAAACAAAATTAAAACAGTATAGTTTTATGTAAATCAGTGTCATATAATTTAATTACATCACAAAGTGCTTGTACAGAAAACTGACCAACAAAAATAAAGCTAACATAAAAGGACAATTAATTTGCTTACCGGCTTAATGTCCAAGAGATACGCAAGGGCTGACTTTGTACTGCATTTGGCCCACCCTTTGCTCCTTCCTGACGCAGTAGGGGGAAGCAACGTAATAAGAATTTTGAAGAGCTCTGTAACATGAATCTGTAGTATGATAGAAAAACACAAAATATAATGACATTTTTCATGGTTGGTATAATGGCTGACTTTAAACTCTTTGAACTACTAAAACTAATGGTGTCCACTGAAAGAAAAACAACATTTTGACAGAACGAGCTAAGTAGCCTACCTTAACTCTCATTATCAGTTGGCATGACCAGAGGGTTTTTCACTTTTCAAAGCATTCCTGAAGCTTCATAATCCTTATATATATACTCAGACCTTTGCTTTCAAGTAGTGCTCGCATTGTGTCTACATCAAGTACGTTGATGCTGGAAATATAAAAAGCACACAGTAGTTCTTATTAGATGAGTTAGTGACTCAGTCACTCACTTATATTGCTCCTGAATGAATCAGCGGTTTTAAATGAACTGATGAATGATTCACTCATTAATAAAGACAGTCAACATTTACTGGCAAAATGTACAGATGTACTGTACAAGTGTACAGACTGTTAGTTTCTGTGGAATGGGCAAAAAAATTCAAACAGAGTGATACAAATATTGAAAAGAGTGCTGTTATTTCAGCACTCAGTTATATACAAACCTTCTGTTGACTACTTTGACCAGCTTCATGTGTGTTCTTTGGTGCAACCTTTATAAAAAAAAAAAAAAAAAAGGCAGTTAAAATATGTTCAAGTATATTACTTGTAATTATGTATCCAAGTCCCAATTATGTAACCAATTTTTCATCCTCAAAGGAAAACAAATGTAACAAGAAGAAGTACAATAATAAAGATATGAAATACAATGAAACTGCATCTACTCTTATGTTATGTACAAAAAGGTTAAAGTAATCTTTTATCATTGGATAAGTTTAATTTATAAAGTTGTCTATTTCTGGTCTGAATAGTGCTCCTTGCAAAAACAGTGTCAATGGACCAGATGGCATGGTGATTTTTTTTTTTTTAATTGTGTTTATATGAAATCAGGATTATAATGTACGGGACACAAAAGTTTGACGTGTAATACTGTAGGAAAATGCTGAAGCATTATATGGTGGATGATTATATAACATACAATGTTAAACAATCCCAAACTAGTAAAGTGTGTTTACTATAGACAAGTTAATATGAGTTTTCAATTGCTACCATTATGCAAATGAAAAAAGAAGTGTAGATAAATACTGTACTACTTTACATTATCATTTGTGATCATAATCCCACACCATGTTTGACGGCCACTTTAACGGTTTCTTACCATGCTCAAAATTGAAAAGCAATATTAATTTTTAATGCTTAAGAAAAGTACAATAATACTGGAATCTGTATGCATGACACACTTCACTTATTATAAGTTATGTTACTGAAAAGGGAAATTACATACCAATGCATTTGATCCACTTCTCTTAATCGACTTAAAACTTGAAACTTGTCCAAGGCTTACACTTTCTCAGTTAGGTCGGTGTCAATAAATTCATTAAAATCAGCGTTAAATTAAAAAATTCGGTGGTACTCTGCAGCACAGGGGAGGAGACATTTGGAAGCATCAATTATTTTTGCTGTACTCTTGAGATGATGCAATTTTTTGCATATCCCCTTTTCATCAAGTAGTACAGCCACTAGTGTTTTCGGAGTGTCCTCCATTTGAAGCTGCAAAAGGGCAAACAAAAACACCAATCTGTTATATATAATGTTACATATACTGATTAAGCATAGTATTCACATTAATAATGTAAAAGAGTAGTCAACAAGCAGTGTAAGAATGAACAATATCTATTTATTTACAAAAACATCAAGCTAGCATAATAATCTTTCGAGATAAACCTTTAGCAATCTTTTGATCTCCGAAAACCAGTCGTCCATTTTTAATGAAGGGTCTTCCTGAATTTGGCACTTAATACTAACGTTACCTTTACTATTTCTGCCCCAAAATATTAAAAGTAGTGTGCTAGTACGCGGTTCCGAATTCCGAATCTGTTTGTCTCATATTACAATGCACTCTTAAAAGGATGTTGAAAACAACACAACTTGTGTTGAGAACAACACATTTTGTGTTACTTTTAACTCAACAATGTGTTATTCCTGCTTATTTTCTACACACCAATGTGTTATTATTACACAATTTGTGTCAATTACGTACACGGAATGCACAAACTGAAGTCAATCAAATTTTTACCGTTACCTTGATAAATCATGTTAATAGAAGGGCATTTAACAAAACATCGACAAATTCTGTTGTTTAATGAAAGAGAGGCGACAGATAGCTGCTACAGGAATGAAAGTGGTACTGCTAACGTAACGTTAGTTTGTCAAACTCGTTAACGAGCTGCAGCGTTTTATCAGACATCATGTCATTTGCAAAAAATCAAACAAAGAAAAACAAAACTCGTTAAAAATGAGTTTTCTCTAGAAAGTGAGGGACAAACCTACCTACCAAAGTCTATGAGGAGAAATAAAAATCATTTGTGAAGCACTAACGTTAACTATCAGATGCCGTTGCGGCCTTGTTCAAGCCTCTCGCGTCAACGGAAAATACCCGTACACAGTAGAGGTCGCTAACTAAATGCACATTTGACCGTCTAAAAACATAACAACAATAATAAAATACATTTGACCATTTATATTTAACAATTTCTGATAAAAAAATAAATCGAAATACCTGACGTGTGCATCCAAGTCATCCATCGATGGAAAAAGAGGCGCGAACTTGCTTGTTGCTTCTTGAGACGCGGAGTGACGTTACAGCAATGTGATTGGATGATAGTTAACACATATTGTGTTGGACACACTGTGTTGTTTCTCTCTCTCTATTTATTTTTCTTTTTACACATGATCAACATAAAACTACACAAAATGTGTTAGAATAGCAATAACACAAAAAATGTGTTATTAATTAACACATCCTTTTTGAGAGTGTATAAGTAACTTACATTATTGACATTTAGTTTCTGACGACAATCAAAATCAGTCATTTTAAACGAAACAGCTGATTTAAAGATTAAATGACTCACTCGTTAAGACAGTCAAATGCTAGGTCACTCGGCGGCGTCGGCGCCATCGGCCGCGGCACTTGCTAGGATTTATCGCCGGTGTTTGAATGGGTGTCATGCGGTGAGAGTGAGGTTGTAGGGCGGGGTTCGATGCTGTCATCGGCAGGCGGTGTCATTTCGTCTTGTTGTGATTTAGAGGTTTGAGCTTTTTTGAGCCAATTTCATATGTCCATGATTAAAAATGGACGATTAATATTTTTAGGCTACATAAAGGCAGCCCCGTCTCAGAAAGTCAGCTAACGAATTTCCTGAGAGGGACGCACACACGCAAGCAAAGTGGGCAATTAAAGAGACAGCTTCACCTAGGCGAATCACGATCGCGAAAGGACACAACCAATCCAATGCATTAAACATGAAAGCATAATGAAATAATTTCTGATTTGAAAAATCGCGTTAATGGATTTATTTTGTGTATTATATGTATGAGTGTGAAATCCGTCTGTGTTTCTTTTGTCTGCAAAATCTCGTTTACATGTGTGCTAATAAAAATTTAATCTGAGGGTGCTTTCACTTTTGTTTGAGGGTGCTTAGCACCCTCAAGCACCCCCGTAGAACCGGACCTGACACAGTCCCAAATCCTGCACTAGTGACTGGCCTGTGCTTGGACAGTCAATCGCTCGTATCCCTGGTATCTTTAAAGCCCCGTTTACACAAAGGGAAGACGCAGATATTTCCCTCCGTTTTGGCCACTCATTTACACGAAAACCCCGTTTTTATCACAGAAAACGATCTTTCCTAAAAACTCCGGACAAAGTGGAGATTTCTGATAACGCCGGTTATGTGTTGGCGTGTCGACTGGGAGAAACAGGGTTTTAGGTTCTCAAACGTCACATTATGCGCCAGAAAATGCTTAATGTCATGTGAGCGCCCAGTGTTTACAGTTTGTTTGGCTACTGATCATGGATGCTGTGAAGGTGGTACTCATTTTTACTTTTGTGCCAACGCTTTTGGCCTGTTTGCATTTGCACATACAACTGCTCTACTCCAGTATATCCAACGCATTCTCATCCTTTGGCGTCATATAGGTGACGCCATATGACATTTCGTCGAAATCTTACGCACATGGCATCCTTTAGCGTCAATATAACACGCACTGTTATGGGTAGGTTTAGGTCTGGGGTCGGGTACGGTTATGACGCCTTGGGTTCTGCGTCTCATATTGATGCTAAAGGATGCCATGTGCGTAAGATTTCAACGAAATGTCCAAAGCGTCACATGTATGACGCCAAAGGATGAGAACGGGCTGGTATATCGAGGAGCAGAGGCGAAGGAGTGCACGGATTCTGATTGGCTCGCATGGCTTTATCCTTCTACACGGCCGCCCACAGGTTTGGCAGAGTTATGATGCCGCTCGACGGCGTATTTATGTGGGTTGATGTAAATGACAACTTTTTTGAAAACGATGTTGTGTGCATGATGTTATTATTAAAAAACTGAAGGGGGGGGGGGGGGGGGGGGTATTAATTTCTCTAAATACCCGGCTATGTGTAAATGTGGCCTAAAAGTATAATAAAAATTGTGCACTTTATGTTGCTCGCAATGGAAAAAAATCAGTAAAGAAGATTTTTGCTTGGGGCAAAATGTGGTGATATGGTGCAAAAAAATCTTGCTGGATAAGTTCTAGTTTTCAAAATTTCTTAGTAATACCACACAAGGAAGGGTAACACTTTATTTTAAGGTGCTTGTAATAAGCAGTAATTAACAGTTAATAAGACACTTATAAGACCTTATAAGATGCATATAAGATGCATATAAGCATTAACTAATGATAATAAATAAATTAAATTAAATAATACATTTCTCAAGTATCAATACATTGCACTTTTAGAACAGCCGAACAAACATAAATGGTAACACAAACTCCCAGTCCCTTAAAAATTGACCTTCCCAAGAGGGAGTAGTTTCCCTGATCTCTTCAGGGCCTGGACCTTTAATTAACCCTTATATGAAGTAGTTAATGCTTATATGCATCTTATAAGGTCTTATAAGTGTCTTATTAACTGTTAATTACTGCTTATTACAAGCACCTTAAAATAAAGTGTTACCGCGCTTTTTACAATACAGAGTGTATCAAAGCAGCTTCACAGTGAAAACATGAAAATATTGCACCAAAGTTTGTTTCTAGAAGAAAATTGCGTCATCGTCCACCTGAAGTAAGGCAGGTCAATAATATTGTTGAATATTAAATGTCCCCAACTAAGCAAGCCAAAAGCCAAGGCAACCGTGGAGAGGAACCCAAACTCCATCAGGTGACAGAATGGAGAAAGAAACCTCGTGAGAAACCCAGACTCAGTCGCTCAGTTCTCCTCTGGCCAACGAGCGAACAGTGTGTGATTATGATCAGGCAACATTACAGGTCAGAGGTCAGATTGGATCAGAATATTTATCCAGCTCCGTCTGGTTGGACGTCGCAGTCACGCCGTTATGGAGACCAGTGATGTTGATAATGTGATATTGTTTTTATACCACAGCTCAATAAACAAGAAGTTAATATTAGGTGAGTTACATATTAGACTCACAATATTGCTTTTGGGTCTATTTTGCCAACAAAAATATCTCTAAACAAATCCACAGTAGAACAATTCTGCGTCTCGGAGCAACTCAGTGATGTTTCGTTACTGAGCGAATCCGCGTTTTTGAACGAATCGGTCTGATTAAAACTCACTCACTCACACTAGCTTTATCCCTAAAACGAATCAGCCGTTTTGAACTAATTGTTTGACTGGATGATTCAATGACTCATTTACTAAGACACTGATTAGCTGCCACCTACTGGCTGTTTTACTTTCACGATTAAAAGTATATTTTCATTTTAGCTGAGAGCGCGACTGATATTGAAAGCTGTTTTGTTTTCGCGAATGGTTGAAGAAATAGAATGAGTTTATAGATAAACTATGAAGAGTGAAATATGAGATAGATAACATTGTTAAATATAAGAGAGATAATAAAGTAATTTCAGTCGTCTTGCATACAATTTTTTTATCTGTCTTTTTTCTCATTGGGGAGCCTCCAACTTTTCTCTTTGAAATGGACCTCTGAATTGCAAAGGCCTCTGATTACTATGCATTTATTGGCTCAAGGGTACATTTTCATTATAGAGATCATTTGACAGGACAACATTTTGATAATTTTGAGTTATTGCTTTTATGCAAAAATTATATTTAGCTTATTGCAGTGCTGTGTTAACTGCTATGCTCATGTCATTGAAATGTTTAGTCACAGCACACATAAGAATATGTTTTATAACACAGTGAACATATGCATGTTGCGTTCAGTGAATTCAAAGCTGAAATTTAAAAAATAACAAGACATGCAGCCTGATCTACTTTTATTCTACACTGTATATATCCCATTATAGTGCCACTTTCTCTCTCTGTTTGAACACCAAACACTTTGACAAAAACTTCATGGTGAGTCTTTAAAGTCTATTTTCATCCTGCATCCCTGACAGAAGGAAAGATTTAATGTCAGAGCCAGAATCAAAGCTATTTTAACTCACATGAGGCTTTAAACGTATGGATGTATCACACAAAAAAAAAAAAAAACGTAGAGCTCATACGTTCTCATTATCAATGCCATACCTATCATCATCATCAGTGAATTAAGGTGGATGATTTAATATGAGAAAGACACAGGAACTTTGTAAAAATGCTGTCCTATTTTGTAACAGTCATTGATTGGTCAAGAATGAGATGACCTATATCAATCCTGCTACATTCATCATGTTGATTCCTGTTACTTAGTTTATCCTCTCTGACTAATTCATGGCTAGAGGGTTGGAAATCTCCTGCTAAGCTTAATTAGTGATCTTCATTAAGAAGATACTCAAGCCTATTGAATTTAAACTAACGAGAGGCACTGCAAGGCAACGAACGGCTCTATGCATTCACATCTCTATTTAAGCCTTCAGATTGCAGTGCAAAAATTAGATGCTAAATTACGAGTTAATTCCATTATTGGATTTGCTCAACGTGTGTGATGTACCTTGCATTTTAAGTGATAATTAATGATGTTTTTTCATGGGAAAATCTCTTTGACACTCGATAAAAAAACAAAACAAAAAAACATGATAGCGTTTCTCAACTGACTGAGTGACAGAAAATATGACTAAAAATATATTTTTTTTGTAGTCATGAAGATATAGTGGGATAATAGTGGGAGAACGTGCCTCAATGCGGTTCTGTTCTTGAAGAATGAGGCAGCGCTTGGGAAGTGGCTCAATCAAATGATTGAAAAGCCTGAAATCACATGTTAAATCCTCTCAAATATGGCTTTGGACTTTTTTTTCTCATCTGATACAAAAATAAATCATAGCTCTTCTACGTATTACAAAAAGAGAGATCTATGAGCGCCGATTAAACCTACTGGAACAAACTGTGTATTCATAGTTTTTAGTCACGACCTGCACTGAGTCCTCGAGGGCAAAACTGTAGCAAAGGCCTGTCAATTCACCATCTGGTTGAAGCCAGGAATATTTACATCAGCAAAAACATGTTAAAAAAATGCAAGCTTTGGGCACTTGTGATCCATATCCAGCAACAACTAAAAACCAGCAATAAAACCAGCGGGATGTTCTAAACGCTTCACATGAAAAACACTTAAAGTGCCTTAATGTAATAAAACAGTGACATTTAAAAGATCTAATTCAGTATACACCTTATTGATGATGCGTACTATATTTAAGTGAGCAGATGTTCCCAGAAAATTAACACAACACGCTGGTTGAGTGTTTTCTTTATAATGGTTTTCTATGGAAAAAACGCTAATCAAGAAACTGCATTGATTTTATATTCTGGGTTTGTCTACTTGCCTAAACATATGCATTATCAACAAGGTGTATATTGAATTGACCGTTAGCAAAGACCCGCCCCCCTTAGTTACTGTCGCTATGTCTGACAAGCTACACTGCTTTCACACACACACACACACACACACACACACACACACACACACACTATGTTCTCACGCAGTGAAAAATACATCGCGGACTGACAACACGCTGACAGACAGGACAGACCAGGTTACTTTTCGGTTACTTTTGATGTTAAACATATTAAACAAAGTCTCACCTTTCAAATTTGGTCATTTTTTAAAAAGAAATTTGGTAACACTTTATTTTAAGGTGCTTGTAATAAGCAGTAATTAACAGTTAATAAGACACTTATAAGACCTTATAAGATGCATATAAGATGCAAATAAGCATTAACTAATGATAATAAATAAATTTAATTAAATAATAAATTTCTCAAGTATCAATGCATTGCACTTTTAGAACAGCCGAACAAACATAAATGGTAACACAAACTCCCAGGCCCTTAAAAATGTACCTTCCCAAGAGGGAGTAGTTTCCCTGATCTCTTCAGGGCCTGGACCTTTAATTAACCCTTATATGAAGTAGTTAATGCTTATATGCATCTTATATGCATCTTATAAGGTCTTATAAGTGTCTTATGAGGTCTTATAAGTGTCTTATTAACTGTTAATTACTGCTTATTACAAGCACCTTAAAATAAAGTGTTACTAGAAATTTAAACAACCGTTTTGTGGCTCTTTAATGTGTCGTGACAGATCGCTGTAGAGCATCAGTTATAGCTGCTCGTGAACAGATCATCTCTTCCTTCTAGTTCATTAATAGCATCAACATGAATGAACATAAGAAGGAATGTTGTTTTAACCGCGGAAAGGCATCAGTACATTATGTTTTTCAAGTTCAAATCCTCCCATGTTAATCTACTAACTGAACTCTCCTGACTGCTTTGTCTGACAAAATTGCGGATGGTGAAGTATGATTGGTCAGATCACCTGTCAATCAAGCTCCCTGCGAAGGGTCAATTCTTACTACATTACTACATCTTAGTAGAAACATAGTAAAAATAACTGGCAGGCAGTGGAGAAAAGCCTTGTTTTAACGTCCAGGTTGGCGTTCCCATAAGGGTGATGTCACGTTAAATCTATGAATTAATTGGTAGTAACGTCCATCGAATATTCACACAGACCACTGAATAACAGTTGTGGTCATACTGGAGGTTTACCTACACCTTGCATCTAATATTAATTCATACTAATTAATATTAATTTACTAACAAACAATATTGAGTGCTTTACATGTATGACAAAAATGGACCTTTCAGCAACACAATTGAAATGAAGCACAACAAACTTTTGCAGAGGTGGAGTGTGGCTGCTTTAAGCCTCAGATTTATTATCTGCTTATCTGAGAGTGTTAGGTCATTTTTCACTTTTTTCCCTTGTTTGCACAACAGCTAATTTAATTGCAATGACAATTTATTTAATATCCAAAGGCGGTATTTTTGCATTCCATTGACACTGCGAGCGAGCGAGATATGAGACTGCTTTGTTGATTATAATTGGAGGGTTTGCGGGAGTGCAGAACAAAAAGCCACGTGAAACTGTTCAAGGGACCCCTGCGTCATCATAGGTCATGATGATTATAATGGGAGCATTCAAGTCATTAGCAGTGTGAGCCTCATTCTGCTCACTCAAAGACACGCCATATTCATAGTTTGCACCTTGAAGCAGTAGAACCTTTTTTTTTTCTTGAAACTGAATATGTGGGTGATACCCTAGCTATGTTTTGCTAACATATGTTTTCTGAACGTTCAAAACAACCAGTTTAACGTATTAAGAACGTTTTTCTTGGTTTATGTGAACGTTTGAGGACCATTCCATTCTATCATTTTGATAATATTATGAAAACATGATTTCAGAATGTTTGTCAATCAATCAATCAATCAATCAATCAATCAATCAATCAATCAATCAATCAATCAATCAATCAAGCTTTATTAAGAACACAAATGGTCCAACCACAAACAGGCACAAAACATAAAGGAACATACAGATAAAAAATAAAAAAAAGAGAAAAAGATACAAAACACAATATCACAGGAAAAAACGTTGTGTCACGGTTCTGTTGTATTTGGACTTTTAGTTTGTTTACCTTCACGTTTTCTTTGTTGTAGTTTCCCGCCACTCTTTAGTCACTATGGTTTCTGTAACACGGTATGTTATTCGGGGAAGAAGGAGGCGGGAACCGATGAACGTTCAACACTTTAATTTTGAAATAAACAAACAAAAAATGAAAAGCGGCAGCCCCTCATGGACGACTGCCACACACATAACCAAAACATAACATAAAATAGTCCAAGCCTGGTCCTCTCTCGTCCTTCACTGAAGAACAGGCAAACTTTGCTCAGCTGGGACTCGAACCGGGAACCGAGTACCAAAAACTGTAATATGACACATTTTCTCCAGATTGTGTACATTTTACCAGCACTTAAAAGTTTTTACAAAAATAACAGACTTTACTTTATATTGACATTTTACTGTAGTAGTACACTAAACTGTGTAAGAGATCATTTTAAGAATGTTTTGTCCCAATATTAGCATAACCTTTAAAGAACGTTATAGTGAAAGTTATGGGAACGTTCCCTCTTATCTGGGACTGTCCCCGGCAACACGGTCCATTTTCCTACTAAGTTTGTGGAAGTCATTCACAGAAAAAATGACAAATAGACAGGACATATAAAAGCAAAAGTGAGTTTTCTCAAACGCATCCCCACTGGTGGATAATTAGAGACAATAATGGTGCAGTAAGTGGTTTCTGAGAAAAACTGTTGATAGGTGTGTTCACACCATGTCGTAATGACTGCAATTGTACAGTATGATGTAAAAAGTGTTCACTTCCTAGTAGAGCTCGTAATTACAGCTTGTAAGATAGCAGTTTTCAGAGAGCTCCTATCTGTAGTGTTGTGACATTTGAACCGAGGCGTCGGAGCTCGTCTCGAGCATACAGGGGTGTGTCAGATGAAGCCTGGGCACGTTCAAGCTCAAACCGGTGCACAGCGCTTTGCTTCGGTTTCCGGATTCCTGAACGACATGTTTCCTGGAAACGATGTGCAACGGGTTTGAGATAAGTTTTCTCTTGTTTGGTGGGTGTGTTAAAAATGTCAGCCCAATCAGCAGCAAGATGTAAATAAACCACGCGGTATTAAAGGGGTGGTATAATGCCCTTTTCACAAGATGTAAAATAAATATCTGATGTCCCCAGAGTGTGTATGTGAAGTTTTAGCTCAATTTACCCCGCAGATATCTTTATACAGCATGTTTAAATTGTCACTTTTTGAGCTACTGCTGATTGGCCCACTCTCCTCCCTCATCATGAGTGACACGCCCCCTACTACTGATTGGCTCTCTCTCCTCCCTCATCATGAGTGGACACGCCCCCTACTGCTGACTGGCTGTCTTTCCTCTCTCATCATGAGTGACACGCCCCCTACTGCTGATTGGCTCTCTCTCCTCCCTCATCATGAGTAGACACGCCCCTACTGCTGATTGGCTGTCTTTCCTCTCTCATCATGAGTGACACGCCCCCTACTGCTGATTGGCTCTCTCTCCTCCCTCATCATGAGTGGACACGCCCCCTACTGCTGATTGGCTGTCTTTCCTCTCTCATCATGAGTGACACGCCCCCTACTGCTGATTAGCTCTCTCTCCTCCCTCATCATGAGTGATATGCCCCCTACTGCTGATTGGCTGTCTTTCCTCCCTCATCATGAGTGATACGCCCCCTACTGCTGATTGGCTGTCTTTCCTCTCTCATCATGAGTGACACGCCCCCTACTGCTGATTGGCTCTCTCTCCTCCCTCATCATGAGTGACACGCCCTCTACTGCTGATTGGCTCTCTCTCCTCCCTCATCATGAGTGACAAGCCTCCTACTGCTGATTGGCTCTCTCTCCTCCCTCATCATGAGTGACACGCCCTCTACTGCTGATTGGCTCTCTCTCCTCCCTCATCATGAGTGACACGCCCCCTACTGCTGATTGGCTCTCTCTCCTCCCTCATCATGAGTGGACACGCCCCCTACTGCTGATTGGCTGTCTTTCCTCTCTCATCATGAGTGACACGCCCCCTACTGCTGATTGGCTCTCTCTCCTCCCTCATCATGAGTGATACGCCCCCTACTGCTGATTGGCTCTCTCTCCTCCCTCATCATGAGTGACACGCCCTCTACTGCTGATTGGCTCTCTCTCCTCCCTCATCATGAGTGACACGCCCCCTACTGCTGATTGGCTCTCTCTCCTCCCTCATCATGAAAACACTGGCTGTAACAAAAGAAGTATGTCTGAATGCACAGTACTCATACAAGAGCAAGGTTCTTCCGGTGAGATTCTCTAGTGTGCGTATGATGGACACTTTACTATCCCATGAGGCCACGGGAGAGGGTTTATGGATGACAGTAAAGCGACGCAACTGACGTTGGAAGGTCACATGATAACAACAACATGGCGGATGTAGTACATCCAGATTACATTACTACACACATGCATACTATATAGAACATGCTTTTCTAGCGGTCATGAAGTAATTACTTGATTTCAAACACAGCCACTGCTAACTCAATCAGGCCCCGCCCCTTTATTCCCGCCCCGGGAATTATTTAAATGAGGAATACCGTGTACTTTGTGCTTCGTAACATCATTTTCATGCTCAAACAGCAACATTACTAAAAAAGCTGAAAATGTAATAAAAGCATAATAGGTTCTTCTTTAATGCATAATGTTGAATAAAATACATTAGGAATTAGCCTACACTTTTATGAAACTTATTCTGCCAAATTGAACAGTGCATAATTTAACTTAGCCAAGTCACAGAATATATGATATTTAATTTATACGAAATATCAGAATGTGTCTTGACATTAAAGAACCAGATATGTTGTATAATCTTCCATATACAGTATCTGTTATGGTTTGTGATTGTTTGTTCACTTTAGAGTTTGTTTTTGATCTGTGTTGCTCATGTCTGTTTTTAGGTCGGGGTTCAGTCTGTTAACCCTCTGGGGTCCTTCATTTCAGAGTCACACTCAGGACCTTCGGGTCCAAATGGGCCGGAAGGGTGGGATTAATATTTACTAAAAAATAATCATCTTTTTTTTTTTTTTTACTTGTTTTTTATAATATTTTTTCTTTTCTTTTTTGGTGTCTTGAGATAATTTCAAAAATAAAAATTATTTATAATTAATATTTATGCAATAATTATGACCCATTTTTTCCCCATTGAATATAATAGAAATTTAAAAAATTTTTTTTTTATTTTTTAATTATTTTTTTTAAAGCTGTATTTCATTTTAGAGTCAAGCCTAGGCCTCATGAAAGCAATTTTTGAAATGAGATGGATGCCATCTGGTGGACAAACTGAGCATTTTAAAAATTCAAAACCCATATGTAATCTGAATTTATTAGTGTGTATGTGTATAAAAGTGTGTTTGTGTGTGTGTGTGTGGATGTGTCTGTTTTGCACTCTTGATGTTTTATAGATTCACCCCTTCACTGTTGTGTGCTTTTTTTCTGGATCGTGGCTGATTTGTAGTTTGTACGCACAAAATAACTCTGTATTTTCACATTTTTGCCAATTTCCCATTCATTTCCTATGCGGGTCCATTTGGACCCGAAGGTCCTGAGTGTGACTATTTTTTTTACAACCACTTAGACTATTCAAATCCTGTCCCCAATTTTTTGGGGTGTTCATATGCCAAGTACCAACAAAGTCACCAAATTTCGGACCATTCCGATAAAGCAATGATTTAAAAAAAAAAAATGTAAATGCTTCGGGTCCATTTGGGCCGAAGGACCCCAGGGGGTTAATTGGTTCCCTGTGGTTTCTAATTGATTGTTGGTTCTGTTTAGGTGTGTCTTGTTAATCAGCTCCTCAGTTGTTGTCTATTTAAGCCTTGAGTTTCGTTCAGGGTTTTGTCAGTTCTACGTAACGTTAAGTTTGCAGTTCTGTTCTTGTTCCTGAGATTCTGTTTTGTAAAGTTTGAGTTAGTTTTTTAAAATAAAGCTGCTGCACTTCGATCCTGTTTCATCTCTGCTGCAACCCGACCGTGACAGTATCTAATCTAGATTGTGGAAATAATGTTATGCATGTGTTCAAGGGCTCATATTAATGCTTCAGGGATTTTTTAATCTCATTCCAAAGCTCTTAACAGGAATATCAATGAAAAGAGAAGATATGAATGATGAAACAGCCAAACAGGGACAAAAAGGAGAAAAGTGTCATAACTGTGCTGTTGGAACATGGCTTAAGGGCCGGGATTGTTGTGCAGGATCACAGGACAGAAATAACTCGCACTTTCACATGCTGAGATCACAGTGTTTTGATGGGAGCCACAACAGAGAATGTAACTTTCACTTTTTTAGAGCTCTTGTTTCTGGAAATATGTTCCCCATTCATTTTCACAACAGGAAATATTCTCCAGTAAAGAGTTTTACACCATAAACCAAACCAACCAGCTCTGAGACTAATAAAACTCGATTACACACCTTAATTACAATCCCAATTTGTTGTTAATTACAACAAAAATAACATTATTTACAGTGAACTTGAAAATCTCAAGGATTTCATGCCACTAACAAGGCAGCCGCAATCTAGTGATCATTTCATCTTCAAAAAAGCTTGTATCTTGTAATGTTTGTTAGGCAGACAAAGCCAGCCAATCAGATTAGAGTTTGCCAGATCGAGAACAATCTTTGCAGTTTGTGCACAATGTGCATGAGACGGTCAGTGATTGGATTTTCGGCGGTTAATTGATGGTCAGCTTTAAGGCTTGTGAGCCTCTTGCTAAAGCAATCTGTCCTAACTAATGAAAGGGGCTATTGACGATGTATATATATATTTTTTTAAACTGCATCCTTATTAATTGGCCTGTAATCTTTTTTTTAAATGAACCCCTAAACACCACATAAAAATGCAACAAAATGGTTTGCCAGTTTACATATTAGTTCACCCCCCTTTTTGAGCGTTGACGTGAAAATGCACTACCCAAACTTAAACGGTTGTAATTCATGAACCCTTTGGACTTACGGTTGGTCTCTTTTAAAAGAAGACTCTTTGCAGATTGTTGCTGAAGTTGAATAAATTAATAGAATTAAATTATTTAAAAGTTATTGAAGTTTAAGTTTATTGTTATGAAAATAGAATAAAATATATATTTTTCTTTTATTAAAAATATATATAAATTAATATAGGTTTCAGCCTAAAAATGACAGAACGTCAAAGCCATATATCTAACCAAGTTGTTTTCCAAATTTGAAGTTGATATCACAAACATTGAAGTTCCCATGAGATTTTGTTTAGGCGTAATACCAGAAATACCCACCGGGTGCCATTGCATTCCATTGAATTTAATTGTATGCATTTTGCCATAACAAATTAATACATTTCTATCCAAATATCACTTATGTCACTAAATATGGAACCTTGAGACTCAGACCTTTCTGACAATATGTGTTTTGTCAAGATTAGAACATTTTTGATAATAAATTATGAAAGATGATGCCCAAAGGGGAGGGGCCTAATAAAAAAATACCGTTTCTATGGTAACGCAATGTCCAATTTCAAAACGGGTTTCACAGGATTAATTCTGAGTTCGTAAGCTTTTTCAAATTATACCTAATTTATGATAACTACTAAAATATGTGATAAAATAATAATAAAAAAATTATATATATATATATATATATATATATATATTATAGGTTTTAGAGGACTTTTTACTTTACTTTTTAAAATATAATTTTATCTTTTTTTATTGACAAATACTAGATTATGTTTTGTTATGAACTTTTAGCATTAAAAACCAAAGTTTCAATTATTAAAAGTGTGTGTGTCAACTTTTTGTGACAAAGGTCAGAAACTCCTGTAATAAAGTTGATTTTTGAGCCGCACTCTTGTCATAAATTCATATATTACTGTTCATACATAATTTGTAAGAAAAAAACAGCGCTAAAATATCTATTAAGGAGTCTTAGACCTTTCCAACGATATATAGTTTGTCAGGACTAGATTAGGATTTAATAGTAATATAGTGAAGTAAATTTAGGTTGCTTGATACGGGCAGGCAGTCAAATACAATTATGAATTTCTTGAACAATCCAACATTAGATTATATTAGATAAGTGTCCAGGATGCACGGGAAATCCTTCACAACAAAATATATAAGCACAGTTTTAATAACAACGCAATATTAATAATAAAGAATAAGTAGGTGCATGTGCTTTAAATCAGATAATTAAGACATCTGCTAATAATCATAAACATGTCAAGAGAGCAAGCCAACAATCGTTAATTGTCTGATTTTAAAATGCGAGCAGGAAAGGGCCGTCCCTAACGCCTACTGTTAAACACTGAATGGACCCTCTGTTGTTTCTGCATTCCAATGAATATACAAGCAATCTGCGAGACCGCACATTACCATCCTCAAACCGCCTCATGTCGACGGCAGTGCTAAAGTCAGCAGAAGGTAAAACATTTCCTCTAAAGTTACTCTGTTCAGCCATTGTTTTGGATTAGGATGCAAATGTGCTATGCAAGCATTTTGTTTTACTCATTTCAAAGTTTGTCAGAAATTAAGTATGTCAAATTCTCTTAAGTCATAATTTTTGGGGGTGGGAAACAAGTACTTTGCCACTATTAGCAAGACAGGCACGTATTTCATCCTCAGGAGCTGCTAAATGATCAACCGAGATCCAGAAAAGGCGTGATTGCAAAATTAAGTGGTATAAATGGCATGATTTTATAATCACAGCTCTTGATTTGTGTTTCAGAATGAAGACAGCAGGTTTTTTATTTTTTTTGTAGCACTGAATGCTCCAATCAGACAATATGAGGATGAAACATTTCTGCTCACCTGGACACACCGCTGGTTTTGTTTCTATAGTGTGTGGGTGCAGACACAAGCTTGATGGCTCTACGCTGTTTCCCTGTGTGAAATGAAATTACTTTAATAATATGTCTGTTTTTACAGGTCACCACTGTATTTGCAACCAAGCTCAAGTCTTTCACCTTTGTTCCACTTCTGAAAAGACTGCCCGTGGAGAACAGGATCTGGAAAAAGGTTCTTCAGGCTGGCAGACCAAACCAGGTGAGAAACACACTAGAGACGGCTCAGTATGGTTCCTGTTAAAATAAAGGCCACACCGTGTCAGTCAAAAACAAAACATGACACCACACGGAAGGGGTTAAAGGAGAACCCGCGCAAAATGAACCTTTGGTCTAATAAAACATTGGTACCTAGTCAATCGTTCTTTGAGATTTGTTTTCATGATAATCGAATGTAAAGAGTTTTATCTCTAAAAACTGCTTAGCGTATAACGCTAGTAATGGGGGCATATAATAAGTAAAAAGAAATCGCTAGTTAATACCACTAACAAGACTCAAAATAGCCCCACACTAACACAATAACATAATGAGGGTCCCTACATGCAAAACGACGCATTGAGAACTTTGTAAGTGTACAGACCGTTTAATAAGAAGATAAAGATAAAGACAGCACACTTCGTGTATACAGACAGGAGCCATCTTTGGAAAACAGTCTCGACTAGTCAAACCACGAACGACGTGCTAAGTGAGCTGAACTGTATGAATGGCGTTCGTGGTTTGACTAGTCGAGAGAAAGCTGAAAGCTGAAAGAAAGTAGAGTACCGTTTCCATGGTAACACAACATCCAATTTCAAAACGTTTTTTTTTTTGAGTTTGTAAGCTTTCAAATTATACCTAATTTATGATGATTACTAAAATATGTGATATGAAGAAAAGGCGATAAAATAGAGCACTTTAGGGGTCCAAGCACTACAGAAGTATAATACAATCAGCATCTGTGCTGTTTGTAATCTGTAGAAGCTTTTTTTTTTGGAAGAACAGACACAAATTTAAGTCATAACTCACAAATGTTTACCTCTACTGAAGCTCTCAGATGTATTTCACATTTAGATTAAAAATTCACTTTTTTTTTTTTTGCGTTGCAGTAACACTTGCTTTGATCTTAATAACATATTTGAGTGAACTGTTTCTTTAATTAGCAAATACTTCTCAAATCTGATAGAGGGAGACTTCAGTGATTCCCAGAGTCCCTTAGGAGAAGATGACCTATGTGTGTGTCGAAGGGAAACTGCAGAAGGCATTTGCTGAAGGGCTTACACAATCAGGGTGGGTCATGCGTTCTTGCACGTGAGCAATACATGAGGGACATGGACTTCTGGTAAAAAGATGTCCGAGCTGGAACGGGAAACACACGCACACATAAATGCATTCACTGACTCTCTTATATCGTCAAGATGCTCAGAAGCTAGAAATAGCCATCTGTAACTTTGGGACAGCTGCCATTTCAGGTTTGGTGTCTCTTAGTAACATTTCCTTTTCCAATGTCAGACTTCCCGAGAGCCAGGGGACTTTGAGAAGAGCATGGCAGAGGAGGGTGTCTACAAGGCTGAGGTTATTTACGTCCAAGAGCTGGGAGAAACGCTCAAGAACACCACTAAAAGTGAGGTTAGTATTGTGGTATATTCTGTTAGAGGGGCAAACGCAAACTCCTGATGAAATTTGTAAGGTAACACGTTACAATAAGGTTCATTAGTTAACATAGTTAACTGCCTTAGTTAACATGAACTATATGAACAATACTTCTACAGCATTTATTAATCTTAGTTAATATTAATTTCAACATTTACTAATACATTATTAAAATCAAAGGTTGTATTTGTTGACATTAGTTAATGCACTATGAACTAACATGAACAAAACAATGAACAGCTTTATTTTTAACGTTAACAAAGATTAACAAATACAGTGACAAATGTATTGATCATTGTTAGTTCATGTTAGTTAATACAACCTTATTGTAAAGTGTTACCAAATTTTGTTCTTTAAATTACTGCTGAACCTTCTTTAAAAATGCCACAATTATATATACTTAATACGCCGTGACAGAACGATTGACCAGAAAACAAGCTATTGAAGCAATGACTTTCCAAGTAGAAATGAAGGACTGTTTGTAGAGTTCAATGTACAAAGTTGCTTTGGGATGAATCCTTAATATCTTTTAGCCAGCTCTAATGGGAGACATCATGATAATGAGTATACTTATAACACACGGCTGCTTTCCCCTGTTAATTAAACACACACATTAGCGTGCTTACAAAGTAGATAAAGTTCTGACCGAGAAATTGATGGATAGGAGCATTTATTGTGTCTAATTAGTGCCACTAGTGTTTATCAGAAGCTTACAAATAGTGTTTTTAAACATGTTTCCAAGACTTCTCTCGCCAATGGCATACCCAGTTAGGGTCACCTAAACATGTAGACCATCATGCATTTGGTGCTGGAATTACAAACTTGATATTTGAGATTGGATTGAACCGACTCCACTAAATTCTCAATGGGCAACAAGAGAGAAATTAGTCTGATGCATTAGAAATTTTACTGTCTACATAGACTTCTAATAATGAGTTATACTGTAATTGGCAATCATGCCTGTTAATGAACAAACAGTTTGCCGAAAACAATGGTTAATCATCATTGCAATACTCAAATGAGTTATGTTTATGGCTCTGTAATTTTCTTTCTTTCTCAGATTCAGTCAAATGACAATGTATCCCTTAAGCCACCCACCACCCTAGTTGGTCCTCGCGCAGAATTCGGTAGCATAACCCCTGCCATGGAAACCAGTGTTAACAAACACCCTGGCATTTCTCATCTAGGATTTCACAACACTGCTGAGGTCAGCTCAGGTCTGTGTTTAAATAGCTCGTCCCAGAGAGAGGAGGTCCTTAGCCCTGCCAGCTCCATGGATTTCCTCACATCCCCTGCTTCTTCCAAGGAGTCGATTCTCTCCGAGGGCTGGGACAAGGAGAGGAGCTGGTCAGCGCTTCACATGTTCTCACGAGACGGTTCTCCAGGTCCCTTTAGTCGCACAGTTTCCCCGTGTTCCTCCGTGAGATCAGGGACTTTCACACCCTCTGTGGTGAGAATCAAGCGGCTTTCTTTGGCTCCGGGCTCCAGTTTGCTACAGATGTCGTCTGTTTGCGGTACACCCTGTGACAGTCGGACAACCTCACCCTGTCCTCTTTCGCCCCGTGCCCGGCACAGGACTCCTCCAACCCAACTCTCCCTGCTTACGGCAATCCTCAGGAAAGGCCGTCTACCCGTCCTGTCCTCTTCATCTCAAAGACCTTACACGCCCTGCTGGCCCATCAGTCCAGTTAACATGTCCTCCTGTTTAGCGTGCTCAGCTGCCTCTTCTGTTGCACCCATGAACGTGTCCAAAGCAAAGTCTTGTACCTCCATAGATACAAAGTCTTTCCAGATTTCAAAGCCACAGATTTGGAAACGGGAGCTGGTTAAGGCACCTGACGAATCCCCACTCATGAAACCACCAGAAAGACTTGACTCATGCAGACATTTCACCAGTAGTAGTGGCATCATCTTACCTACAAATCACATCTCTTCGCCAAGCTTACCTGCAGTCCAGGCTGCCAATGCTCACCTGTCTAAATCAGCTCCCAAGGGGAATCGTTTGCCGACTGTTCCCAGCTCTCTTTTGTGTAGCTCCAACTCCTGCATGAGATCTCCTAAAGCAAGCAATCCGTCATGTTCCAGCAACGAGAACCATAAAAATCCACCAGTGTCAGCAGAATGTCCTGTATCTTTGGATCCAAATAATTCAGGCGAATCTTTACTACATAATGATGAAACAAAACCCCATGATAGGCCAGAAAAATATCAATTGCCACTGAAACAGAGTCAGAAATCACCTGAGCTCTCCAATGAACCATATCTGAAACACATAGGAAGATCATCTGACAATTTAGATTCCTCGTTACCAAAACTTGCTCTGAGCTCATGTAAATCTTCATCTCCTATTCTGAAACACACTTTCGAATCACACATCAATTCCACATCTCCAGTTTTAAGCCACAAAGAGAATAAACAGAGTTCTCTTTTCCAAAATGCTCGCATAAATGACGTGGAAAGAGTGCACCCATCATCCCCGGCTTTTAGGCTGTCTCCCTCTCCCAGACCCATGGGTCTCGCCCGCCTGTCCTACACATCTCCAGCTTCTCCAGCTTGTCCTCCCGTCCACCCAAGCTCCCGGTCCTCCACCCCAGACCGCTGGACCCTCTCGCCCTCCCCGGCGGTCCCGAGCCGCCAGCTTTCCCCCTCTCCCTCATACTCTTTCTGTTCATCCCCCTCTCCATCCCAATGGGGAAGCACACCAGACTGCGCAGATGGGGACTGTAAAAATAGAAAGGTACAGTGCATGCCCTTTCGCTGTTACCTGCAAGCTACTTGCATGCCCTACCACTGAGAAGTGGCAATCATTCAAGCAGTGCCGTGCATTTCCAGCAGTGACATGCCTCCCGCATTGCTGGGAAACATGATATGCATCATACTCATGCAAAAGCACTAAATCTTTAGCAAAGGGCAAGGTTTGCATGTGTCGTGTTTGCCGGTACCCTTGGTTCGTACAGTACACGCATGGTATACTACAGCAGAGAGGTTTGCACGGCTATACGGTTTTAAGCTTTTTCCACATAGCACGAATGCAGACTGAGATATTCTGAACTGATGGTGATGTTTATGTTGATCTGCAGTCACATGCATGGGTATATTGGCTTTTTTATATTTTTTTCATGCATGAATTCATTCAATAAGGAGAAAGAACCACATGGCTTTTTATTATTGATAACTTTTTCCATGCAAACACAACAATATTGTGCTATGACTGTTTTATGATAGGGAATTACTCATATAGCGCCTAGCCTTATTGCATAGCACGGGGACTGTAGATTATGTCGTTTAATTTTGCTTTCGACTTTTTATGGCTTCTCAACCATTCTTTCCTAAAGACACACAGGATCAAATCCACCTACAAGGCGCTCGCTGCTATTCCTACAAACACTCTGCTCCTGGAACAGCAGGTGAGCTGCTTTATCTAATTACTCTAAATGACAGCTATTATTTAGCGTACAATTAATAAATGGATCTCATTCAGTGTCAGTTTAAGCCATTAAATCAGTGTTATTTTTGGATTCCATGCAATTGTATTGTATTGTCGTTAAAGAGGTTAAATGAAATTGAATCATTTATTTTTTTCGTTGATGGACAGCAGAATGGATTTTTTCATAAGCTGTCAAAGGGACCCTTAACAGAACAAGCAGGATGAGTCATCCACATTGTATACCTCATTAGACATTATAGGAGAGGTTAAACTGCACTGAACAAGGTCAGAAAATAGTGGGATAATCAATATAAGACGCGAGCAGACTCACACCTTTGGGATTTAGTTGCTTCTAAAACCTCCTTCTATCCACTTGCTAAGGTCAAGCATATATTGCCTCATTAAAGGATTAAAGCTTCATCTGCATTTCTTAACTTTGAAGGCTATAGATGAAGATGTCAACAAGAAAGAGGCGTCGCTCAACCCTGCAGACAACTATTCTTGGGAGGACCCACATGAAGAGGTAGAGACACGAACACCTGAATTCGCTGGGTATAACAGTATACCATGTGGTGGCTGGTAGAACCAGTAGATATTTTTTGGTAACGCTTTAGATTACAGCCCGGAAAGTACTGTGTAATTAAGAGGAATTTACAGTGTAACTTTCTGTAATTATAGTGTACCTATAAAGTACTTACATGTAAGTATAAGGGAACAATATGTAAAGTTTGGGGAAGAAAGGGGTAACAACCAGGAGAAATAAAAAAATATTTATACTGCAAGTATTATAGAACTAAGAGGAACTTATTCTACTGTTATGATACAACAATCTTACATCTGGGAGCAATTTAGCGAGAACATACACTGCGTACCCTTTTGTAATAATTGTGTACCAAGGCAATACATACTGTATAGGCTTTTTAAAAATGACAGGGTACATATCTATGCATTTATAAAAAAAATTTTTTTTTTTTTTTTTTAATACGGAAAAGTGTGTTTAAGTTTGGGCTAAAATGTTTCAAGGCAAGAAAAGCTAAGACTATTGCAATTTTTTTAAATATACTGGGAAATAAATCCAGTTTCATGTGGTTACAGGGTAAGTGGTGCTTGTATAATAAATAAAGGTTTCCGAGTCAGTGATACAAGATTGTGTGTATGCATTTTTACTGTTACCCTGTAACTACATGGAACAAGAGGGTAACAAGCACCACTACATGAAACAAGAGTATCTTTCCCCAATATTTAAGCAAAAGTTGCAATAGTTTTCGTTTTCAGTGCACTTTTGTTAAAAAGATTACTTTATAAATGCACAGATATGTACCCTGTAATAAAAAAAAAGCCTATACAGTATGTACTGGTTATTTCAAAAAGGTTTGTTCTTGCTAAATTGCACCCAAATGTAAGGTTATATCATAATAGTAGAATAAGTTCCCCTTAGTTCTATAATACTTACAGTATAAATATTTTTTTTTATTCTCCTGGTTGTTACCCCTTTATTTCCCAAACTTAAAATATTGTTCCCTTATACTTATATTGTAAGTACGTTATAGGTACACTATAATTAGTACCAAACGTTACACTGTAAAATTGCTTTAATTACTCAGTACTTTCCGGGCTGTCATCTAAAGCGTTACCGATATTTTGATATAACTCTATATTTCAGTTGGCAAGACTGCTTTACATTATTTTACGTGTGAAAATAAATGATGAGAGACTGGGATTTGCCCCAAATAAAGATCAGTACAAACTATCATTTTTTTAATTGACTTTTAGAACCTTTACTTGCATCTTTACACTGATAACATCTTTTAATTTGCATCCATTATCCATGAATTAAATGGAATAAATAATAAAATGAGATGAAGTACCAATAACAAATAAGTATTTAACTCTCTGCTGGACTTTCCACAAATATGCATCTCTGTTTAATATGTAAAATATATTTTTATTTTGGTGAAATGTCCAGCAAAATTCACTACTTTCTGATATCGTATGTGTAACCCCTCCACCCACTCCGAGCGGGCCTCGAACCCGGCATGAGAGTCAGGAGCTCTAAAGACTGCAGACACTAGCATCTGTCGCTAGAGAGCCTTTTGAGATCAGAGGAGTGAGGTTTACTCGCACAGCAACTACTAGCTGGCCTCCGTTACACTCACCCCCCAAACCTCACTCCCATCCGGGTCACGGCACCAATGTAACCCCTCCACCCGGGTCCCACTCGACCCGGCCTCGAACCTGGGTCTCCGGCATGAGAGTCAGGAGCTCTAAAGACTGCAGACACTAGCATCTGTCGCTAGAGAGCCTTTTGAGATCAGAGGAGTGAGGTTTACTCGCACAGCAACTACTAGCTGGCCTCCGTTACACTCACCCCCCAAACCTCACTCCCATCCGGGTCACGGCACCAATGTAACCCCTCCACCCGGGTCCCACTCGACCCGGCCTCGAACCCGGGTCTCCGGCATGAGAGTCAGGCGCTCTAACAAGGAGGCTAAAGACCTCCGTTACATATGTACCAGTCCTGTGATACACCTTTTGTCTTAGTGTGTGACGTGTGAACGTGAATGTGTGTGTGCAGATGTGCTCTCCTGCGCAGCTCCGTCAGCAGACTGCAGACCTGTACGCCACCATTGATGAAGTCCTCGAGGACTCAATCCAGAAAGTGAGCCCACACCATAACACACTCCTAAACAATATTCCTTTTATCTAGCGATTCTCATGTTTTAATCTATTTTTCCCCAGCATCAATCAGACCATGTGAACAGAGCCACTCTGCAGTCTTTGGCAGTGGAGACATCAAGGGTGTGTAATTAAAGATTGACACTTATCTCATCTTCATTTTAATTATTCACAGCAGAATCACGTTATACTGCTTGTCGAGGAATAAAATATTTCTTGTTTGTGTGTATAATCAGAGTATCTTGGTCTTAAACGTTGACTTTAACTATGAGTTATAATAAAAAGTAGAAAAAATATCAAATCAAATAAACATATAACATATTTGTCATTTGTGAGAGCTACAATTTCCTGATTATTTTCAAAGAATACGTCTATTAGCATATGAGATGAAGAATTCGATCATCCACTCTGACTGACACCGTCAGCCGCTACTGTTCAAACCCAGCTTTACATTTTGATTATATTCACTGTACTTGCATTGAAAATGTGTGCGTAAATCATTCTCTTTTCTTTTATTCTGAATTTCTAGTCACAGACGTCATCGCCATCACCAAAACTATTGGGACGGGAAACAAGATATGTGAGTATTTCCACTGATCTCTGTACATATTTTACACCCAGGCTTCTGAGAAGGCAAATCGTTCATTATAAAAGTGTTAGTTCTGGAAATAGATTGCATATTAAAATGCAATCTCAGAGCTCTAGAAACATTGCTACTGTACTTTTTTTTTTATTCAATTCTACTATCCAAACTATTTGTGTATGCCAGTGAATCTGAGCACTCAAGCCAATCAAAGACCCAGATTTCACACCTAGATTTTAGATGCAACTCTTTATCCGACAGAAGTATAGAAAACTTATTGGATGCATCTTTGATGCGGACAAGAAAAGATATGGGAAGCATTTTCATCTTCCAAATGTTGATAAGCCTATTCAATGTGCAGTCTTAACTATATGGTTACATTTTAGCTGCATTTCCCTGCTGTTGCCCGTCAGAACCATGACCAAAAGATTGCCTCTAGGTTGTGGAATGACCTCCCACCGTCTATGCGCTCTCTTGACTCTGATGCTGCCTTCAAATGCAGACTAAAGACTCATTTATTTGTTCAGGCTTTTAATTAGGTGTTTGTGGGTTGATATGATCATGTACTGTCTATGCTTTTATTGTGTGTATTTTATGATATAACTGTTTTTGTTGTGAAGTACCTGTGAAAGGTGCTATATAAATAAACTTTTACTTTACTTACTTTTAGAACAGAGCCGAGAGCCATTTTGGGTTCTCAGCCCACCAGTAAACGCTGGTAATCAGAGTAAATGTCTGTTATTCAGTCAGAGCCAATCACACATCCAGCCGTCCTGCCCACATGCTGCGGCATTATGCCTATCAATAGAAAGCGTGGACACGTTACAACAGTTGACCCATAAACTGGACCCTTTTTCTACTGCTAAATGATTTTGATTTACTTGCTTTTTATGGTAAGAATAGTGTTTTGTGTGAAAATGCAGGTATTCTGACCTTTACTGAAGTATTTACTTTATAATAATGCTATTTTAGACTCTGTTTTCGTTCTGAGAGCAGAGTTTCATCTCGCTTGGATAAGATGTTCTTATCATATGCAAATTACAGGATTTGGACACTCAGTTTGCTATTGTTGTTTCACAGATTTTGCCAATAGAAAGATTTAATGGAATATCACAAACTCTGAAAAGATTACAGGCATGGAGCTGAATAATATGATATGCAATCACTTCAAATAATATTCTAACATTAAGAGCATATTTTGGACTCACTTGTTTCAAAACTATTTCATTCTTCAGCTCAATCAGGACTCTGTTGCCAAATGTAAAACTATGTAGAATACACACGCAGTTTCATATGCAGATGCATTTCATTACTGAGTCTTTTATAGATGTCATGGGTAACGCCGTCCTTTTTTCTAGGCCAGCTCTCCTTTTCAACCCTTTGTAACGACTGAAAAAACACTGGTAAGTATTTGGTATATATATCTATTTGCATTTAAAATGTTTATCTCAGTTTCTGCCACTTTACGCCGTTCAGTAGATATGAAGAGGAGATTTAGTAAAATAATGTTTCTATTTACATATGTGCCAGAGAAACAAGAGCACACTCATCTTTATAATTTTGTATTTGCACTTCAGTTTTTGCATAGCTCTGTGTGTTTCTATGGCATCGAGTCATTGAAAAGTGGATTTACTTATGGTAGAGTTAAGGAAAGTTATTATGCATTGTAATGATTGAAGCATAAAAATATCATAAAGGAATTCCATATTGTTGAATTTAATTAATATATGCAATTGTATATCATTGCTGTTGTAATGTACTAGACGACACATACTAGGTGCTGGCTGAAGAAATCTTTAGCTGATTTTGTGAATTATTGATTTATAATTAATTTCGTTCTTGTTTATCTGTCTTAGACAAAGACAAAGCCTGGAGTGATTAGACCAGTCACTGCAACATCCAGAGTTACAGATGATAAACATGATGAAGAATTCCACCCAAATCCTTTCAAGAACCGTCAAGAGAACAAATCCAGTCGCTACCAGTACAAGGTGTGTTTCTCTGAACATTCACGCGCAGTGAACACACACTCAACGTCAAACTAACAGCATCACATGCAGAATGAATGCAGGACGAAATCTTTCATCTTGCTTATGTTGTGAAATTCATAACTTGAGCAGATGCACAAAAATGGGGGGTGTGTGTATATATATATGAATTATATGGGTTGTATATATATATATATATCATGTGCAACGCATAGGCATGCCACATGAGGGGGCTCATTATAGATTTTTAGAAAATCATAATTGTATTAAAGGAGCACTTCACCCATTTCAACATTAATCTTTATTGAAAGTGGGTCATATATGTAGTCGAAATGTAAAAGAAATTTTGAATTTGGTGCCCTCTTGACCGAGAAAAGACAGAAAATAACTTTAGGGCGCATTTGTGTGTAAGACCACAACTCCCAGAATGCACCACGTTGCACAGCTCCGCAAGCCACTCCCACTAATCCAGAACAGCGCAAAGTCGCAAACATCAGAGAAATCACTCTTTCGTCTACTCTACAGGGCTAACGTTAGCTGCCACCAGAGTTAGAAATTCATTTCACACAAAATGTATAGTTAGTTGGCTGTGGCGAGCAGGACGAGGGACGTGAGAGCGGCGCGAGGCCGGTGGCGTGAGTGATAATGAACGACACCTGTGAGACGCACCGGTCTCTCTCGCGTCTCTCACCGAGGAGCGGACGCATAAAACGAGGAGCGACAGGGCAGATCGAGAGAGGAACAGGCCTGATTTTATGGTGTGTTTTGTTTCTGTTGTGTGTGGCCAGCATTGAGGGGCTGCTGGCTTATACTTTTGTTTTGTATTTGTTTATTTTACTATTAAAATGTTTAAATGTTCGCCGATTCCCGTCTCATTCTTCCCACAACAACGAACCCCGTTACATTGGCAAACTCATTAGCGAATTAGCAGCTACTCCTCGTTTGTATTTCTTTCTATATGGTGAATTATTGCATGATACCTGGATGTTCCAGTCAGAACATATGGGGTGCGACACTAGGATGGTTCACATCACAACACAAACGTCCGTGTGCACAAAACTCCATGTCCGTGTCTGCCTCTGACATTTCTTCTAGAAGGAATTGGCATTTTAGAGATTATTTGCAGCAGACAGACTCTAGCTCGGTGTCCATAGGCGCACAGTTACAGCACGAGCACCACCAATTCGCTACAGCGCGAGCAAGCCCGGGCTTCTCGTCTGCGCCGGGCTGGTCTCCTGCCGCCGCCGCCGCCGCCGCCGCCGCCGCCGCCGCCGCCGCCTCTTGTTCCTCCATCAGCCTCAGCTGCTCTTCACTATATTGCGGCTCGTATAAATAGCCACGAACATCAGTTTCGAGCAAAAGATTTTCAAGATCCTCGTCTTCCATATCGTGTGTCGTAAATTCAGGCATTATGGTAAATCTAACTGCTTGAGCGCTTGTTAGCTTAGCTTGCTGTCTTCCAAGCAAGATGGCGGATTAATAGTTTAGTTTCTTCAGGTTTAGTCCCACCCACTGATCTGTAATAGGCCGGTGGGGTGAGTGGGTCCCACGCCCTTGAATAATAATGAGCTAAAGGCTGTAGTTTTCTTAATATGCAATGAAATTTATCTTCCGTCCTATCGTGACGCAAAATGACGATATTTACGTCACGATAGGACGGAAGTAAAACACTTAAATCCTTTTTTCTCCCATCTCAGAAAAAAAACAAGCAAAATTCCACCATCATTATAATATATGACTGGGTTTTCTAACAATACAAACCTTAATGCAAATGGGTGAAGTGACCCTTTAATGCATATGCTATAAAGCCTACAAATAACATTAAGTGCAATAATAATTTTTTTTGTTTGTTTTTAGTTTTTGTTTATTTATCCTGTTACTGAAATTTTTAAAGTGGTTCATATGCACCTTTTTGTCCCTATTAGATCCATAGAGCAAACTGAACTGTTGCTGACATTTATTCACACTCTGTCTGTGGTGTTTCAGCATCAGATTTACTAAAGGAATTATGGGATTTAGGCTCGGCACTTCGAATGCTGCCACAAAAACTGTGTTGAACACAATATGCCAGATTCAGATTCCTTCCTTCCTCTGCTGTATGGTCATCCATCCATCCATCCATCCATCCATCCATCCATCCATCCATCCATCCATCCATCCATCCATCCATCCATCCATCCATCCATCCTTCCACCCTTCCATCCATCCCTCACTCCATCCACCCCCCATCCATCCATCCATCCTTCCACCCTTCTATCCATCCATCCTTCATTCTATTCATATATCAATCCATCCTTCCATCCTTCCATTCATCCCTCTCTCCCTCTAACCACCCCCCATCCATCCATCCATCCATCAATCCATCCATCCCTTCCTTCATCCCTCCCTCCAACTATCCATCCATCCATCCATCCTTCATTTTATTCTTATATATCCATCCATCCTTTCACCGTTCTATCCATCCCTCCATCCCTCCATCCATCCATTCCTCCATCCCTCCATCCATCCATCCATCCATCCATCCACCCCCCATCCATCCATCCCTTCCTTCATCCCTCCCTCCATCCATCCATTCCTCCCTCCATCCCCCCATCCATCCATCCCTCCATCCCTTCCTTCGTCCCTCCCTCCATCCCTCATCCCTCCATCCCTCCATCCATCCACCGCCCATCCATCCATCCATCCATCCATCCATCCATCCATCCCTTCCTTCGTCCATCCATCCATCCCTTCCTTCGTCCATCCATCCATCCATCCATCCATCCATCCATCCATCCATCCCTCCATCCATCCACCCCCCATCCATCCATCCCTTCCTTCGTCCCTCCATCCCTCCCTCCATCCATCCATTCATCCCTCCCTCCCTCCACCAAAATCCATCCATCCCTCCCTCCCTCCCTCCCTCCATCCATCCATCCCTCCATCCATCCATCCATCCATCCATCCATCCCCCCATCCATCCATCCATCCCTCCCTCCCTCCCTCCCTCCCTCCCTCCCCCAATCCATCCATCCCTCCCTCCCTCCATCCCTCCATCCCTCCATCCATCCCTCCATCCCCAGCCCTTCCGTTATGTGTTTGGGTATTTTATATCAGAGAACAAGCAAATCAAAGGGTCAACATTCCATATGTACTTCAGTAGGAATTTAATATGTGCCACTAGAAATGATTCATCAGAGTAGTGAAGCTGCAACATGTCCTGCTGGGTTTGACTTTCCCCCAGCGGGATTAGGAAGTGCACGCATCACAAGAACCCAGTGTCATGAGCGATTCCCCACATCAGGACATACATCTAAAACCCACAAGATAAGATCACACTGATAGACCCAACACATCGCTGAAGGGAGACCTAACACATCATCCATGTATCAAACTAATCACACATGCTGATTAACCCGAAACACCACTGCCATCCAGTTTATTTTTAGTTTTCAAATGAATTATGCAAGTAATATTACACTAAATACAGATCACTTGCATCGAAAATAAACATGTGTTGTGTCGAGCACAATGTGTTTAGTCTCAACGGCAGTCTCTATCAAGGCTACTGTATATAAACCCTGGACACTTTACTCTCTCACAAGGCAACGGGAGAGGAGCTGTGAATGTTTACGCATCCGACATTGAAATGACAATAAATTGGAAAATCCATGTGTAGTAGTGTGTAAAACCATACTGGGCAATATTGAGTGCACTCATTCAATCCCATAATGCACCACAGAAACGAGGGTTGCACTTTATTTTATAGTACATGTACTTACAGTATACTTGCTCAAGAAAACAAATTATTTTCTTACAGTGCAAGCAGAAGCACTGCCAGCCTTTATCATCTTTTTTAAAAGCAAGCACACACTCACACAAGCGCAGACAGACACACATAGAGCACATCACTTGCGGTCTTGCGTACTTAACGTAGTATGTGCGTGTGAATTAAGTCCAAAAAACTGCAGGGTGTTCCATTCGTCATTTTACATTTCTGAAGGGTGTTCATGCAATAAACAAAGTGAAATGCACATTTCATTTTTTTAAGTGCATTATTCTCTGGGTCTAATAGAAAATCATGGACTTTAAATCTGTTTCAGTTTCAGTTTGTCTAAAAGGAAATGATGGTGAAATTAAGTTGTGAATGTGTGTGTGTGTGTGTGTGTATATATATATATTATAGTGACCAATGCTGAGTGTAATGCATCACTAAGTAATTATTTTCAGTAATTACTTTTCCTTTGAAAAATAAGTAAAAGATTACCCTTAATCAAATCAATATTTACTGTTTCCTTTTTGTTTTGCTGGTTGTCATAGTTAATCGTTTGTTCATTGATTAACACACACCTGCTCCTTGTTTTCATCATTAGTTCTCTCACTGTGCGTCCCAATGTTCCTACTATCCATCCTTAATAGTATGTGAGATTATGTGTCCCTAAGCATAGTATGTTGAAAGGAATATGCCAAAATCCCTCGGATGTTTGTGCGTCGCACACTGTCATCCTCATTTATATAGCGCTTTTAACAATGGAGATTGTTTCAAAGCAGCTTTACAGAGATAAACTTAATATACTTTAAGGTAACAGAGATTGGTTTGGTTTTATAGCGGTTCTTGAATAATGTTATTTTCCAGCTAAAGTTAGTTTTGATTGATTCACTTCCGTTGAAATGATCATTTGTTATTAAATTAGGGGCCGCTAAGACGACGCCGTTCTCTCTACACAGACTTTAAACTGAACCTGTGATAAACGCTGATGGCGTTCACATGCGCATTAAGAATTGATTCTATAGTTATGTGCGTTTGAATATGTGTGCGCAGGTTTGTAATTCCCTACAAACCATGCCTAAACAAACTACTTGTCTTGCCTATAAATTTTTATACAGAATTTTATTTTATTTTATCACTTCGGGGTAGGCACGCAAACCTTCAGTGAACAACGCGAACAATGCAGTGTTGATAGAACCGGGCTAGTATGGTTAACATACTTCCTGGTTCTGGTAAGAACTGCGTTTTGAACTAGCTGTAGTTTGTTTATTATGCGTGCAGGGCAACCACCCAGTAGAGCATTACAATAATCTAGTCTTGAGGTCATGAACGCATGAGCTAATTGTTCCGCATTTGTCAATGAGAGCATATGGCGTATTTTAGATATATTTTTAAAATGGAAAAATGCAGTTTTACAGATTCAAGTGACTTTCAAATGAAAGATTGGTATCAAAGAGCACACCCATGCTCCTAACCGACGACGAAGACTTAACAGAGCAGCCATCAAGTGTTAGACAGTATTCTGGGTTATTACGTGTGGAAGTTTTTTGTCCAATAATTAGAATCTCTGTTTTTTCAGAATTTTGTAGTAGGAAATTACTAGTCATCCAGTTTTTTATATCAGCTATGCATTCCGTTAATTTTGTGAATTGGTAAGTTCACTGTTACGTTATCTTCATCCTCCGCCTCAGCCAAGCGTCACAGTAATTAGTTGTAAATAATGCAATAGTTTTTAGAGAGAGTAATTAGTACAATAATCTAATGACATTGTTGAAGATGTAATTAGTGGCTAATTACATTATTGAGGCGGCTCTACAGCAGACTCTCACGTCGTGTGGAATATATTCCACAATGCAAGCAATACATAATCTAAGTGCTAATAAACATCGAAGCATTAAGCCAAAAATGAAAAGTTCAGTTTAAGCGATGTGTGTACTTTGACATTTGCTCTGATCTTTGTAAATATTATCCCATGATATGATACATTGCGGCATATATTCATTTGATGAGACAAAAACAAAAATCACAGAACATTTGAGCTCCTGAGTAACGACCACGTGTACGTCAAACGCAAGCTTTTAGACGCTATCTCAGGTTGAGGATGCCAGTGTCCTGACACCGTAAACACAGTATTTATCTCTTAACAGGCTTTCATACGATCGCAGGCGGTAAAAGTCATCAGGATTTGTCACTAAATTATTGTCTTTGAAGAGGATTACAGATAAACAAAAGATACATTTATTGTGACGTGTGAACGTCTCCAGACTCTCCTTTAGCATGACATTTAAAAAAAAACGACTTCAGGTGTGTTTGACATTCACGGCTCGTTTCATTTCCACTGGAAAGGCTTATGTTGTCATATTTATTCAATAATGATTCTTTTGGTAAAATCCAAAAGCAGCTGCGTGGCCTATATGACTCTTACAGTGGACCTCTTATTGCCTACATATATTGCACATTATTCCTAAGTTACATTTTAGTAACTTCATTGTGTTGTTTCTTTAATAATTTTTTCCCTCTAATTTCGAAAAGGGTTGAAATGATACATTTGCCAGAATTTCTTTTAGCTTGTCCCTCCACCCAGACTTTGACTTAATTAATCTGTGATTTATGTAGGTATAGAAGTGTATATAGTAAATAAAAGTGTTTATAGTAAATGCTCAGTTATGCCAGTAATCTACAATAGTGGCCAAAAGCGATGCTCAGGGGATGTTTGTTTTTAACTACCATACAATCGTCTCAGGTTACTACTGTAACCATAGTTCCCTGAGAAAGGGAACGAGACGATGCGTCACTTGACGCTTTGGGAACGCCCCCAGCGTGAATGCGTCTGAGCATCAATGTCAACTAGTCCAATGGAAAGAATGAGCGTCACGGGCGGGTGACGTCATGACCAGGAAGGCATAAGAGCACATCCGGTGAAACGCAGCATTAGCTTCAAAAAGTCGAAGTAAGCCGATCACAGGGATGCAGGAAGTATGGCAGGGTGACGCATCGTCTCGTTCCCTTTCTCAGGGAACTATGGTTACAGTAGTAACCTGAGACGTTCCCTTTCGAGGGAACTCGCGATGCGTCACTTGACGCTTTGGGAACGAGAATACCCAAAACGCCAGAATTCCAAACACCTGAGTGTCAGTCTGTTGGAACTAAGCACTAAGCACCTGAGAACCTGGGGCAGCATCCAGGTCCAAACTGTAAAACCTGACGAATGTGAGCGGTGAAGACCAGCCTGCCGCATCACAAACGTCTTGGAGAGAAACCCCAAATAACAAGGCTTTAGAGGCCGCCATACCCCTCGTTGAGTGAGCATTGACCACCAAGGGACACGGATGGTCAGAGTACTCGTATGCAAGTGAAATAGCCTCGACTATCCACTTACTAACCGTCTGTTTAGAAGCAGGAAGACCCTTCTTAGGTGATCCAAAGCAAACAAATAACTGGTCGGACTTCCTCATTGAAGATGTCCGATGAACATAAGTATCCAGTGCTCGCACTGGACACAAGAGGTTCAGCCTTTCCTGGTCCGCAGATGTAAAAGGAGGACAGAAACCTGCAGCACAATAGGCCTCGGAATAATGGTAGGCACCTTTGGAACATATCCATGTTTCGGGTAAGAATGCCTTGGCCATCCCCGGTGCACTCAAGGCAGGTGGGGACCGAAAGGGCCTGAAGGTCTGACTCTAATAGGGACGAAATAGCTAGCAGAAAATAGTCTTAAAAGAAAGGAACTTCTCTGAGACCAAATCTAAGGGCTCGAAGGGAGCCCCAGATAGGCCTTCTAGAACTATTGCAAGGTCCCAAGCCAGCACCCTAGTGCAAGTTGCAGGCCTCAGCCTCAAAGTGCCACGAAGGAAACGAGTGATCAGGGGGTCTCGACCCAAAAATGTACTACCCACCAGGGCGTGGAAAGCCGCAATGGCCGCCACGTATACCTTAAGCGTGGAAGGACATAGACCTGATACAAAGCGTTCTTGCAGAAACTCGAATACTGTGTTTACTGAACAGTTAACCGGATCCCACTGACGCTGGTAACACCAAGAAATGAAAAACTCTCGAAATAGTGAATATAGTTTCCTCGTAGCGGGAGCTCTGGAGCTTAGAATGGTCTCAACAACCTCGGTTGAGAGACCACTCTCTATGAGTTGGGCCCCCTCAGAGGCCAAACCCACAGTTTCCAAATCCCCTGCCGGGGGTGCAATATTGCATCCCCTGCCTGAGACGGAAGGTCTCTCCTGATCGGGACCTCCAAGGGAGGTCCGTCGAGGAGAAAAATTAGGTCCGCAAACCAAATTCAGCTCGACCAGGGTGGTGCTACTAAATAGGCTTATTCCATCCTGGCGGAATCACTCCAGAACTCCTGGGAGCAGAGCAACAGGGGGAAATGCGTACAGACGTAGCCTCAGCCACGTCTGCACCATAGCAACCAGCCCCGAGGGGACTGGTTGAGTGAGGGATAACCAGAGTGGACAGTGCGTCGTATGCTGAGACGAGAACAAATCCACTTCTGCCTGGCCATAAAACTCCCATATTTGCTCCACCGCCTCGGGGTGGAGTCCCCTGGCCTCAGCCCCTGCCTCGACAGGGTGTCTGCTCCAATATTCTGGCCCCCCTGGAATATACACTGCCCTCAGACAGCGTAATTTCCTGAGGGACCAAAATAATAGGCAACCAACGTGTTGTCTGTGGGTCAAGAACCAGAGTTTCCTCCATATAACCAAGGCGCGGGGATACTGCCGCGTGATCTTGATCGTACGGAGTGGGTTTCCCCTCAGGGAGAACCCTCTGGACCTGAGCCACCACTGTAAAGGTCTCACGTACAGCAGGTCAAAGGGTATCACATTGAACGCTGCTGCCCTGAGGCCTAACAGTCACTGTTTCAGAACAACACATGATGGCCCCTCAGGTCTGGGAGGAGATGTCTCAACGCATTGAAGACGACCATCATCTCTAGGCAATTCATGTGCCAAGCGAGATGATGACTCCTCCCAAGCCCTGAGCTGAGCGGCCTTCCAATACCGCTCCCCAGCCGGTGAGGGAAGCATCTGTCGAGATAGCAACTCGATGGCAAAGAGCTCCCAACACCGAACCCTGGGTTAAGAACCAGTGTTTCCTCCATATAACCAAGGCACGAAGGCACGGCCGCGTGATCTTGATCATACGAAGTGGGTTTCCCCTCGGGGAGAACCCTCTGGTCCTGCGCCACCACTGCAAAGGTCTCATGTACAGCAGGCCAAAAGGTATGCCGTTGGACGCTACTGCCACAAGACCCAAGAGTCTCTCGAACTGTTTTACAGTGCGTGACTGGCCTAGCCTCAGCTCTTTTGTGGCTGTTAGGATAGCAGCTACACGAACGGGCGACAGAGTGGCCCGCATCGTCACTGAATCCCATACCACACCAAGGAAAGTGGTTCTCTGTACTGGAGAAAGCACATTCTTTTTGGCATTGAGCCTCAACCCCAACATCTGCATATGAGCGAGAACGACACCTCGGTGCCGAACCGCTAACTGTTCTGATTCCTCTAGAATCAGCCAGTCATCTATGCAATTCAGAATGCGTATACACTGCAGCCTGGCGGGGCCAGAGCTGCGTCTATACACTTCGTGAATGTGCGGGGTGATAGAGCTAGACCGAAAGGAAGTGCCTGATACTGGTGTTCTTTGCCCCAAAGAAAACCTCAGGAACCTCCTGTGCTGAGGGAGGATGGAGATATGGAAGTATACGTCTTTTAGATCTATCGTGACAAACCAGTCCCCGGATCTGATTTGAGTCACGATCTGTTTGAGTGTCAGCATCTTGGACTTGAGTTCCAGCACCAAACACTCCAACAGACGAAGATCTAGTATGTGACGCTGCTCTCCATCCTTTTTTGGAACAATGAGATAACGACTGTAAAAACCCGACGCAATGTCGGGTGAGTACACCTGCTCTATAGCTTTCTTTGCTAACAGGGCCTTTACCCCTTGCTCCATTACCAGAGAGATTACCATTACCCATAGAGATATATTTGGCAGAAGCTTCCACGCTGCCAGAAAATCTACCAAGGGAACCAGCCCCTCGAGGCTGGCCTCTGGTGTAATAAAGACAGCCAGTTCGGGGACCTGAAACATACTGGCAGGAACCACCCGAACTGACTGTTTTCGAACCCCCCTCAGAGGGCGCGAGTCCGACGCAATGTCGAGTTGACGCTGCGCCAGAAGCTCGCTGGAGAACGCTGCGCCCCGAAGCACCAAGGGTGGCGGGGTTGGCAGAACGGTCCCCTGAGGGCACAGAGATGGAAAGGGCACCGTATAATGAGGTGTACACCATTCCACCCCGGTTGGGGCTGCCCTCACCGGTCTGACGCCGTGGCGCCAGACCTTTTCTTTTGAGCCGCAGCCTTCTCAGCATGAAGAACGGTCCTCGGATCCGGCTTCTGCTTTGAAGGCTTTGGCTGCTGTGTTGTGTATGAGAAACTAGCCGGCTGGAGCTTCTCACGCCCAGCAGCCCCAGTGGGTTGGACATAGCGAGGGAGAGATTATCTTGTATCTTTCTCCATGATTCCCATCAAATTGAGCCAGAGGTGTCTCTCAGTGACCACATTTCTTTGGCTGCCATCCCTGAGAGATAAATCTGAGGCCCGACGGAGTTATCAAACCCCATCGGGCCAAACTCCCTCACTTCTGTCCAAATACCACAGCAGGTCAGCCTGATATGCTTGTAGCACTGCTATAGTGTGCAAGCAGGCTCGTGCTAGACCCACTGCCATATATGCTTTTCCCACTAGATTAAAAAATAGTTTTCTTTAATGGTTTAGTGAGAGAAGCCGACGCCTTCAGGGACGATACTGAACCGGGAGACATAGCTCGCAAGTGTCTGTTCTACCCGGGGTATTGCCCCATAGCCATACTCTCTTAACCCCCAAATATCTGAATATACATGAATGTGGGGCTAAAAAATGAGTAAGGCTTTTTCCATGATCTAGACAGCTCGCTGTGCAGATCGGGAAAAATGGAAGGCCCCGTGATGGAGGTGGAAAAATAGAGGGAAGGAAACTCGTTCAATTTATTTTAAGGACGAGTGCCCCCTTATTTCTGCTGGCCATTAAATATTTAATTTATCTACAGCCTTAGTAAACACCTCCACCAGCTTATTATTATATATATATTTTTATATACATTCTTTATATATATACACTTTATATAATATATAAACTATCATATATATATATATATAGGCTATATATAATTCTCATACGCTGGGGAAGAGATGGCAAATCCACTTCCCCCATGATTGTGTACACTTTCAATGCCCAGCACATCTACCTCCTCGGAGGTAGAGCACTGAAGCATTGATTTCTCTCCCCGGGCGGAAGAGACCGCAGCGCGGGCTTCCGAGACCGGAGAGAGAGCACTGGATCCCTCGTGGAAAGGGAGGAGATAAGATCCGCGGACCCGTCTCCAACCCCGTAACGAGATCCTATTCGCGATCCACAGGAATGCATTCTCCGCGCTGCCTCGGCAGACGCGTGTCCTGCACCCCGAGGATCGCGAGCCTGGCCACTTTCCTCGAAAAGTGACAGGCGGGAGTGGAGCCCCCTCGGAGGCTGATACCGCATGCTCCACTCCCAAACAAACTACACAAAGCTTGTGTGTGTCCCCACCCGTTAAATAACGCGGGCAGGGAGAAGCACAGAGTTTGTAAAGTTGTTTCGCCATAACTCTTCCCAATAATATCGAACAGACAACAATAAATAGACAGAGACAGAGTAACACAGATCGCTTGCTGAGACACAGAAGCTAATGCCGCGTTTCACCGGATGTGCTCTTATGCCTTCCTGGTCATGACGTCACCCGCCCGTGACGCTCATTCTTTCCATTGGACTAGTTGACATTGATGCTCAGACGCATTCACGCTGGGGGCGTTCCCAAAGCGTCAAGTGACGCATCGCGAGTTCCCTCGAAAGGGAACTTGATTAAACCATCAAAATATGAGGGAAATATTTTATATTTTTTTTAAATATTTTAAATATGAGGGAAGAACAAAGCATTAAACTTGGTTAAGGTATTTATCTGACACAATTATTTGTCAGAAAATGCAAAAACTACAGCATACATTGACTACAACATAATCAGTCTCTTATTTTTGTCATGTGTTCATAATTTCTATACATGACAGCCTGAGCAAAAATGATGGCATGTTTCATTGCTTAATCACAAATAAAACAATTGACTCGTGCAACATGCATACAAAATCTTTACCAAATTTTTAATCATATTTGAATAAAGGGCATGTACATTTTCCTAGGCCGGACATCACGTTTGGCCGCTACCTTATTTAAACTTTTTATTTTTATTTTTTTTTTTTTATCCCCATATATCCTCAAAAATCATGACCTACTGGAAAAGAAAATTGATGAAATTGCAGGGGTCCGAAGGTGAAATATGATTGAGAAATATAAGTGAGATGATCTGTTAACACATTCACAGTAAGGACAGATGAGGTTTGTCTGTCAGACAGTGTTCAGATCTTGAGAGACTGTCATTAATTTAAAACTTGCAGCTCTGTAATGTGATGGAAAAATATGCAATGCTTTTGAATAATTGAAAAGCCGTCTGTCTTGTAAATAATATCAATAGTTCATAGATTTATGAAATGTTCACTCAGTGTTGATTTTAAACAAGGAGAAAGCATGCAGGTAAAATCCTTAAATTGATATTTTTCCCCTTAAAAAAAAAAAGTGCATTATGTATAAAGAACATGTTTGGGCTGCAAAGATACATACCATTAATAGTCTCTCGATGTCACACAGTATTTTGTCAAGCAGAGCGAAATGGCTTTCATCCAAAGGAACTTCAAGGCTTTTCTTGGCAGAGTCATTTATTTCGCATACAGCTTATCAACATTAAATGTTTCGCTTCCTATGCAGAGGAGGTCTGCTTTAGTGAATAAATCACCTCGACAAAAGAAGCCTGCGTGATCATTAAGTGTGTAAATGAGTTCATAAAAGCTGTTTGCTTATGTATTCAAGCTGTCAATGTGTCAACATAACTAGACGAGCTATGAGCGCAGTAATGTTGACCGCTGTTAATCTAAGTATGCCATGTAGCAGAACTTAATTTACATAGATAGTCTGACATTTGCAAACGAATAGCAGCAGTCATGAGTTTCAGCATTTCTCCAAGAGCTGACGTTGTTATCTTCAGGAATTATTCCTGTCTGGTTAATGCAGACATATTAAAAAAGTAATGATGCTGAAAATTCAGCATTGCATCACAGGAATAAATTACATTTAAAAAGATATTCAAATTGCAAAAAATATTTCACAATATTTCTGCTTTTACTGTATGTTTGGTCGCATAAATACAGCTTTGATGAGCAGAAGAGACTTTAAAAAGTCCAAACTTGTGACCCCCAGTGTGTATAAACTCAGCAAAAAAGTAACAACCTCTCACTTTCAACTGCTTTTTCTCCAGAAAATGTCTTAATATGTGTAAATATTTGTATGAACAAAAAAAGATTCAACAACTGGGACATAAACTGAAGAAATTTCACAGATATTTGACGAACAGAAATGGAATAATGAGTCCCTGAACAAAGCGGGCGAAACTGTTCAAAGTTAAAAGTGTATCTTGTGAGTCTATGGAAGCTTGAACACAGAATAAAAAATAAAAACAGTAATTGCGATTTTTCATCTCACAGCAATTCAGATTTTTTTTCTCTCAATTCGCCTTTGGCTAAGCCACGCCCTAGAATGTAGATTGACCAATCACAGCGCAGCCGAGAACGAGCTCCCACAGTGGTCCGACACTTTTTCACAGCGCTCCATTGACTTTAACAGAGGCGTCTCATATTTTTGGTCTCGGCAGGCTATTACCGTCGTATTTTTATCAAAAATATGGTTAAACGTTGTGCCTGGGGCATTTGTAACACAGATACGCGTTTCCCAGAGAGGTTGGAGGGGGGTGTCCGTTTTTTTCCCTTCCCAAAACCGAAGTCAAATCCTGACAAGTGTCGTCTAGCACACGCTGCTAATAAATACAACGTTATACTCGCGTAGTCCGTTTGCTTTGTAATAACGATTATAGAAGTGAATAGAGACCCCCAGCTTTGCATGAACAGTGTTGCTCCTTGATATTGTTAGTCCCAGCTCCATCTCCATTAGTAGTATATGCGGTGGGTCATTTGTTGACTGTGACCGGTATGCTTTTGCCTCTATTTGGATGCCTTGTTGTTCCTTGCGTTTCACCTGTATGTCGTGAATATAGCCTTCGAACGTATATTGCAGCCGCTTTTGCCTAGTTCTATCGGACACTTTATTTGCTGCTTTATAAAAGTTTGATCAAATTTCAGCAGTAAGAGCTGTCACAGCATAAGCCATGTTGATACCAGAGCCCAGATGAAGTTTGTCGGACGTAGCAACAGTAACTAAGGGGGGCGGGGCTTAGCCAAAGGCGAATTGCAAGTTTACATCTCACAAGTCTCTAGTTTTTATCTCAGAATTGCGTGGTATAAAGTCACAAGTGCGAGTTATAAAGTCAAAATCTTTTTTGTAATTGCGAGTTTATATCTCGGAATTGTGAGATAAAAGGTTTCAATGATCTTTAAAAATGTTTTATTCTGTGTCGGAAACAAGCTTCCATGTCAAGTTCAAGTTCAAGTTGAGGTTTATTGTCATTCCACTACATGTGGGAACATACAGTGGGACGAAATGTCGTGCCTCACAGGACCACGGTGCTACATAAGTACAAACATACAAAAATGTAACAGACATAAACATTGTTTGTTAAGCAACTAGTTGGAGAATATTACAGTAGTGCATGAAAAAGTACATAAATATAATAATAGCTGAGTCTGTTTTTTATACACGCAGCAGTGTGTGTAAAGTGTCTAGTGCATAGTTTGTAAGGTGTCTTAAGGTGATGATACACAGGGCAACTTTTTGAGCAATGTTGCTGGGCAATGTTGCCGTCAACGGGCAACCAGTTTAGACACAGGGCCCACGACTGATCTAAATTATCCAGATAGAAATATATTGCCCATTTTCAATGGGAAATTGGCCAAGCAACAATTGCTCGGCAAGATTGCCCAGCAACATTGCTCAAAAAGTTGCCCTGTGTATCATCACCTTTAGTATGTTTCAGGAGGTAGGGGTTTGCATGGGGTTTCAGAGGGTGTGGTTTGAGTTCAGCCAGCTGTGCCACTTCCTCTCTGTAGGGCGTTTCATCATTGTTGCTGATGAGACCTACCACTGTTGTGTCATCAGCAAACTTGATTATGTGGTTGGAGCTGAACTTGGCAATACAGTCGTGGGTCAGCAGTGTGAAGAGCAGCGGGCTGAGCTCACAGCCTGGTGGGGCACCTGTGCTAAGTGTGGTAGAGCTCGAGGTGTTGTGGCCGACACGTACTGACTGGGGTCTTCCGGTAAGAAAGTCCAGGATCCAATTACAGAGGGAATTGTTGAGGCCCAGCAGGTTTAGTTTATTTATGAGCTGTTGTGGAATAATTGTGTTGAATGCTGAGCTGAAGTCAATGAACAGCATTCTAACATAGGAGTCTTTATTTTCTAGGTGGGTTAGAGCCAGGTGAAGGGTGGAGGAAATTGCATCGTCCGTAGAGCGATTGGGACGGTATGCAAACTGAAGCGGGTCGAGTGTATTGGGGAGGCAGGCTTTGATATTGTGCATGACTAACCTCTCAAAGCACTTCATTATTATTGAAGTCAGTGCTATGGGACGGTAGTCATTTAGGCAGGACACAGGTGATTTCTTTGGTACCGGAATGATTGTTGTGGATTTGAGACATGTGGGGACGACTGCCTGGTGCAGCGAGGTGTTAAAGATATCTGTAAGCACATCTGACAGCTGTGCAGCACAGTCTCTCAGAACACGACCAGGTATGTTGTCGGGACCTGCAGCCTTGCGTGGGTTAATCCTGGATATGGACTTCCTTACGTCGGCTGGAAACAGACAGAGCGCCCGGTCGTTGGGCGGTATGGGCAGTCTTTGTGCAGGTATGTCATTCTGCATGTCAAACCGTGAATAAAAGTGGTTGAGTGCATCGGGGAGGGATCTATCATTTTCACAGGCCTGTGGCGGAGGCTTGTAGTCAGTGATGGTCTTAATGGCATGCCACAGGCTCCGTGTGTCTCTACTGTCGGAGAAGTGCTTGTTGATTTTTTGAGCATATGACCGTTTTGCATTTTTAATGCCACAGGACAAGTTGGATCTTGCTCTTTTGAGGGCTGCTTTATCTCCTGATCTGAATGCTTCATCTCTGGTCTTTAGCAGCCCACGAACCTTTGTTGTCATCCATGGCTTCTGGTTTGCACGTGTGGTGATGGTCTTGGTGACTGTCACATCATCAGTGCACTTTTTGATGTAGGCAGTCACAGTTTCAGTGTACTCATGCAGATCTGTGTGATTGTTGAGAAGTGTCCAGAAAAAGTGTCCAGCACTTCTTCAGTGCATCTCATCCTCATGGACCGCTCCAGAGTTGCCGGTTCTTGCTGTGAGATGTTACACTCTTCCACGAGACACTTGCAAGTTCTCAAACACGTCTGAGTCACATGGTTTGGCTCTGCATTGCATTATGGTTCATTGCTCTGTTCACACATGCAGTCCTTGTGTCCCCGCAGTCAGTAGAAAGCTCTCTTTAGCGATACTTGAGCTTTATTTTGGGAAAATGACACAGACGTGTCTGACCACATATACTGTAAATCCACATTATTAACGTTGTCGTCAAAGCGTTTAATTATTTTAAAAAGACGGTTTTTCCATTTCTTGAAAAGGCAACACAAGCTCATTGGAAAAACACACCTGTGGCAACATTTTCTGAAAACACAAAATACGTAATATGTACGTACTGCTCCGAGACAAGAAGGTTGAGGAGCCAAATGCAGTTTTATTGAAAGGGTAATCCACAATCGTAGTTGAAATCCAGGCAAGGGTCATACACAAACAAACAATCCCAACAAGGCAGGGAACATGGGCAAAAGAGTGATCCACGGACCCGGACAGAAATCCCAAAACCAAGAGACATGAACCCAGGGAGAATGCACAGAACTGCAGTTTAACACTAAACAAGACTTTGCAGATAATGAGAGAAACCAGGCTCATATGGGGTGAGCTAAACAAGATAATGAGACACAGATGAAAGTGATAATAGATGATGGTCTGGGCAAAGGATTATGGGAAATGGAGTCTGTGGATGTGTTGTGATTGTGGCTTTTGCCTTGCTTAGTTGGGGACATTTAATATTCAACAATATTATTGATCTGTCTGCATTGACACCATTATATGAGAACTGAACTGAGCTGGACGATGACATCACTGTTTTATATATAAATGAACTAAATTAATAACATTTTCACAACAAAAATGAACCATCACTGAACTTACTTAAGCTGGACAATGATGCTATTTTCTTCTAGAAACAAACTTTGTTTCATTATTTTCCTGTTATCTCTGTAAAGCTGCTTTGGAACACTCAGTATTGTAAAAAGCGCTGTATACATAAAGTTGACTTGACTTTTAGCGCCACTAACCAGACATTTCACTTCAGAACTGCGGTGATACGTACAAACCACAACGTAATGAAACGTTGCCATATTCATGTTCCTCCGTCCCGGAAAAAAACGAAACATGCTTTTAGCGCCACTAACCGGACATTTCACTTCGAGACTGTCGGAAACGTGACCGATGCAGCGCATGTTGTTAAATGTTGTAAATGTTGCCACAGGTGTGTTTTTCTAATGAGCGGGGGCTTTGAAAAGTAATGTGTTTTTGAGACACGTTGGTGTCCAATTACATTGAGGAGAAATAATATTTTTAGGGCCCAAGCCCAAAGGGCGAAGGCCCTATTGTTTTCCTTAGGATTATTTATTATTATTATTATTAGGGCCCAAGCCCAAAGGGCGAAGGCCCTATTGTTTTCCTTAGGATTATTAGGGCCCAAGCCCAAAGGGCGAAGGCCCTATTGTTTTCCTTAGGATTATTTATTATTATTATTATTAGGGCCCAAGCCCAAAGGGCGAAGGCCCTATTGTTTTCCTTAGGATTATTTATTATTATTATTATTATTATTTTTTTACTACCTTTTGGACACTTTTGGAGGCCTTAACATGCTCAAAAACTCCTGAAACTTTGCACACATGTCAGAACCCGCGGCCATCAGGGCCGGGCTGAAGATGGTACCCGGGCGTGGCAGGGGGGCTCGACAGCGCCCCCTGGAACGGGGTCCGAAAACATGGTCCATAACTCAAACACGCTTGCATGTAATAATATGAAACTCGGTACACATGTAGATCTCCTCGTTTCATATATACTTCACACTCTTACTTTTTACCCCAGCCCAACAGGAAGTGGGCTATTTAGGGTTGTTGGTAAAACACACGCAATGGAATGTGAAATACTCCTCCTAGAGAATTCAAACAAACGGCACGAAACTCGGTCAGCATGAAGTCAAGACATTGAGGATGAAAGTTTGCGAGGGGATTTTTGATATCTCGAACGGTTTGGCCGTGGCGAGGAAACAAAATTATGGCGAGAAACGTGAAACAGGAAGTGTGTCATAACTACTGCATACATTAACTGATCTTGATGAAACTTCAACAGTGTGTTCGTTGTAAGAGCCCGATCACATGGATGTGACTATTGTGAGTCAAAGTTATAGCGCCACCAACTGGCAGCAGGAAGTGTGTCACTTCCTAAATGCTTTGAAATCACCCTCTTATTTTTACCCGATTTGCTTCAAACTTTATGTGTATAATGTAAACACACGGCAGATGTAGACCTGTGAAAGGATTATTGATATCTTAGATACTGTTGCCGTGGCAACACATCAAACTTTAATATTCTTGTTTGATGCTTTTGAGACTCTTAGCATGCTTGAAATTGCATGAAACTCGACAGACACAGGTATGCATATGGTTCAGATCAAGCCGGACAACTTTCTAATTAACTGTCATTAGCTCAGACCAAGAGGAAGTTAGATATTTTGGTTTGAATGTGGATGTTTCTGAGAATTTTCTCTCCCTCTCCCTCTGATAGAGAGAATGCACCCTGCCATTCGTGTGTGTGTGTGTCTGTGTCTGTGTGGGGAGGGGGGGAGGGGCTCTTTTAGTTTAAACACAAAATTATACATAGGGCCATACTGCCCTCTTGTGTCCAAAATTATATTTATATATACATTATACATATATTTGGTATGTGACTGAGGACCGAGAGCTTTTAAATACGGGACATTGATAATGGCCACGTGCAGAGCGCTCGAGGGAATTCCTATGGAAGTTCTGCTCGCTCATCGCCGTGGACGCGCACCGTTATGAATGCCCGTGCAGCCGTTAGTTTCATTTTAAAATTAGCGCCTTTTCTGGGGCCGATTGCTTGAATTGTGAGTTCAATAGCCTATTATTCTTCATGGAAACCACAACAACAAAAGAGTATAAAAGTTTGGTGTGAACGCAGCATAATGAACAAGCTGCGATCTCAAGATTGCAATGCTGGAGTGTGTGTGTGTGTGTGTGTGTGTGTGTGTGCGTGTGAGAGAGAGGCACGGGCGAACTGTGTGTGTGTGTGTGTCTGTGTGGGGAGGGGCTCTTCGAGTGATAGTTATTATACAAAATTATACATAGGGCCATACTGCCCTCTTGTGTCCAAAATTATATTTATACATATATTTGGCAAGCATGTGACTGAGGACCGAGAGCTTTTAAATACGGACGTCCACACGGACATTGATAAGGGTTGCGCTTGCAGAGCGCTTGAGGGAATTCCTATGGAAGTAGGAATGAACTAAAAAACGTTCGCTCTGTTCTGCTCGCTCGTCGCCATGGACGCGCACCATTATGAATGCCTGTGCAGCCGCATACTTTTTAGTGTCACTTTAAAATTAGTGCAATAACGGGGCCGATTGCTTGAATTGTGAGTTCAATAGTCTATTATTTTTCACGGAAAACACAACAACAAAAGAGTACAATGATAGATTCGCTTAAATAGGGGCTTTTACATAAAATAGCCTATTCCGTCATCATCTTTTCAGTCAGCTCTTCACTCTCGTGATTAATGAAATTTGACTCCTGTTGCTGATATTTGCTGCAACTTTCGTTCCGCTCACAATTTAGTAAGCAAACACGCTTCAAATGTGTTTTTATTTTATTTTTGTGTATATATATATGTGTGTGTATATATATGTGTGTATATATATATATATATATATATATATATATATATATAGCTTATGTTTCAAATATGAGTTAATTAACAATCGTTGGAAAGAATGATACTTTTAATATCACTAAACCGTCATTAGGTGCCGCCAGGCGACCGTCTTAATGAGCGAGTCATTGATTCATTCGTTCAAACGATTCGTTCGAACGGCTGAGTCATTCATGAATGAGACAGATTATGGATTGGTCGTTGAATCTTTGAGTCAACCGATTCGTTCAAAATGCTGAATCATTCAGTAATGAGAACGCGTTGCTGTGAGATGCTCGATGGTTCTGCTGTGATCTTTGTTTAACTATTTTCGCTGCTGAAACAGAAAAAAAAGTCAATATTGCATCTAAAATGTAAGTGATTTGACGTGTGTGTGTGTGATTGTGTCTGTTACAGTGATTGTTTAACCCTTGTTAAAGTTTAGGCCTTGTCTTTTTGGATATATATCTTTTTATATAAAAAAAAATAGCATACAACCCATGTATTTTAAATGTATTGTTTGCTTTAAATTACATTGAGATTTGTATGTTTGGTAATTGAACCTGAATGAATTATAAATGAATGTGCTATATTTCAGATCATATATTTGTTTTCCTTAAAATTTGAACTAACACTAACTTTATTCTCATCTGAATGATAGATTATTTATTTATGTATAAAATAAAAACACATTTGATTTTTCTTTTTTAATCAATGTAGAATGTGTAACTGAAAAAATAAACAGATTAGGGCTCTGATCGAGGACAATAAATGAAAACCAATGCAATATGATGAATGTCCAAAAGATTTTTTTTGCTTTTAAACTATGTGTGTGTGTGTGTGTGTGTGTGTGTGTGTGTGTGTGTGTGTGTGTGTGTGTGTGTAAGAGATTTCGGTTGGGTGACAGTTGTAGTTTACAGTTTGACAAAAGCACAATGTTGTGTTTTATTGTGATTGTACACAAATATAAGTAAACACTTTGCAGTTTGAATAATGTCCTGTATGAACAAAAGGACGGGGTATGTTTTTATGTCTACATTGTTCAATCACGCCTCACACACACACACACACACACACACACACACACACACACACACACACACACACACACACACACACACACACACACACACACACACACACACCAACTATTTTTCTAATCAGATCAGGCAAGTAATATTCTGTCTTGGCACACTTCATATAACTTTCAAACTTGTGTACTTATTTCATGTGTGCATTAAGTCCATGAGACCGTAGGGTGTCTCATTTTTCATTTTAGGTTTCAGAAGGTTGCTCACGCATACTTTGTGGTTGATATGTGCCCTCAATGCACACTTTGAGAGCCCACACCAATGCAAGCTCTACAGCACACATCTTCTCAAAGGTAAAAGCGGAGTTACGATATTGCCCGTCATGCACAGTAACCCTAAAGGCACCGGGGTGGCGGTGCCACCGGCTTGTTTATATATATATATATATATATATATAAATATAGCTGCGAGCAGCGATGAAGGGCCAAAGCCGGCGGCACCGCCACTCCGGTGCCTTTAGGTAACTAAAGGCACCGGGGTTGCGGTGCCACCGGCTTGGGCCCGTAATTGCTGCTCGCAGCTATATTTATTATTATTATTATTATTATTTTTTTTTTTTTACTACCTTTTGGACACTTTTGGAGGCCTTAACATGCTCAAAAACTCCTGAAACTTTGCACACATGTCAGAACCCGCGGCCATCAGGGCCGGGCTGAAGATGGTACCCGGGCGTGGCAGGGGGGCTCGACAGCGCCCCCTGGAACGGGGTCCGAAAACATGGTCCATAACTCAAACACGCTTGCATGTAATAATATGAAACTCGGTACACATGTAGATCTCCTCGTTTCATATATACTTCACACTCTTACTTTTTACCCCAGCCCAACAGGAAGTGGGCTATTTAGGGTTGTTGGTAAAACACACGCAATGGAATGTGAAATACTCCTCCTAGAGAATTCAAACAAACGGCACGAAACTCGGTCAGCATGAAGTCAAGACATTGAGGATGAAAGTTTGCGAGGGGATTTTTGATATCTCGAACGGTTTGGCCGTGGCGAGGAAACGAAATTATGGCGAGAAACGTGAAACAGGAAGTGTGTTATAACTTCAGCATACATTAACTGATCTTGATGAAACTTCAGCAGTGTGTTCGCTGTAAGAGCCCGATCACATGGATGTGACTATTGTGAGTCAAAGTTATAGCGCCACCAACTGGCAGCAGGAAGTGTGTCACTTCCTAAATGCTTTGAAATCACCCTCTTATTTTTACCCGATTTGCTTCAAACTTTATGTGTATAATGTAAACACACGGCAGATGTAGACCTGTGAAAGGATTATTGATATCTTAGATACTGTTGCCGTGGCAACACATCAAACTTTAATATTCTTGTTTGATGCTTTTGAGACTCTTAGCATGCTTGAAATTGCATGAAACTCGACAGACACAGGTATGCATATGGTTCAGATCAAGCCGGACAACTTTCTAATTAACTGTCATTAGCTCAGACCAAGAGGAAGTTAGATATTTTGGTTTGAATGTGGATGTTTCTGAGAATTTTCTCTCCCTCTCCCTCTGACAGAGAGAATGCACCCTGCCATTCGTGTGTGTCTGTGTCTGTGTCTGTGTGGGGAGGGGGGGAGGGGCTCTTTTAGTTTAAACACAAAATTATACATAGGGCCATACTGCCCTCTTGTGTCCAAAATTATATTTATATATACATTATACATATATTTGGTATGTGACTGAGGACCGAGAGCTTTTAAATACGGGACATTGATAATGGCCACGTGCAGAGCGCTCGAGGGAATTCCTATGGAAGTTCTGCTCGCTCATCGCCGTGGACGCGCACCGTTATGAATGCCCGTGCAGCCGTTAGTTTCATTTTAAAATTAGCGCCTTTTCTGGGGCCGATTGCTTGAATTGTGAGTTCAATAGCCTATTATTCTTCATGGAAACCACAACAACAAAAGAGTATAAAAGTTTGATGTGAACGCAGCATAATGAACAAGCTGCGATCTCAAGATTGCAATGCTGGAGTGTGTGTGTGTGTGTGTGTGTGTGTGCGTGTGAGAGAGAGGCGCGGGCGAACTGTGTGTGTGTGTGTGTCTGTGTGGGGAGGGGCTCTTCGAGTGATAGTTATTATACAAAATTATACATAGGGCCATACTGCCCTCTTGTGTCCAAAATGATATTTATACATATATTTGGCAAGCATGTGACTGAGAACCGAGAGCTTTTAAATACGGACGTCCACACGGACATTGATAAGGGTTGCGCTTGCAGAGCGCTTGAGGGAATTCCTATGGAAGTAGGAATGAACTAAAAAACGTTCGCTCAGCTCTGCTCACTCGTCGCCATGGACGCGCACCGTTATGAATGCCTGTGCAGCCGCATACTTTTTAGTGTCACTTTAAAATTAGTGCAATAACGGGGCCGATTGCTTGAATTGTGAGTTCAATAGTCTATTATTTTTCACGGAAAACACAACAACAAAAGAGTACAATGATAGATTCGCTTAAATAGGGGCTTTTACATAAAATAGCCTATTCCGTCATCATCTTTTCAGTCAGCTCTTCACTCTCGTGATTAATGAAATTTGACTCCTGTTGCTGATATTTGCTGCAACTTTCGTTCCGCTCACAATTTAGTAAGCAAACACGCTTCAAATGTGTTTTTATTTTATTTTTGTGTATATATATATGTGTGTGTATATATATGTGTGTATATATATATATATATATATATATATATATATAGCTTATGTTTCAAATATGAGTTAATTAACAATCGTTGGAAAGAATGATACTTTTAATATCACTAAACCGTCATTAGGTGCCGCCAGGCGACCGTCTTAATGAGCGAGTCATTGATTCATTCGTTCAAACGATTCGTTCGAACGGCTGAGTCATTCATGAATGAGACAGATTATGGATTGGTCGTTGAATCTTTGAGTCAACCGATTCGTTCAAAATGCTGAATCATTCAGTAATGAGAACGCGTTGCTGTGAGATGCTCGATGGTTCTGCTGTGATCTTTGTTTAACTATTTTCGCTGCTGAAACAGAAAAAAAAGTCAATATTGCATCTAAAATGTAAGTGATTTGACGTGTGTGTGTGTGTGTGTGTGTGTGTGATTGTGTCTGTTACAGTGATTGTTTAACCCTTGTTAAAGTTTAGGCCTTGTCTTTTTGGATATATATCTTTTTATATAAAAAAAAATAGCATACAACCCATGTATTTTAAATGTATTGTTTGCTTTAAATTACATTGAGATTTGTATGTTTGGTAATTGAACCTGAATGAATTATAAATGAATGTGCTATATTTCAGATCATATATTTGTTTTCCTTAAAATTTGAACTAACACTAACTTTATTCTCATCTGAATGATAGATTATTTATTTATGTATAAAATAAAAACACATTTGATTTTTCTTTTTTAATCAATGTAGAATGTGTAACTGAAAAAATAAACAGATTAGGGCTCTGATCGAGGACAATAAATGAAAACCAATGCAATATGATGAATGTCCAAAAGATTTTTTTTGCTTTTAAACTATGTGTGTGTGTGTGTGTGTGTGTAAGAGATTTCGGTTGGGTGACAGTTGTAGTTTACAGTTTGACAAAAGCACAATGTTGTGTTTTATTGTGATTGTACACAAATATAAGTAAACACTTTGCAGTTTGAATAATGTCCTGTATGAACAAAAGGACGGGGTATGTTTTTATGTCTACATTGTTCAATCCCGCCTCACACACACACACACACACACACCAACTATTTTTCTAATCAGATCAGGCAAGTAATATTCTGTCTTGGCACACTTCATATAACTTTCAAACTTGTGTACTTATTTCATGTGTGCATTAAGTCCATGAGACCGTAGGGTGTCTCATTTTTCATTTTAGGTTTCAGAAGGTTGCTCACGCATACTTTGTGGTTGATATGTGCCCTCAATGCACACTTTTGCAGAGCCCACACCAATGCAAGCTCTACAGCACACATCTTCTCAAAGGTCAAAGCGGAGTTACGATATTGCCCGTCATGCACAGTAACCCTAAAGGCACCGGGGTGGCGGTGCCACCGGCTTGTTTATATATATATATATATATATATATATATATATATATATATATATATATATATATATAAATATAGCTGCGAGCAGCGATGAAGGGCCAAAGCCGGCGGCACCGCCACTCCGGTGCCTTTAGGTAACTAAAGGCACCGGGGTTGCGGTGCCACCGGCTTGGGCCCGTAATCGCTGCTCGCAGCTATATTTATTATTATTATTATTATTATTTTTTTACTACCTTTTGGACACTTTTGGAGGCCTTAACATGCTCAAAAACTCCTGAAACTTTGCACACATGTCAGAACCCGCGGCCATCAGGGCCGGGCTGAAGATGGTACCCGGGCGTGGCAGGGGGGCTCGACAGCGCCCCCTGGAACGGGGTCCGAAAACATGGTCCATAACTCAAACACGCTTGCATGTAATAATATGAAACTCGGTACACATGTAGATCTCCTCGTTTCATATATACTTCACACTCTTACTTTTTACCCCAGCCCAACAGGAAGTGGGCTATTTAGGGTTGTTGGTAAAATACACGCAATGGAATGTGAAATACTCCTCCTAGAGAATTCAAACAAACGGCACGAAACTCGGTCAGCATGAAGTCAAGACATTGAGGATGAAAGTTTGCGAGGGGATTTTTGATATCTCGAACGGTTTGGCCGTGGCGAGGAAACAAAATTATGGCGAGAAACGTGAAACAGGAAGTGTGTCATAACTACTGCATACATTAACTGATCTTGATGAAACTTCAACAGTGTGTTCGTTGTAAGAGCCCGATCACATGGATGTGACTATTGTGAGTCAAAGTTATAGCGCCACCAACTGGCAGCAGGAAGTGTGTCACTTCCTAAATGCTTTGAAATCACCCTCTTATTTTTACCCGATTTGCTTCAAACTTTATGTGTATAATGTAAACACACGGCAGATGTAGACCTGTGAAAGGATTATTGATATCTTAGATACTGTTGCCGTGGCAACACATCAAACTTTAATATTCTTGTTTGATGCTTTTGAGACTCTTAGCATGCTTGAAATTGCATGAAACTCGACAGACACAGGTATGCATATGGTTCAGATCAAGCCGGACAACTTTCTAATTAACTGTCATTAGCTCAGACCAAGAGGAAGTTAGATATTTTGGTTTGAATGTGGATGTTTCTGAGAATTTTCTCTCCCTCTCCCTCTGACAGAGAGAATGCACCCTGCCATTCGTGTGTGTCTGTGTCTGTGTGGGGAGGGGGGGAGGGGCTCTTTTAGTTTAAACACAAAATTATACATAGGGCCATACTGCCCTCTTGTGTCCAAAATTATATTTATATATACATTATACATATATTTGGTATGTGACTGAGGACCGAGAGCTTTTAAATACGGGACATTGATAATGGCCACGTGCAGAGCGCTCGAGGGAATTCCTATGGAAGTTCTGCTCGCTCATCGCCGTGGACGCGCACCGTTATGAATGCCCGTGCAGCCGTTAGTTTCATTTTAAAATTAGCGCCTTTTCTGGGGCCGATTGCTTGAATTGTGAGTTCAATAGCCTATTATTCTTCATGGAAACCACAACAACAAAAGAGTATAAAAGTTTGGTGTGAACGCAGCATAATGAACAAGCTGCGATCTCAAGATTGCAATGCTGGAGTGTGTGTGTGTGTGTGTGTGTGTGTGCGTGTGAGAGAGAGGCGCGGGCGAACTGTGTGTGTGTGTGTGTGTCTGTGTGGGGAGGGGCTCTTCGAGTGATAGTTATTATACAAAATTATACATAGGGGCATACTGCCCTCTTGTGTCCAAAATGATATTTATTCATATATTTGGCAAGCATGTGACTGAGGACCGAGAGCTTTTAAATACGGACGTCCACACGGACATTGATAAGGGTTGCGCTTGCAGAGCGCTTGAGGGAATTCCTATGGAAGTAGGAATGAACTAAAAAACGTTCGCTCTGTTCTGCTCGCTCGTCGCCATGGACGCGCACCGTTATGAATGCCAGTGCAGCCGCATACTTTTTAGTGTCACTTTAAAATTAGTGCAATAACGGGGCCGATTGCTTGAATTGTGAGTTCAATAGTCTATTATTTTTCACGGAAAACACAACAACAAAAGAGTACAATGATAGATTCGCTTAAATAGGGGCTTTTACATAAAATAGCCTATTCCGTCATCTTTTCAGTCAGCTCTTCACTCTCGTGATTAATGAAATTTGACTCCTGTTGCTGATATTTGCTGCAACTTTCGTTCCGCTCACAATTTAGTAAGCAAACACGCTTCAAATGTGTTTTTATTTTATTTTTGTGTATATATATATGTGTGTGTATATATATGTGTGTATATATATATATATATATATATATATATATATAGCTTATGTTTCAAATATGAGTTAATTAACAATCGTTGGAAAGAATGATACTTTTAATACCACTAAACCGTCATTAGGTGCCGCCAGGCGACCGTCTTAATGAGCGAGTCATTGATTCATTCGTTCAAACGATTCGTTCGAACGGCTGAGTCATTCATGAATGAGACAGATTATGGATTGGTCGTTGAATCTTTGAGTCAACCGATTCGTTCAAAATGCTGAATCATTCAGTAATGAGAACGCGTTGCTGTGAGATGCTCGATGGTTCTGCTGTGATCTTTGTTTAACTATTTTCGCTGCTGAAACAGAAAAAAAAGTCAATATTGCATCTAAAATGTAAGTGATTTGACGTGTGTGTGTGTGTGTGATTGTGTCTGTTACAGTGATTGTTTAACCCTTGTTAAAGTTTAGGCCTTGTCTTTTTGGATATATATCTTTTTATATAAAAAAAAATAGCATACAACCCATGTATTTTAAATGTATTGTTTGCTTTAAATTACATTGAGATTTGTATGTTTGGTAATTGAACCTGAATGAATTATAAATGAATGTGCTATATTTCAGATCATATATTTGTTTTCCTTAAAATTTGAACTAACACTAACTTTATTCTCATCTGAATGATAGATTATTTATTTATGTATAAAATAAAAACACATTTGATTTTTCTTTTTTAATCAATGTAGAATGTGTAACTGAAAAAATAAACAGATTAGGGCTCTGATCGAGGACAATAAATGAAAACCAATGCAATATGATGAATGTCCAAAAGATTTTTTTTGCTTTTAAACTATGTGTGTGTGTGTGTGTGTGTGTGTAAGAGATTTCGGTTGGGTGACAGTTGTAGTTTACAGTTTGACAAAAGCACAATGTTGTGTTTTATTGTGATTGTACACAAATATAAGTAAACACTTTGCAGTTTGAATAATGTCCTGTATGAACAAAAGGACGGGGTATGTTTTTATGTCTACATTGTTCAATCACGCCTCACACACACACACACACACACACACACACACACACACACACACACACACACACACCAACTATTTTTCTAATCAGATCAGGCAAGTAATATTCTGTCTTGGCACACTTCATATAACTTTCAAACTTGTGTACTTATTTCATGTGTGCATTAAGTCCATGAGACCGTAGGGTGTCTCATTTTTCATTTTAGGTTTCAGAAGGTTGCTCACGCATACTTTGTGGTTGATATGTGCCCTCAATGCACACTTTTGCAGAGCCCACACCAATGCAAGCTCTACAGCACACATCTTCTCAAAGGTCAAAGCGGAGTTACGATATTGCCCGTCATGCACAGTAACCCTAAAGGCACCGGGGTGGCGGTGCCACCGGCTTGTTTATATATATATATATATATATATATATATATATATATATATATATAGCTGCGAGCAGCGATGAAGGGCCAAAGCCGGCGGCACCGCCACTCCGGTGCCTTTAGGTAACTAAAGGCACCGGGGTTGCGGTGCCACCGGCTTGGGCCCGCAATCGCTGCTCGCAGCTATATTTTATTATTCTTCTTCTTCCGACTTATTATTTTTCTGCTACCTTTTGGACACTTTTGGAGGCCTTAACATGCTCAAAAACTCCTGAAACTTTGCACACATGTCAGAACCCGCGGCCATCAGGGCCGGGCTGAAGATGGTACCCGGGCGTGGCAGGGGGGCTCGACAGCGCCCCCTGGAACGGGGTCCGAAAACATGGTCCATAAATCAAACACGCTTGCATGTAATAATATGAAACTCGGTACACATGTAGATCTCCTCGTTTCATATATACTTCACACTCTTACTTTTTACCCCAGCCCAACAGGAAGTCGGCTATTTAGGGTTGTTGGTAAAACACACGCAATGGAATGTGAAATACTCCTCCTAGAGAATTCAAACAAACGGCACGAAACTCGGTAAGCATGAAGTCAAGACATTGAGGATGAAAGTTTGCGAGGGGATTTTTGATATCTCGAACGGTTTGGCCGTGGCGAGGAAACAAAATTATGGCGAGAAACGTGAAACAGGAAGTGTGTCATAACTACTGCATACATTAACTGATCTTGATGAAACTTCAGCAGTGTGTTCGTCGTAAGAGCCCGATCACATGGATGTGACTATTGTGAGTCAAAGTTATAGCGCCACCAACTGGCAGAAGGAAGTGTGTCACTTCCTAAATGCTTTGAAATCACCCTCTTATTTTTACCCGATTTGCTTCAAACTTCACTACTATAATGTAAACACACGGCAGATGTAGACCTGTGAATGGATTCTTGATATCTTAGATACTGTTGTCGTGGCAACGCATCAAACTTTAATATTCTTTTTTTATGCTTTTGAGACTCTTAGCATGCCTGAAATTGCTTAAAATTGCATGAAACTCGACAGACACATCTCATTTATTAGCCAGTAGACATGTGCAAAGTTTCAGAAACGGGCGTGTTGAGGGCTCAGTAGCGCCACCTTTTGTCAAAAGTGGGGGGATTAATTTTATCTACAGTAATAAAAATCGGTATGTGTATTGTTCTCCTCCAGCCAGACAAGTTTCTAATTTACACTCAATAGCTCCAACCAACAGGAAGTCAGATATTTTGGTTTGAAAATTGTCATTTTATGTCTCTCTCTCTCTCTGAGCCTACGTCTCTGTGTGTGTGTGTGTGTGTCTGTGAGTGTGGGGAGGGGGAGGGGGGCTAGATTAACCATTTGACTGCTGTGTGGTTTGGCCTGCATTAAAAAAGAAAATAAATGTCTTACGCCTTGTATTTTTTAAATAAGTTGTATTAATAAGTAAAGGCATATAACCAGTTGAATTGTAGTGCATTGAAAATAGTTTTATATAATTAGTTTATTAATTAAATTAACTTGGTCCATAAACTTCGTCAGAAAATTTGGTCCATAAATCAAACACACTTGCATGTAATATTATGAAACTCTGTACTCATATAGATCTCATCGGGCCAAACAACTTTAAGCCAGCCCAACAGGAAGTGGGCTATTTTTGTCTTAATGTGGATGTTTTGCAAAACCAGGCTCTACATTTTTACCCACTCCTCTTAAGTGGTTTATTTTATTCCCACCAAACTTTTTCAACATGATGAAAATACATTAAAGAAGCATAATTGTGAATATCTATTGAATATCTCTAATTGTTTTGCTATGGCGAGGGATTAAAGTCATGTAAAAAAAATAAACACTAAAAGCCTCATATCTTCTAAAAATTTAATTATACACCATTTATTTCTAGATAAAATTATACAAATATCAGAACTAAACCCATTTTATTCTTGTTTTGCAATTTAAGAATAATGTACAAGTTTAAAAACAGCCAGGATGCACTATTCAGTTAAAAAATAAATATATCAAATAATACATAGGGCTATACTGCCCTCTTGTGTTCAAAATCAGGTAGGCCTGTTGTATTTAAATATAGGTAGCTGCTATGTGACTCCGAGAATTTTTTCTCACCGGTTATTTGACGTGTAACACCGGGGGCTTTTATATCGCTAAGTTAAAAGTGAAAGTAAAGTAAGGACATTTATAGTGGTGGCGCTCGCAGTGCGCTCGAATGAATTTCTATGGAAGTAGAAATGAAAAAACGTTCGCTCTGTTTTGCTTGCTCGTCGCCATGGACGCGCACCGTAATGAATGCCACTGCAGCCGCATACTTTTTAGTGTCACTTTAAAATTAGTGCAATATCGGGGGCCAATTGCTTGAATTGTGAGTTCAATAGTCTATTATTTTTCACGGAAAACACAACAACAAAAGAGTACAATGATAGATTCGCTTAAATAGGCGCTTTTACATAAAATATAGCCTATTCCGTCATCATCTTTTCAGTCAGCTCTTCACTCTCGTGATTAATGAAATTTGACTCCTGTTGCTGATATTTGCTGCAACTTTCGTTCTGCTCACAATTTAGTAAGCAAACACGCTTCAAATGTGTTTTTATTTTATTTTTGTGTATATATGTGTGTGTATATATATATATATATATATATATATATATATATATATAGCTTATGTTTCAAATATGAGTTAATTAACAATCGTTGGAAAGAATGATACTTTTAAACATATCACTAAGCCGTCATTAGGTGTCGCCAGGCGACCGTCTTAATGAGCGAGTCATTGATTCATTTGTTCGAACGATTCGTTCGAACGGCTGAGTCATTCATGAATGAGACAGATTATGGATTGGTCATTGAATCTTTGAGTCAACCGATTCGGTCAAAATGCTGAATCATTCAGTAATGAGAAAACACGTTGCTGTGAGATGCTCGATGGTTCTGCTGTGATCTTTGTTTAACTAGTTTCACTGCTGAAACAGAAAAAAGTCAATATTGCATATAAAATGTAAGTGATTTGACTTATGTGTGTGTCTGTGTCTGTGTGTGTGTGTGTGTGTGTGTGTGTGTGTGTGTGTGTGTATGATTGTGTCTGTTACTTTTTGGATATATATATTTTTATATAAAAAAAAATAGGCATACAACCCATATATTTTAAATGTATTGTTTGCTTTAAATTACATTAAGATTTGTATGTTTGGTAATTGAACCTGAATGAATTTTAAATGAATGTGCTATATTTCAGAGTTTTCCTTAAAATTTGACCTAACACTAACTTTATTCTCATCTGAATGATAGATTATTTATTTCTGTATAAAATAAAAAAGAGATTTTGGTTGGGTGACAGTTGTAGTTTACAGTTTGACAAAAGCACAATGTTGTGTTTTATTGCGATTGTTCACAAATATAAGTAAACACTTTGCAGTTTGAATAATGTCCTGTATGAACAAAAGGACGGAGTATGTTTTTATGTCTACATTGTTCAATCACGTTTCACACACACACTTTTTTTCTAATCAGATCAGGCAAGTAATATTCTGTCTTGGCACAATTGATTTAACTTTCATAACTTACTTATTTCATGTGTCCATTAAGTCCATGAGACCGTAGGGTGTCTCATTTTTCATTTTAGGTTTCAGAAGGTTGCTCACGCATACTTTGTGGTTGATATGTGCCCTCAATGCACACTTTTGCAGAGCCCACACCAATGCAAGCTCTACAGCACACATCTTCTCAAAGGTCAAAGCGGAGTTATGCTTTGCCCGTCATGCACAGTAACCCTAAAGGCACCGGGGTGGCGGTGCCACCGGCTTGTTTATATATATATATATATATATATAAATATAGCTGCGAGCAGCGATGAAGGGCCAAAGCCGGCGGCACCGCCATTCCGGTGCCTTTAGGTAACTAAAGGCACCGGGGTTGCGGTGCCACCGGCTTGGGCCCGTAATCGCTGCTCGCAGCTATATTTATTATTATTTTTTTACTACCTTTTGGACACTTTTGGAGGCCTTAACATGCTCAAAAACTCCTGAAACTTTGCACACATGTCAGAACCCGCGGCCATCAGGGCCGGGCTGAAGATGGTACCCGGGCGTGGCAGAGGGGCTCGACAGCGCCCCCTGGAACGGGGTCCGAAAACATGGTCCATAACTCAAACACGCTTGCATGTAATAATATGAAACTCGGTACACATGTAGATCTCCTCGTTTCATATATACTTCACACTCTTACTTTTTACCCCAGCCCAACAGGAAGTGGGCTATTTAGGGTTGTTGGTAAAACACACGCAATGGAATGTGAAATACTCCTCCTAGAGAATTCAAACAAACGGCACGAAACTCGGTCAGCATGAAGTCAAGACATTGAGGATGAAAGTTTGCGAGGGGATTTTTGATATCTCGAACGGTTTGGCCGTGGCGAGGAAACGAAATTATGGCGAGAAACGTGAAACAGGAAGTGTGTTATAACTTCAGCATACATTAACTGATATTGATGAAACTTCAGCAGTGTGTTCGCTGTAAGAGCCCGATCACATGGATGTGACTATTGTGAGTCAAAGTTATAGCGCCACCAACTGGCAGCAGGAAGTGTGTCACTTCCTAAATGCTTTGAAATCACCCTCTTATTTTTACCCGATTTGCTTCAAACTTTATGTGTATAATGTAAACACACGGCAGATGTAGACCTGTGAAAGGATTATTGATATCTTAGACACTGTTGCCGTGGCAACACATCAAACTTTAATATTCTTGTTTGATGCTTTTGAGACTCTTAGCATGCTTGAAATTGCATGAAACTCGACAGACACAGGTATGCATATGGTTCAGATCAAGCCGGACAACTTTCTAATTAACTGTCATTAGCTCAGACCAAGAGGAAGTTAGATATTTTGGTTTGAATGTGGATGTTTCTGAGAATTTTCTCTCCCTCTCCCTCTGACAGAGAGAATGCACCCTGCCATTCGTGTGTGTGTGTGTCTGTGTCTGTGTGGGGAGGGGGGGAGGGGCTCTTTTAGTTTAAACACAAAATTATACATAGGGCCATACTGCCCTCTTGTGTCCAAAATTATATTTATATATACATTATACATATATTTGGTATGTGACTGAGGACCGAGAGCTTTTAAATACGGGACATTGATAATGGCCACGTGCAGAGCGCTCGAGGGAATTCCTATGGAAGTTCTGCTCGCTCATCGCCGTGGACGCGCACCGTTATGAATGCCCGTGCAGCCGTTAGTTTCATTTTAAAATTAGCGCCTTTTCTGGGGCCGATTGCTTGAATTGTGAGTTCAATAGCCTATTATTCTTCATGGAAACCACAACAACAAAAGAGTATAAAAGTTTGGTGTGAACGCAGCATAATGAACAAGCTGCGATCTCAAGATTGCAATGCTGGAGTGTGTGTGTGTGTGTGTGTGTGTGCGTGTGAGAGAGAGGCGCGGGCGAACTGTGTGTGTGTGTGTGTCTGTGTGGGGAGGGGCTCTTCGAGTGATAGTTATTATACAAAATTATACATAGGGCCATACTGCCCTCTTGTGTCCAAAATGATATTTATACATATATTTGGCAAGCATGTGACTGAGGACCGAGAGCTTTTAAATACGGACGTCCACACGGACATTGATAAGGGTTGCGCTTGCAGAGCGCTTGAGGGAATTCCTATGGAAGTAGGAATGAACTAAAAAACGTTCGCTCTGTTCTGCTCGCTCGTCGCCATGGACGCGCACCGTTATGAATGCCAGTGCAGCCGCATACTTTTTAGTGTCACTTTAAAATTAGTGCAATAACGGGGCCGATTGCTTGAATTGTGAGTTCAATAGTCTATTATTTTTCACGGAAAACACAACAACAAAAGAGTACAATGATAGATTCGCTTAAATAGGGGCTTTTACATAAAATAGCCTATTCCGTCATCATCTTTTCAGTCAGCTCTTCACTCTCGTGATTAATGAAATTTGACTCCTGTTGCTGATATTTGCTGCAACTTTCGTTCCGCTCACAATTTAGTAAGCAAACACGCTTCAAATGTGTTTTTATTTTTTTTTTGTGTATATATATGTGTGTATATATATATATATATATATATATATATATATAGCTTATGTTTCAAATATGAGTTAATTAACAATCGTTGGAAAGAATGATACTTTTAATATCACTAAACCGTCATTAGGTGCCGCCAGGCGACCGTCTTAATGAGCGAGTCATTGATTCATTCGTTCAAACGATTCGTTCGAACGGCTGAGTCATTCATGAATGAGACAGATTATGGATTGGTCGTTGAATCTTTGAGTCAACCGATTCGTTCAAAATGCTGAATCATTCAGTAATGAGAACGCGTTGCTGTGAGATGCTCGATGGTTCTGCTGTGATCTTTGTTTAACTATTTTCGCTGCTGAAACAGAAAAAAAAGTCAATATTGCATCTAAAATGTAAGTGATTTGACGTGTGTGTGTGTGTGTGATTGTGTCTGTTACAGTGATTGTTTAACCCTTGTTAAAGTTTAGGCCTTGTCTTTTTGGATATATATCTTTTTATATATAAAAAAAATAGCATACAACCCATGTATTTTAAATGTATTGTTTGCTTTAAATTACATTGAGATTTGTATGTTTGGTAATTGAACCTGAATGAATTATAAATGAATGTGCTATATTTCAGATCATATATTTGTTTTCCTTAAAATTTGAACTAACACTAACTTTATTCTCATCTGAATGATAGATTATTTATTTATGTATAAAATAAAAACACATTTGATTTTTCTTTTTTAATCAATGTAGAATGTGTAACTGAAAAAATAAACAGATTAGGGCTCTGATCGAGGACAATAAATGAAAACCAATGCAATATGATGAATGTCCAAAAGATTTTTTTTGCTTTTAAACTATGTGTGTGTGTGTGTGTGTGTGTGTGTGTGTGTGTGTGTGTGTGTGTGTGTGTGTGTGTGTGTGTAAGAGATTTCGGTTGGGTGACAGTTGTAGTTTACAGTTTGACAAAAGCACAATGTTGTGTTTTATTGTGATTGTACACAAATATAAGTAAACACTTTGCAGTTTGAATAATGTCCTGTATGAACAAAAGGACGGGGTATGTTTTTATGTCTACATTGTTCAATCACGCCTCACACACACACACACACACACACACACACACACACACACACACACACACCAACTATTTTTCTAATCAGATCAGGCAAGTAATATTCTGTCTTGGCACACTTCATATAACTTTCAAACTTGTGTACTTATTTCATGTGTGCATTAAGTCCATGAGACCGTAGGGTGTCTCATTTTTCATTTTAGGTTTCAGAAGGTTGCTCACGCATACTTTGTGGTTGATATGTGCCCTCAATGCACACTTTTGCAGAGCCCACACCAATGCAAGCTCTACAGCACACATCTTCTCAAAGGTCAAAGCGGAGTTACGATATTGCCCGTCATGCACAGTAACCCTAAAGGCACCGGGGTGGCGGTGCCACCGGCTTGTTTATATATATATATATATATATATATATATATATATATATATAAATATAGCTGCGAGCAGCGATGAAGGGCCAAAGCCGGCGGCACCGCCACTCCGGTGCCTTTAGGTAACTAAAGGCACCGGGGTTGCGGTGCCACCGGCTTGGGCCCGTAATCGCTGCTCGCAGCTATATTTTTGAAATTATAATTTATATTTCACTGCAAAGGTAAAACACATGATAATAATAATTGTTGGGCTTTTCTCGGCACTCAAAGCTTTATCTCTTCAACCACCATTAACAGCATCTCAGACTGACGGCAGATACACGTTGTTTTATTAATTATAATTTACATGCATTTTGTTTTGTTGACCACAATACTGTTGTTGATCATTTTTGAGAGGGGCACTTTTGATTCAGTTTGAGCCTCGAGTCGTGAAATTGATATGAAGTATAACACTGTTGTGCCAACCTATACCAGTACCAGTGCTAGTTTTAAAGACTTTTAAAGTTTACATTTCACATGAAGAGCAAGCATAAAATATACAGTATCTATTGTAAATGCCAATGCTCATATTTAGTAAGAAATAGTGCATCTCTTTAACAAAAAATTGGTAAATTCAAATAAAAAGCATAATTAAGATGTCCTTATTATTATTTCATATCAGGGTTCAGTGACATTTCACAATATTTTTCCTTTTTGATCATTTTTCACCTCTAAAGCATTGTAAACGATGTTTTGATGTTTCGAGTCTTAATTATGATATTTCTGTGCTCACGACGCTGTCATTATGGCACAGACAGAGACATCGATATGTTATTGTAATTGTGTTATGAAAAGCTCCCAATAGCAGAGCTCGAGTCCTGTAGGTTTCTCTAGCTGAGATGTGATCATTACACCTGATTGATGGCTTGGATGACATGTGGCCAGAGGGAGTCTGGTAAACCGCAGGTAAATTGGAAGCTGTAATAATGAGTGATGCGATGGACAGGTAAGGAGAAGAGTGATTGATATCAGATTTGCTGAGAAGTCCATTTAGACACTGGAAGTAGGTGGACAATATTCAAGAATAACTTGTGAATATTATATTAGAGAACTAAATTGGACTGAAAAAACTTGCCCAATGAAAAAGCAAATGCATGACTTATATGACTTATAAAAAATAATAGGTTACACTTTATTTTAAGGTGTCATTGTTACAGTGTAAAGTGCTGAGTAATATTAAGTAACTACATGTACTTACTATAGGGTTTGGGTAGGATTAGGATTTGGTTGAGGGTTAGTTGCATGTAATTATGCATAATTTACTGTATGGTAAGTACATGTAACATATGTAACAAGGACACTGTAAAATAAAGTGTTACCAAATAATATAATTGTGGCGGCGGCTACTATGCAGTATAGGTCTAAATGAGTCTTTATAAATATATGTATAGAATAGTAATACTTCAAGTATATATGTATAAATGGAGCTATAATTCATTATAAGCATGCACTTCATAGAAAGTGTTACTGGAGAACTCAAAGTATTTTAGTGCTCCAAAAATGTATAGTTTGTTGAAAAAATACTTAAAAAATGTATATTATAGAATGTTAACCTATTCAAGTTGACCCAAACAAATAATGATGGATTTTTTAAATAGCATCATATGGGCTCTGGTTTCAGTTCTAGATACATCTAGATGCATTTGCTTTACTGTAATCATTCCTGTAGCTGGACTTCTGAGAAAAGACATTTTTTTCCTATTATGGAAAAAAGAAAAGATTTCCCCTATTATGTACAGTATATGTCCAGGTCACTCATTATAGAGTGTGTGATGGGATGGGATGAGTCCGGAGGCTCTTGGCGACGGCTGGTATTCACAGGCCACTAGAGATGGAGATATCGAGCGCTGAGCTTCTCTGGATGGGAGATGGTCTATAGCTGATTAAGTGCTTGAGGATTGGCTCAGAATGAGCGACGAGAGCCGTTGCCCAGCGTCATTCTTCACCCGGACTGAGGGATCTTTATTTTCAGAGATTCAGAGGGACACTCGTTCCCTGTGTGAATGTTTCTCTCCGTTTTATCCTTGAATCTTTCAGAAAGAGTATTATATACTGTCCTGCTGCTGTTTTATTTTTTCTGTCACCTTTATTAAAGAGTGAATGATTCAAACTTGCATCACAAACAAAACAGCATTATGGTAATACTACGTTGTTTTTAAATATATATATATATAAATGAAAAAAATATTGGTAGTATCGTGGTAGTCTTTGATGTAAATCCCATGGTGTTCGATTGCTTTCTGCACTTCAACCTCGGGTTATCATCGTTCTAAACCCTGCTTTAACCCCACGAAGAGGAACATGTCACACTTTTAATGTAGAAGAGTGTTAGCATCTTGTTTTACCCCGGGTTATGAAACTTGAAATGTTAGCAACCGACAGCCAATCACGTGTCTTATATTCACATGCTTTGGAAAGTCACAGAAACACCACGCTTTGTAACTATAAGCTGTGTTTCAGTATTTGCACAAAGCTAGAGCCTTTATATAAACATATCTTTTACAGCATTCATCCAATCAATGACACTGACACCGCAAATAAGAACGCTAAAGATGTAGTACTTCAGTTCACATTTACTCTCCACCTCGACATCCAAGATGTTCCTGTCTTTCTTTCTTCAGACGAAAAGAAATTAATGTTTTTTTTCTCCATATAGTGACTTCAATGGGGTTTGAAGGTCCAAATGGCAGTTTCAGTGCAGCTTCAAAGTCTCGACACAATCCAGCTACATGATTTTTTTTGTAAAGGGCATTTGATGTAGTCTTTGTAGGTTCGCTTTGTAAACACTAGATCTGTTCTTCCACCTACGTCACGCTTGACCTTTCAACGTGATTACGTAATGTGTGTCGCTTTGCAGAGCTAGTGCAAGATGAGCATTTGTGGTTAAAAGTATATAAATGTTTGTTTGTTTTATAAAATGAGCGCTGGTTTGTCTAGATCAGACTCTTATTCCTCGGCTGGATCGTGTCGAGACTTTGAAGCTGCACTGAAACTCACATCTGGACCTTCGACCCGTTGGACCCCATTGAAGTCACTATATGGAGAAACCGATCATTGAATTATGTCAAATTGCCATAAAGCAGTTCTCGTTTCTCGCTCGTTCTCGCTTCTCACGAGACTTCCTATTTCCAATTTACCGGGACGTTAATCCCCATGTTGCAAGGTTGGTTTTCCACCTGGGAACGCTCGGCTCGGGGAAAGCCACCATTTTCACCAGAACAGGTTATTGAACCATCCAAATGATTTCTATACGGTTTTATTAAGTTGAAATAGTTGCCAAGTTCCCCTTTAACCACGGGTAAATCATGAGCAGTGTGAAAGATGAAGCAAGATAACTGGATTTAGTTTACCCAGGGTTTATAATGACCTAGGGTTAACTATTTTAACACAGTCTCATCCCAAGACGTCATATGACTGACGCTTTTGACCATACGTCAACATCCGACGTTTTAGGGTACCCTTTAACGTCAGTTAGATGACGATCCTGGGGCGTCATCCAACTGACGCTTTACCTTTAGCGTCAGTTAGATGACGCGGGTAGGTTTAGGTCTGGGGTAGGGTTAGGATTAGATAGCGTCATCTAACTGACGTTAAAGGGTACCCTAAAACATCGGATGTTGACGTATGGTCAAAAGCGTCAGTCATATGACGTCTTCAAGCGTGAAAAGGCCTAATATCATGGTGTTACCATTTGCAATCTCATTAAATCTATCCCAGGTTTATCAATATTTGCATTATGGCATGGCTAATTTATTAATAGGTGGTGTGTTAGTGTCACAATCCTAAAAATATAATCCTTTCTTTTCTTTTTATAACATAAACGGTTTTGTGGTTCAGTGGTTTGATGATACACACGTTTGATTAGTAAGCAGTGCATGTGTTTTCAGTTCGCCAGCGGTGGTGAACCCCGAGCTGAAGGTGGAGGAGTGTCCGCTTGTGGAGAGCGGAGAGGAGACTGCAAGACCAGACTGACATCTCTGATCACGCAGACCAGGATCTCCACTCAAGATCCTCCCATCTCCATCAACACCCAGGAGACACACATATGATGCCAACAACGGCCTGATCTGACTGGAACTGTGACTACACGTCAAAATGGTTGTTCAATGCAACACACGCCAAGCAGTTGAGATGAATTGTCCCTTCATGGTGGAAAATTAAAATCAAAAGGCAATTTGATATCATTGACAAAACGCCAATACTCTCCAGAGAACATCAGCATCATCAGCACCTCATCAAGAACATGTCAAGTTCAGATTTCATCTTAAAATCAAAAGAAATATATATTTTGCTAACAGAAAATTTCGATTTTGTTTTGTTCCAAATTTGATGCAATTAAATAAGAGTTAAAGGCGTGGTTGATCACTTTTCTAACTGTAGTTAGTGTGTAATGTTGCTGTTTGAGCATAAACAACATCTGCAAAGTTACGACCCTCAAAGTTCAGAGCAAAGGGAGATATTTGCTTTTAAAGGAATTGATTTTTAAGGACTACAACAAACGGCTGGTAGGAACTACACGAGCTTCCTCCCGGGTTAGTGACATCACTAACCCTAAAATTTACATAAACCCCGCCCCCGGGAATGCAATTTATAGATAATCATGACAGAACATGAGTCTCCTGAGTCTCTCCATCTTTATCCGACTCCGGTTTGAACATAAAAGGCTAAAAGTTTTTTTAAAAATTTTCAGCGAATCTCTGTGTGAGGTAATCGAAGCTCATTTGCATTTAAAGGGACACACACAAAAACTGTGCGTTTTTGCTCACCCTCAAAAAGTGACAATTTTAATATGCTGTATAAAAATATCTGTGGGGTATTTTGAGCTAAAACTTCACATACACACTCTGGGGACATCAGAGATCTATTTTACATCTTTTGAAAAGGGCATTATACCACCCCTTTAAACGCCCTTTTCTCAGTTATCCTTTTCGGTACCACTTTACTTAAAGCTTTATATATAATGCATTATAAAGGTATTTTTAATGCAGCATTTTTTATGCACCTTATAATGCATTGTATAATCTCATTAATAATTAAAACCACAGTTATAATACTGTTATATATTCATTGTTACTCCAAAGTTTAATGGATTAAAACTCAAGACAAAACAACCAACTTCAGATGTAACAAGGAGTCTGCAAAATATTATAATGCATTTTAACTCTGGTTACAATTATTTATGAAAACATGTAATGTTTATACATTGTTTAAAGACCCACTCCGATGAAAATAATGTTTTTCTAGGTGTTAACATGTTCTTGTGGCATTTTTCTGATGTTAGAGGACATATCTTGAGAAAAATAAGTTGTATTTCTGAGTATTTCTACATTCAAATCGCTGTGAATCAGTAGCAGACGCTAAAATGCCGGCTAAAATCGACTGGAGTTGTGACGTAGTAACTCCACTGGGCGTCTCCACACGCGACGTCTTGGAGTGAAATAATGATCGGTGATCGGTGATAACTTTGATTAACTTCGGGTTAATAATAATTAACGTGTATATAATACTGTTGCCCCACCGGTATTGGGGGTGTAAGCTAGCGGGAGAGACAGAGCTCTCAGCAACGGGCAGGGGGAGGGGCGTCTCCGTGCCAACGGCTCCGCCCACAACGCAGAGGCGAATTGCTAATGAGCAACTGCCGCTCTGCTGAAGCGAAGTCCCAGAAAACGGCACAGGTTTTATGATTTTGGCTAAAAATGGCATAATCATAATTTAAAGATCACTGGGAATGTTTAAAAATAGCTCAAAATATGATCGGAGTGGGACTTTAAACATAATGTTTACAGTATTAATAATTATTCGAACGACAGGCTTACATTTTTTATTCATTTTTTCTTGTTGATTTTGCTGTGAAATGTGACTCATTTTTGTAACATTCACCTAATAAGAGACTCTGAATAATAGACGTTATTACAGCCGTCCAGTCAAAGAGAGATTACTCTGTAAATGGCCTTACTGTCCGGCCGCGCCACATCTACAGTCACTGTGCCTTTGATAAGATGTGGCCTTTTCAATTCAGTTAATAATGAATATATGCCATGTCCAAGACATTTCTTTGTACTGTTTGAACTCAAAATGCAAATTCATATTATAAATTTTATTCTCATGCCTATAGTTTGTGGTCTAGATTCGTTGGGTTTTGACGTCCATTTCTTACGGCCTCTTTCTCCAAAATCCCGCTTGCTTGCAAAAACCACTAAGATATCTCATATGTGTCGTATGTTTTTTTGTTGTTGTTTTTTTACCTTACAATCAATTTTCATTTAGAGCACAGAATAGGTCTGATATTTGATTAGTTAATAAGCCATTTACTGCAGATATGCAGTTCTGTCAAAACCTGCATTAATGGAGCCTGGAGAAAATCAATATCGGCCCAGTCAATACTTGTCTGACTTACTCTAGTCCAGGGTTTCCTAACTGGGCATTCTCTACTGTACAGAACATTTTCCCATCCAGGTGGGCTTGGGAAAATAAGAGACATGCCTTATTATATCTAATATACTGTATCTAATATTTTTTCGTTTAGTGTGTGTTGTCTTTTCATGAACACCATTCTTGTTGAGTATTTTTGGACACATGAACAAAGACTTTCACAGTTTGATATCAGTTCTTGATATCAGTTTTGTTGCAGTCTCACACATCTGTCCAGGTAAGTTTAACCATGAAGAATCAGGCACACCTTAGCTTGTTTAACATGCTAAAATGATTCCTAGAGTTATCATGATTGAAACTTTTACTACAACCCCCCCCAATGAACAAATCTTTTTCCGAGTCAATTCGTTCATTTCGGTCGTTAAATGAATCAAATGACTCGAAAAAAGATTTGTTCATTTTGAACAGGAGAGTCACACAGAACAGAGCAAGGCGGGCATGTGAGCTTATAAAACTTAAATGTTGTCATTATTTTTTTAAATGAGCGATCGTTTCGCATGATAAGACCCTTATTCACCGTCTGGTGTCGTTTAAAGACATTTTAAGCTGCATCTGAAACTGTTATTAACTGTATTTTGGACCTTGGACCGTATGGTTCCCATTGAAGTCCATTATATGGAGAAAAATCCTGAAATGTTTTCATCAAAAACCTTAATTTCTTTTCGACTGAAGAAAGAAAGACATGGACATCTTGGATGACATGGGGGTGAGTAAATTATCAGCAAAAGTTTTTTCAAAAGTGAACTACTCCTTTAAGGTCAGGTAAAACACTAGTATATATATATATATATATGATGTGTCATGTTGAAAAAGTGCCCAATAACGCAGGGAATGAGGAGAGGGTATACCATCTTTCAAAGTTTTGTATTACATGTGTGAATTCATGACGCCATTGATAAAGCACATCTGCTCATCACTCCAGGGCAAGATGTGTGTGGCTTTGGCATGCTGTGTCATCGTCACATGTGTTCTGGCAATGTGTTTGATGTAAACATTAAGAGTAGGAAGATATGGAGCAGGTGAGATGAGAAAAAGATAAGTTAGCCATGTCATAACTTGGAAAATGGGACAACTCACTATTTGTACACTAATGTTGTGCATAAAAACACTGGATTTATGCCTCAAGATGAGCATAAATTCTCAAAATGCTGTATATCATTTTGAAAAAATTCAGCCCCTGTTCATGTAAAGGTGAGACAAATAACATTTGTGAATTACTGTTCATGCAAATGAGCTAATCTGACAATTATTAAATCTCAAATCGATTACAGTTTTTCTCAGATCAGAATTGAAATTCTCAAAACGACCTGTTCAATCTTCACATCATCGTGTCACTCGTGCACATCAAAAAAGCAGTTTCTCATTTCTTTGAACAAGTTGCAAATGCTTTGGTACGTCCATGCAAATGATTATGTACAATTCTCTGCTGTTTCCTACATTATCAGTCGCTTATGTCATGTTGATCTAAATGTATTGTAAGGGGTCTCTGTTGAATAGTCTCTCCCCCCACAACATTCAGGCAATAGTTCATAGCAGAAGTCTTTACATGCAAAATGGTTGAACAAGTCATAATCAAGCATATTTTTCCATACATTTCCATTAGACTTTTTTTCTAAATCTGTCCTGTTCACATTTCTACTTTTGTTTTTTTGTTGTTGTTTCTTTGTGCTATGTCTTTTCCTTTCTGTATTTCAATGACATGGTCTGTCAACAGATTACAGTACAAACAGTAAAAGCGTAAATCTGAATCTTGTCCAGTCTCTTGCAATCAAACTCCCACACACACTAAGGTGTGTAACCTACAATTTACAATAATTGTCATCAAAACTTTATCCATAGTTTACATCAGAACATCTCCAGAGTACGCTGTTATATTGACAACATGACTAAGCCTTTTGACTGTGTTATCCGTACACAACGACACAAGCACTTGTCATTCTGATGCACTGACATGTTCACTGACACAGATATTTACTTTTGAGAGATGAACTGAGGAGTTTAAGCAAGAGACTGGCTTTTGCAGGTGTTTTGCTATTTGTACAAATTGTTTTGAGAAACGCACTTACTGTTTTACAAATGTCGAGGATGATTCGAGAAATATACCAAAGCGACTGAGAAAAACAGCAAAATAGAACTTACTCCACAATGATGATGACGTTATAAACGAAAGCTCTACTGTTGAACTAACATGATTTGAACAACGGATGTGTGACAGATACACAATGTCAGGAATGGTTGTGAATACATAGGCAATTTTTTCAATGATCGTACTATGGTGTTAAACCACCCTGATCTTGAGTTTATGTTTTATAAAGTGACTTTAATTGAACATTTATCTTAAAGGTGCAATGTGTAATAATTTTGAGTATCTATTAACAGAAATGCAATATGACATCCATAACTATGTGTTTAGTGGTGTATAAAGAACTTACTTAATAAACCGTAGTTTTTATTACCTTAGAATGAGACATTTATATCTACATAACCGCGGGCACCCCCTTCTATGAAGGTCGACATGTTGTGTCGTCATGTTTCTACCGTAGCCGACAGCGAACACACAGCGAACACACAGCGCTACAGAGTAGTGACTTTTCCCTTGTCAGTGGTGTAAAATATGTAGTTGGACTGTTTCATGTAACTTAGTTCTTCTCCCTCGCTGTATTATGGGTTTGCTATGTGGGGAGAAATGTGCTGGTTACGTTTGTGAGACAATCAGCTGATTACTATTATTATATTATATATTAAGACCCTTGATCCTCACCTGACTATGGCTTTGTAAACTTTATCCATGATGTGGTTTATAATGGACTGTGGTACAGAAACAGTGACGTACACTCTTGGCTTACTCTGGCTATTCTCTGCTGTCTCAGACGACGATGTTTGTCCCGTTTTAGCCACCGTAGCTTCTTCGAAAGGGAGGGGTGAGCAGTGGCTGAGCCCTTAGTGCAACTCGCAACCGAACCGCTAGATGTCGCTAAAAATCACACACTGCACCTTTAAAGTTGACATTATATAATTGACATGATATGCAAATGAGAAAAAGAAAATCATATGTGGCCTTGTAGTAAACTATATAAATTAATTTCCTTTCTTATTTTGGTATTTTGAACAGGTTACAGATTTAATTTTGAGTCTGTGATTAGTCATTAGTACTAGAATTAAGAGTCTGACTTGCAGCTGGATCTTTTCAAAGGCTCTCCACAGGGTCACATCTTAGGCCTCGGACACACTAGACGATTTTCACATCTTAACCCATTTGTAAAACTGTGGGAGACCAGAGACATAAGGGCATTTTTAATCGATTTTTAGCATTATAATCCTATGAATCCACACACTAGAAGATTCGTCCGGACCGCGAGACCACACATCTGTCAATTTACCATTTCCCAGGGCTGGGAATCGAATCCCCAAAATAATCGATTTTAAATAATCGCCATGGGAATTGAGAGTCGATTCCAACAGTTGACTCGCCTGGTTAAAACCAGACCATTCTCAGTTGTAACGCTGGTCTAGCAAAGCGTCATAGACAAATCATTTCCAGAGGGGCGTCACCAACGGACGTCGCGGATAGACCTAAACCCAATCAGAGCGATGAAGGAGATGACGTATGCAGAGCGGTGGAGAAACATCTCCGAGTGTTGTTCTTTGCTCGGTTTTTAACTAAAAGGAAACGTTCAAATCGCTTAAAACAGACGCGATAGCTGATTGGAACGAGTGATGTTCGACGGCGGCATCCATCTTTGTAATGTAGGCTACAAAATCTGCTTCAAAATCCCAGCGCTGTCGTCATCGTGTAAAGCCCGCCCCAACGTTTCTGATTGGTGCCGCGATTTCGGCGGATTGGAAATGGGCTTGAGTGAGCTCTTTGCCAGACTAACTTTCAGAGCAAATCTAAATTTGCCGGAAGTTGTCTGGGTTTTCCCAAAATAACAGTTGACTTTATTATTAATTCGCCTCTTGCACGCTAATAGTGATTAGAAGTCCGGTTTGATTTCCACGAAAAGTTTCTTTCCGCTATATAGTTTGTTTCAACGAACCAGATAAAAAAATGATTCAAAGGTTATTTTACGGAGAAAACTGGTTATGTTGTTCACAATTTTGAGCGCTGTACGGACTTGTACGAGATAATGGATCATGACATGATCTATTGATTTTACATTGATCTTATTTCTATTTGAAATAAAATGCTAGTTTTTTAAACCTTTTTGTCTATTAGCAAATGATGATTCTTAAAGAAAATGTCTCGAGAACACAGATCTGCGGCAGAGAGCATATTGCTATAGTAAACAATTCAACTTCTACATGCGTCTGATTGACAGATAAAGCACATCTTTTATCGGTGTTGTTGTTAATGTTATGGTTATTTTATTTCAGTGTACAGTTTAATTCTGTGTAAAGCATACAGTTAAAGTAAACTTCATTCAACTGAACTGTGCACATGTATTTTAGACACTTGTTCCATCTATGCAATAAATGCATGTCCATGAACAAGTTTTTTTTCAAATCAGGATTAGGAATACTAAGAATCGAAAAAGAATAGAAATCTAACAGCCCTACCATTTCCACAGGAGACTCGCGAGATCAAACGTGACCTGCGAAGAAAAACAAATGGAGGACAATCGACATCATCAGCTGGTTCTCCTGGAGTGAGTTTTGTTTTACGGGAAGAAAAGCAAAGGAGAGAAAAAAAATATGGGTGATCTTTCTCAATACTCCACTCTTGTGGCATGTTTGTGTTAGCCAAGTTTCAGTTATAGAAGCATGCAACATCCGGTTTGCTCGCTCTCATTGGCTATTGGTATCATGTCAGATCAAGAGTCGTAGATATCAAACATGATCATGTGGGCTACGACGAGATCGGGAGCAGTAAAATAACCGTAATGACACCATTTCGCCAGAATTGAGGATTTTTTGGACACGAAGTCGGTTGTGAGAAACCTCGAATCAGGCTACGCTTGGGGGGCGCAAATCGGGCTCAAAATCGGGCTTAAAATATTCAAGTCTGTGGCCAGTCTTACTGTTTTCATAAACTTCTCAGTCATTACACAGCTCAAAACAAGTGAAGTGCACAGTTGATCAGGCTGGTGATTGCCCACCCAAGCAATCAGGACCCAGGTGGGCCAAATCCCATTTCTGCCAGAACAAATTAAAGAGCAAGAGATCCTGGCACCACTTCAGTGCACACTGACACCTCCCAATACTTACAGCAACTGACTTTCAAAACCTACACTTTAAGTCTTCATAGTCAGAACTGTGGACTGGTGCCAAACCTATAATCACGTTTCTTTGCTTTAACCAATGTGCTAATTACAGCTTGGCCATAAGAGCCCCCAAACCAGTTTGAAGCTGACATTTCTGATTCTGACATCACTCAGCAGTAAGGAAGTTTTTCATGATAAACTATTTTTACAGGTGGTAAAGCTTGCCAAAAAACTTTCTAAACATATTTGAACTACCTACAACTTGTAGTTGACCATAATGGCATCCCACATGAAAGTAAAGTGTTGCTACTGTAACTTTTTCCTGTAAAAATCATGATAAATCATAGCAACTACAAACATAATGAATGTTTTCATTTAAAAAAGTCTCCAAGCAAAGCATGTACAAAATATAATGCCACTTAAGCAGCTCCCTTGCATGTAATTTTGATCTAATTTCTTTATTGAGCGGACGAGAATCTCCAGTGCTTCTCAGTTCTCATTTGCCTTCACGAACTGTCTGTTTCATAACAAGCCCTTTAGACACAGAAGCAAGTCGGCCAGATTAAGAACATAATTGTCTCCATAGTGGTGTAACAAAAATGTCACTGATATTTCAAATGTCTCATTGTAAGTGTACAAGTGAACCTTTTCTAATGGATAAAGGACAGCCTCTCAAGTACTTAGACCTTCTTTAATAAGCTTGTATTCAGTTCACCTCATTTATTGTCCTCTAAGTAGAAATTCAGCTTTAAGCATTCACAGTTTCTTTGTGGCGTATTGAAGACAGGCAAAATTAGAAATGGTCTCTCAAATACATGGGCCAGTCAATAGAAGTGTTAAACTGAAACGTTGCTGCGAGCCAGCCGCCAGATAATGAGGAAGATGCTGAGCGTGATGATCCTGCCAGAGCCAAATTTAGCGCTTAAGTCTAAGCTCAGACAGATCTTTACTTTCCACTTGTGTAGATGGATCAACAGAAGACTGTTATTTGAAAACAGCCAAGTTAGTTTAGATTCAACTCTTGCATACTCATTTATTGAATCCAGATTAAAGGCTGTTAATGTTATTGTGGACTAACAAATGGTGGTGATTTACTGTCAACAACTGCACAATTAACCACATGTGCAAATAGGTTGGGCACTCCCATATTGAAAGGGGAATTTTGCATATGTAATAAAATCAAAACTTTTTTCAGGGGATTTACAACCCACATAAACAAGTGGTTTTATGCAGTAAAATTGTCTCTTTTCACCCCATGTGGCACTTTATGTGTGAATTGCTCTATACATGTGTCTCATCCACATGTAATACCATCATATACTGATGCCGGATGGAAGGAGAATAGAGTTCAAGTATGTGGACAAAACATCCAGACGTTTTTACAATTGACCTTTCGCCGGCCCCTCCCCCAAAACGGCCATTGTCCAATCACACATCATAGCAACCGTTACTATGTGAGCAGGTCCGTCAAACATTGACTCCTAGCAAGATGGTGAAGCGGTGTGCCCACGGCGTTTGTAAATCGGACAGGAGGTACCCCGAGAGATTGTCTGGAGGAGTTGTCTGGGTTTTCCCAGGCTAGGAATGAATGTATTTGCATTGCAAAAAATGCTTTTATTACTTAGTATTGTTGTGTTATTGTTTCTAGTAAAAATATCTAAAAATTCTTAAATCAAGATGCATTTTCTACATATGAAAAATGCAACACATTCTTATCCTTTGGCGTCATAGGTGACGCCATATGACATTTCGTCGAAATCTTACGCACATGGCATCCTTTAGCGTCAATATAACACGCACTGTTATGGGTAGGTTTAGGTCTGGGGTAGGGTACGGTTATGACGCCTTGGGTTCTGCGTCTCATATTGACGCTAAAGGATGCCATGTGTGTAAGATTTCAACGAAATGTACAAAGCGTCACATGTATGACGCCAAAGGATGAGAACGGGCTGAAAAATGACATAAGGTATTAAGTCTTGTTTAAAATAATGTACTAATTTTGATTATTTCCCCTCATTTCAGGGTTAACATAATCAGGGTTTTCGCTTAACCTCCTTTCCGAAACACCCCTGAGAGCCACTCCGTCACAGACTATTGCCATTCTCTTACGGACTTCATTCCCCATAATCCATTGCCTGGACTCATCAGCACTCATTGCTTTCAGCTGTGTCTCGTTTACCTTGTTTGTTCACCCTATATAAGCCAGGTCAGTTTTGTGAGTTTTGTGAGTGCTCTCTCTGGTTCCCTGTTTTCTTGGTTTTGATAATCTGCTCCCCCCCTCTCCCTCTCCTCCTGTTTGCCCTTGACTTCTTCCCTGTTGTGTTTTGGATTGTCTTCCTGTGTTTATGACCTTTGCCTGTTTTTGGACATTGAATTTTCCCTTTCAATAAATACGCCGTTTGGATCAACCTTTGTGCATGACAGCGTTACTTTACTTGTTACTTGAAAAAGTAATCTGATTACTGACTCGTGTTACTTGTAATGCATTACCCCCGTCATTGATAATGACCGTCTTTATTAATTTACTTAAAATCACATGTTTCACGAGGTCCTGGTTTGTGTGAGCATGAATATACAATTCCACTTCGGCTTCAATTAGTTCGATTTTTTTTTTTTTTTTTTTTTTAAGGTTTCAGAACAATTGCTGAATGGAGGATGAAATTACCTGAGGAAAATGTGATATTACTTACAAGTCCAAACCACTGCACCATGGACCACTGAGGAGATATCTGAATCTGCTCCATCGTTCATCACCTATACCCCGCCAGGTCTGTCCAATCTCCCAGTGCACGCTGAGCCAGAGGCATGAGACGTGTAACAGAAAACGGTCAGTTAAAGGGCAATGTTGAAAGTTAATCACAGTTATATAATGTAATACTGACTATTTTAAACTTATGTTTGAATATAGCAAGAATTGATTAAATGATGTTATGATTTTAACATCATCTTGAATAAAAGGCTTAGCAGTTGAACTGGCAAAGGTGCGTTATGCTCTGTTATGAAAATAAATTCTAGGGGCCCTCAACAGTTTCAGAAGAAGGATGTAGGATACAGTATAATTTATTTATAGAAATTTTGGCCGTAAAAAAAAAAAATTCACAAATCTTGCTCTATGTGGTGCATTATTTTAATTCATGGTCCCTCTCCAAATGAATAATTTGATCTTTCACTCTGTTGAACATTCAGAAACAACTGAGAGAAGTTCACATGGTGAGCAACTTATAGGGAGAAAATTGAATCTGCTCACCGAAAAAGAAAAGGGTAAGGGAAAGATATCTCTTCTAGGTGAATTTATTATTTACTCACCCTCAAGTTGTTCCAAACCTGTATGGATTTCTTTCTTCTCCTGAACACAAAATAATGGGTAACCAAACAGCTGTGGGGCACCATTGACTTCCATAGTATTTTTTCCCCTAAACTATAGAAGCCAATGGGGCTCATCAACTGTTAGGTTAGCCACATTCTTCAAAATATCATCTTTTGTGTTCAGCAGAAGAAATAAATTCATACAGGTTTGGAACAACTTGAGGGTGAATAAATGATGAGAGAATTTTCATTTTTGGGTGAACTATCCCTTTAACAGTAACAATGCGGATCAAAATGAACTAAACATTGCTGAATTGGATTTACTATAGCTATATGAAGGCATCCATTTGAATTGAACTAAAATCATATTATGAATGCAATAAATATTCCAAAAACATACATTCAAAAAAAAAAAAAAAAGATCCGGAACAAGGAACAGAAAAACATAGGACTTTGATTAAAGAAATACTGAGAACATGGCATGTCAGAGACTGTGTTCCTGTCTGAACTTAAATACAACATGAGGAATATACAATAATGTGAGCTGAAATTGCCACTCGATCTTGTGATTTCTTTTTTCCTTTTTTTTTCCCCTGAGTAGTATTAACATAAACCATGTGTCAAAAAAGGTGTTTTATGACTTTGATTTATGGCTCTGAGGTTCCCCTGTCTCTGATTTATGATGGGTCGCCGACAGGCTCCGGTATGTCTAGGCTGCGCGACGCCATGTGACATCCTCCTGCGGTGACATCATGGCCGTAGGTGTAAAAGAAAGGTGTCTGTCCCTTGGCCTTCCGGGTTTATTGGCCGTCTACCTGCGCGAGATGTTGTGTCGTTGTGTATTCTGTCTGCTGGGGCGGCCCGTTTTCACACTTCGCCAAAACCTGCGTGTATAAATGTGTGTTGAACGCGAGCACAGTCACTGAAGCGTACTAGTGTGTCTTGTCTCGTGACAAGCATCACCGCTGTTTATTCTCAAACTATTTTCCAAGCCATATTGTGTTGTTGGAATCGTGAGTGCAAGAAGATGGAATCCTGTTCTAACAGTGAGTGTTTTTTATTATTTAGCAACATTGTTAAGAAACATTATTTTTGTTTACGAGCGTCGCTGTTCTATTGCTTACTTAAGGCTTTATCTGCCCGCTTCAGATCGTGACAGCTTGACTCTCTTCGATCTAGTAGATGAGCTTAACTTCCTGAATCAAGCGAGTGGTACGTATAATTATGCTTAAATGTTGCATACGTTGCGTGTGTGTGTGTGTGTGTTTGTGCGCGTGTGTGTGACGGACGATGTTTTGTTTTGTTTTCGCCAGGAGGCGTGGCTAGACCTAGCACAGCTGATGGTGCGCACAAAGCTGTGGCCTCTTCACGAGCGATCACGGAAGCACTTGTGCCAGGTATTGTTAAATGTTGTTACACCAGTGTTTAAACAGTGTCGTGGCTTTGTGAAAAATATCTTATCTTCTCGGTGTTTTTTTTTGTTTTTACCAGGGCCGAAACGCGTGACTATCAAGGCGTTAGTACACGGACCACCGCGAAGCAGCGAGTCAGCCAACGTTGGAGTTATTCCCCTGGGTAAGTGCATTGTCATTTGGCTTTATCAAATAATGTTATGCTGCTATGATTTGTTGATTTTGTTTTAAAACTTTAACACATGTATTTACAGATGGCTTATCAAACGTTGTGAGCAATGTCGGTGTGTCTGAATGTGTGAATAAACCGGATAAGAAAGCGAAAAATAAGTTGAAACGTAAAGCAGCCGTGGTGTCCCATGCGGACGCAAAAGCTTCTGCTGACGAGTCTTTGAGAGACGTATCACAGACATCTGCCGCAAAAAAGCCAAGACGATCAGCTGGTAAAAGTAAGTAATGAACAAAAGCTGATGGATTGTTTTCTGTACACACTAAATCAGAAAGATAAATATTGTTTATTTGAATGTGATAGTGAGAGGGTCGAATGTATTTGTGGATGTATAATGTGCCAATACGCTAGTTTAGAACTGTTGTTATCATACATTACACCATTGGAGAACTGTGTGTAAAAAAGTGTAGACATGATGATTTTAGGCTGGTGTGCCATTCCATATTAGCATGGTCTTGTTTGATTGTTTGTTTATATATATATATATATATAAAGAGAGAGAGAGAGAGAGAGAGAGAGAGAGAATTTGACAATAAGTATTGTTTTTTAATGTTACATTAGTACCAGACTGATTTTTATTTTATTTTTAGTCTTAGAAAATATAGTTAATATTAATATTACTGTTATCATTATAATATTAACACATTTGTACTAACTTTTTTTTTTTTTTTTTGCACCCTTTTCTACTTCTTAACAGAGGTGGTCGTAGTTCCCGATATAAATGATGTTCAGAGCTGGAGTGAGGGTCTGATACAATCGTGGGACGGCTGTGTATTTACAAACGACCCTAAAGAAACACCGCAGTCTGTTCCAACCAGCGAACGGGTCGTGGTCGTGGAGGAATCCGACCCTGAACAGCTGCCTTCAAATCAGGAGGCTTACAAACAGGAACCACAACCCTTTATAGACAATCAGCACATAGCCAGACTGATACAGGACTCTGTCAAGACCGCATTGAATGCCTTCGAGGTACGTTTTGACAAACGCCTTAATGCCATTGAGAGACGTTTAGATGCTTATGAGTCAACACAACAACAACAGGGAATTTGGCTTAAACAATGCATAGCAGCGCAACGGTTGCATAGTGGTACTGTTCAAAAAGTAGCCAGAGAACAATGCCTGACTACAGAATTGCTAAAGCAACTGGTTCTCATGCTTAAAAAGAAACTTGGGTGAGTTGACAACATTTTATATATATATTTTGCATACTATGTTTTTTTGTTTTGTTTTTTTTTCTTCAACATTTGTCAGTTTTTCATTCTATCTTTTTTTACTGTATGGACACAGGGTTTATTATCCATAGTTTTTAAGGTGTTGCTTCATGTGATTTAAATAAATAAAATAAAAAAAAAGATCTGATTTAAAAATGTCTAAACGTTGTCGGGAGCCAGATGGTTTTGATCAGGGTCCGGTAGCTAGGTTTAGACGAAACGATGGTAGCGTGGTGCCCCTCGAACAGTGCAGTAACACAGAAACATTGCTCTATTTAATACAGACTGTGGAGGATATGAATAGGTCTGAGTCTTCAACTGATACGTTGGTAGAATTATTAAACATCGTGAGATCAATGTCCGATGAGGATCCTGACCCAAATAATGATTTTGAACATGTTGTAAATACCCAACAAGCAGGAGAGGTGTTAGAACCTCGTCCAGAACCAAATTCTGCATTCGATCATCTTGTGTCTTTTCACCAGTCAGGCGAGGGCCCAGGTACACAGACACATCGCACACTCAACCCTGAAGCGCCCAATATGGGTCTCACAGATAGAGATATAGAATCACTTGTAACAGTAGGTGGTGATGTTAGTGGGTACACGGTACTCCCCCGAGCACGGTTCAATGGTCTGGAAGTCCACAGGCTTATAAATTTGCGAGAGATATCTTCGACAGATTTAGCAGCCTACACAGTGTTTTTACATGACACACTTTCTGAAATTGTGGAGTTTTCCAAACTGTTAGGTGGAGACGGATGTTTAATCAGCATCACGTTGAGGGGCTCGAGTTTGACATCAGATGTTAGTACACTTTTGACGGGTAGCAATGGTTATAGTGTAGATCTATTTATAAACGACCTTGAAAAAATAATGCAGAGCAACTCTGACGTACAGTTTGATGAGAGATTGAATTTAAGACTGTCGATAGCGAGAAGTAAACACGGCGGTGTTTATCGAAAAATCCGTGATCTTGCCCACAATGAAGTGATTACCAAAAACAGACTTAATCTGTTCTGTCCCACGAACATTTCAAACAATCTTTGTTTTGCAATCTGTCTGGCACATTTCCTAAATCCACAGAAACCACACGTAGAGCTTGAGTCTGCAGCATCTTCAATACAGAAGTCAGCTGGCTATGGTGATCAATACAAGATAGCGTTTAATGACATCGGACGGTTTGAACAGATGCTGAGCGTTAAAATAGTTGTCTTCTATCGGACTGATACGGGTGTTTTGGAGAAGTATACAAACACAGACGATCCGCATCCTAAAACAGTATTTTTGTACCTGCATGACAATCATTATTTTATGATTAAAAATCTACGTGCATTTATTGGCACCCCATACGTGTGTGAGTTCTGCCACCGAGGATTCACCTGTAGGAGAGATCACAGATGTCGGTACATCTGCGATGTCTGTAATGACCCGGAATGTCATAAACACCCCAAAAAGCCAAAACATTGCGGCGACTGCCTGCGCTACTGTAAGTCTGACTATTGTTTCGAGATGCATAAAAAACCACCTCGGGGTATGCAATACGCGCAGTGCGACGTGACTAAATATTGCGGTAAATGTAATAGACGTTACCATGTCAGCGGTACTAAACCCAAACCCCATAAATGCCCTGCAGATCGTTGTATGCACTGTGGTGAGAGTTTGGTCACCGATGGTGTACATCAGTGTTTTATCCAACCAGTTAAGCCGGAGATGCCGAACGATCGTTACATTTTCTACGATTTTGAGACCCGTTATGAAAATGGTAAACACGTTGCCAATTTTGTATGTGCTATCACGTTTGATGGCGAGGAATTCGTGGCTGAAGGGACCGATTGTGTGGATCGTCTCGTTAAAAAATTCAGACAACCACGTTACCTTAATTACACATGGCTAGCCCACAATGCAGCGGGGTTTGACAATTTCATAATTTTGGAATTCTTTACTAAGATGGGGATTGCTCCTAAAATCACAATGCAAGGTTGCAGGCTAATCTTAATGTATGACGCAGCTTTCAAGCAACGTTTTATTGATACATATTCATTCATACCCATGCGTCTGGCGAAGACACCCGTTGCATTTAATCTGACTAATGCAGAGAAGGGGTATTTTCCGCACCACTTTAACCGCGTTGAAAATGACAACTACATAGGCCCGTACCCTGACAAGAAATTTTACGGGTATGCAACAATGTCGAACCAAGACAGGGCTGCGTTTGATGATTGGTACAATACCACATCTGACAAAGTGTTCGATTTTAAAAAAGAACTCGCGCTTTATGGTAAAAACGATGTCGTTTTGCTGAGGGAGGCATGCATGAAGTACCGCGACGAATTCATTTTGTGTACAGGCCTTGATCCATTTAATTACACCACTTTGGCAGCAACATGTATGGCCACATATAAAACACACTACATCCCAAAAGACACAATAGCTCTGACACGTAACAATGCGTACACCAATCAGAACAAAACTTATTCGACCATTTCAATTGAATGGCTCGAATTCATCCGAAAATCACGGGGCATAGAAATTCAACATGCTTTAAACACCGGTGAGGCGTCATTTGGGAAATACTATGTGGATGGTTTCTACGACGATGGCAACGTGAAAAAAGCATTCGAATTTCTCGGGTGTTTCTTTCATGGTTGTGAACGATGTTATAACCCCAACGATCTAAACCCCTTATCAAAAGTGCCTTATGGCGTTTTGAGAAGACAATGCGACGACAAGATTGAAATTTTGGAGCGTGCGTACGGTCTTCAGGTCGAGGTGATTTGGGAATGTGCATGGATGCGCGCTAAACAGAGTGATGTTGCAGTTATGGATTTCATGTCCACTTACAAACACACTGAAAGATTGAAACCCCGTGAAGCTCTATTCGGCGGCCGAACGAACGCATTAAAACTGTATCACAAAGTTGCGGAGGGCGAGCGGATTAGGTATGTTGACTTTACATCACTATATCCCTACTGTCAGGCTCGAAAATGTTACCCAATTGGGCATCCGGAAATAATACACAAGGATTTTCAAAACCTTGAAGATTATTACGGACTCGTCAAGGCAACAGTCCTTCCGCCACGGGGGTTGCTTCACCCCGTACTGCCTTATAGGACCGGGGGTAAGTTAATGTTCCCTCTTTGCAGGGCATGTGCTGAACAGCAGAACCAGACACACCCGTGTGTGCATACTGATGAGGAAAGATCAATTCACGGGTGTTGGGTTAGCATTGAACTGTTAAAAGCCGTTGAGAAGGGTTATGTAGTGACAAAAATCGATGAGGTCTGGCATTTTCCCCAACGCTCTGAAACATTGTTTTGTGATTATGTTAAAACATTTTTACAGTTCAAACAGGAAAGTTCAGGTTTTCCAAAAGACGTTGTGACCGACGCTGACAAAGAATCGTATGTTAGAGATTACTTTGAGAAAGAAGGGATTAAGCTGAATCTGGACAAGATTGAGTTTAATGCTGCACGTAGATCCATCATGAAGCTACTGCTTAACTCTTTGTGGGGGAGGTTCAGTATGCGCGAGGAGTTACCGACAACCGAAATACTAACAGACCCTGAACAGTTTGCCCGATACATTTTTGGCACTGAGTATGACCTCAAGCATTTCTCATTTGTGTCAGACACTGTTGCGATCGTTCAGTGGGCTTACGCAAATGGGAAAGGGACCCAGACTCGTGACATTAACGTCTTTCTCGGGGCTTTTACAACGGCCCACGCGCGGTTAGAACTTTATGATCTTATGGACAGGTTGGGTGATAGACTGCTTTATTGCGACACAGATAGTGTTGTGTTCACGTCTAAAGAGGGTGAATATGAGCCCCCACTGGGGCCATATCTTGGTGACCTTACTGATGAAGTTGGGGATGGAGACCATATTGTGGAATTTTCGGCAAGTGGTCCGAAAAGTTACGGGTACAGAACTGCTAAGGGTAAGGTCTGTATGAAGGCCAAAGGCATCACACTGAATGCTGTAAACTCCGAGACCATTAGGTTAGACACATTAATTGGGCTTGTCGATCAATATGTGAGGGGGCGGTGTGACAGTAATCACATTCTCGCGTACACCGACAGTATAGTGAGGAACAAAAAGCAGTTCACATTGCACAACAAGTCAGTTGTGAAAAAATTTAAAGTCGTATACAACAAGCGTGTACTGCTACCCGACCTAACTACGCTACCATATGGCTACTGACAACGTTTTTGGGCACCGGGGTGTGGTAGACCCGGATGGTTTTGATTTTAGATTACAACATCCTTTTTCATGTGTGTTAAGCGGTCCTTCTAGCTCAGGAAAAACATTTTTTGTAAAAAAGTTGTTGGAAAATGCTAAAAGTGTAATTTCTAAAAAAATTGAAAACATTGTGTACATTTATGACTGCTGGCAACCTATGTATGATGAATTGTTGAAACTGTATGATATTAAATTTATTGAAGGTATACCGCAGACTCTGAATGATGATCGCTTGTTTCCCACCAACAAGACCAATTTTGTGATATTGGATGATGTTATGAAAGATGCTAGCAGCAATTCAGAAGTTGAACGTTTGTTTACCAACTATGTGCACCATAGAAGCTTGAGTGCAATATATATCGTACAAAACTTATTTTTTCAAGGTAAATCCAGTAGGACTATCAGTTTGAACACTAATTATTTGGTATTGTTTAAAAACCCTAGAGACAATACCCAAATTAATGTCTTAGCGCGGCAGATGTACCCCAGGAACACAAAATACTTTATGGAGTGTTATGAAAATGCTACCAGCACCCCTTTCGGGTATCTATTGATTGACTTTAAAGCGAAAACACCAGAACAGTACCGTCTCAGAACAGATATTCTGTCACAACATCCAGTCGTGTACATTCAGAAAAGAAAACATTGACAGAGAGATTTGAAAATGTCTGCAAGACTTTTAAGAAACCTACCTCTTTTAAAATTGTTATTAAAAGCCACGCCTAAACAAAGACGCGTTATTTTAGAGGCGGCTGCAGACGAACTCATTGTGACATTGTGTGAAGTAGCTCTTAACGTAGTCCACGGTAATATTCCGCTAACACCACAGCAATATCAGAAACTGAAGAGAAGAAGAAGTGAGATCAAAACTGTTGCAGATAAAAAGGTTGGAGTTAGACGTAAAAGACGGTTAATCAACCAACAAGGAGGATTTCTACTACCTTTGCTAAGTGCGGCAATCCCGTTTATAACCAGTTTGGTTACATCTAAATAAGTTTGGTGATGGAGTATGCCGAGAAGATGTTTTTAGTACCGCAACACCAGTTGGATAAGCTGAAATCCTCTAACACCCGTGAGTCTATACAACAGGTTGTGGAGAATGATCTGGACATGACTATAAGAAATATTTTGCACAGGTCTGATCTGGATCACCATGAAAAAGCTAAGATGTACACAGGTGTTTTGCAGCGGTTTTTAACACTCACTAGACAAGGGGATAGAGATTCCGGTACATTAACATTAAGGCTACCACAGCCTAGTAATGTTGAAAAAGAAGACCCACCCGCACCAGGCCATGTGCGTGCCCATGACGATTTAGGTGATTTTGCAGATGAGATTTTAAAAAATATTCCACAGAGGAGTGTGAAAAATGTTCGTTACATTTTAGATAAAATGTCTAAAACTAAAGATGTTACTTCATGGACTGAGTCGGGAGAGTTTGTGTTTAAAGGCAGAACAATCCCTGGTTCACACATGCTTGACTTAGTTAAAAGCGTCACGGCTCCACAAAAGATTGTTGACGAGCGGAGACCTGGCGGGTGGCGTGAATTTCTGGAGGCTTTTGCTAGTTTAAATTTGCCATACTCTGTGGTACCAAACCACAATGTCAGACATGCAATTAACTCTTTCAAAACCAAATCGACCACGTCTATAACAGGATCATCTAAGAGGAGTAAGAAACAGAAAGACCCGAGTCGGTGGTTAAGTTTTTAAACTAACAGTTTGTATGTATTGTGTTCTCAATTTCTCTCTTTTTTTTTTGAGAACTTATGATGTGATGTATGTGTAATAAAAGTGGGGATAAAGAAACAAAATTCCGTTCTTTAGTTGTTTTATTAAAATATTAAGCATGAGACATGAACATTTCACCCATTTGTACACACTGAACACATTTGAAAACATTTTCACTACATGGTGCTTGTTTTAGTTTTCTCACAAATGCTGACACCTTTTTGTCATTTTTAATAAAATCGTTGGTATACAATTTCATCACATAATCATAATCAAATCCCTTTGCCATGTGGTAGAGAAAGAACACACAATGTTGTCCACATGTATCTGATGAAAAATCTTGGACTTGCACAGTTGAATGTAGTACTTGACTAGAGTTGAGCTTTAAAAAGTTTTTGATAATCGGCGGAAAACCATGATAATCTGGTTTATTACCGAAGCTGTCGAAAAAACATCCTACACCATCCTCATTTATGTAGATAGCCAACCAGTGTTCCCCTGGGAGTCCTGAAGGATGTGTATTGATCAAAACCATTGCTGGTAGTTTTCTTAAAGGGGTTTTTGGTAGGTAGTCACATGGTAGAACTCCGAGAAAATAAGTATCGCATGAAACCTTATCCATGACGGCCGTAAGGTGTATAGTGTTCATTTGAATGTATTAGTAGTAATCAACCAGGACCTGTCGGCGATTTGACACTTCAATCAAACTATCAAACAATGCATAAACAATTAAGTTAATCGTACGTGGTAGCGGCTGTCTAAAACGGGCTTCTAGTCTAATATTGCCACTTTTGATAAGCGATACGTGCTGGCTACACTCCTGATCCGGTGTGAAATTGAACGCATAGAGTGTATAGCCGTGCAGAAAATCCTCTCTATCGATACATAGAGGTTGGTTTTTAAGATGCCTTCCAGAAGCCAGCGCTAGCTGGTAAAACTCCCGCACTGCAGAACCATTTTCATATTCAGGTTGCAGGGGCTTCGCTGGGTACTGTTGCCCATCCAGATAAATGGCCAGAAATTCTAAATCATAGTTTTTAAACGCAAATGGGTTTTTATTATAGGCACCCACAAATGCATCATTATCAACCATAGCTAGAACCAGAGATTTTGGCAGAGTTCCTAAGAACAAGTTTTCTTGATTGCAGACACGTGAGCCTGCAGGTATTGAGAAGTTTTTCAGACACACTCTGTCGATGGGGTATTTGGCTGTGGTTGAGAGTAGAGCTTGTGCATGCCCCAGTCTCACAGCTGGCGACACAGACACTTTTTTCACAAATAGCGACGCAGACAGGATGTTTAGTTTATAGGCTGTAGCGTTGCTCCTCATCAGGCAGAATTCATCCTTACCTCTAGTCATTCTAATTTTAAGATCTAATCCATTAAGTAATAGTTTTTCCTGAAAGAAGATGTCACTGTGAACAGGAGCAAGTAGTTCGACCACATTACTAGCGTTGGTGAAGGCTGCTCTCTTTGTCAGCCCGCGATTTCCCCCAGCCGGGTCAGCCACATCCATATGGCCCGCAGAGTCCAGGTAAAAGAGCCCTGCTGAGAAAAGCGTTTCAAGGGCGTCTTTACCATAATTGGTAAGACATTCTATCACACAGCGGTATGGGTATGTGCTAGAACTCTGTGATATAAGCCGATCTCCAAGCGACACATCCACTTGTGAAAAAATTGTAGATCCAGGGTAGTTCACAAGACCTACGGGATCTCCGTCTGCAATATCCGTCCCATCAGGATTAGTGATTTTGAGGCGCAAAAAAAGTAGTGTGCTGTTTAGATCTATGTAATCCTCCCCATTCCCCGCAATAAAAAATTCCAGCGGAGATGTGTCGGATATCGCTGATAGTGGTGGAACTTCTATATAAGTGTTTTTTTCAATTGCTGTTTGAGTTAGTGGTACAGTAAACAGATCCAGTTCAGTCTTTAAACACTCTTCTGACATGTTGTGTAGTAACGCCATGATTTAAAATATTGTTTTAACAGAGCTCCTTGATCTTTTTGAAGTAGTACGCTTAGCTGTCTCCTTGCGCTTGCGTTTTACAACTGATGTTTTCTTGGGAGGTTGTTTTGTTTTCTTCTGCTTCTGGCCACTCCTCCGCACCCCTGGCGGCCTAGATGCTCTTTTGCGAGCCATTACCATTAGTCCGGATCCGTCTTGAGCATCATAGTTGTTGTTAAAAGATCTTGATAACGTATTACTAACAACGTCACTTAGTATGTTTTTTGCAGCTGATTTAAGATGCGGCTTGGCTATGCTAAATCCTCGTCTTAGTAGGGGTATAGCCATTCTAAAGAGCCCCCGAAAAATCCCCCCCAAACCAGCCCCATACATGACTCCACCTCCTGCATACCCGGGGAGCCCGCTGCCTGCCTGATTCTGGTAATAGGCAACGTAACGCATAGGGTCAACATTGTGATTGTTGAAATATGCCATTTTAAACAAAGTGTTTTACAGGCCTGAAGTGAAGTTTGATGCACACTTTCCCGTAAGAAAATGGGACGTGCTGGTTCTGATCGTCCTTCACTTCTATAACAATATCTGTGATGACTGATTTGTTGATAGACGCGTAGTGGGGTTTGTCGTATCGAACACTGACTGTGCTATTGTTGTCCCCTGTTATTTGTACACACTCCAGGAGCGGTACAAAAGCATCACCCACTGATTGGTAACGGATAATGTCCGTGTAGATATAAAGAGTATAGAAACCACCGTGTATGTCCGACTGATGCATTGCATATGTTACAATATCCTTTTCATAATTAGTTTTTTCAGGGTTTGTTTTTTGCAGAATAGAATCTCCTATAGGGACGCCTGGTTTCAATCCTAAAATAATGGCTAGTTTTCCATGGAAGGTCATTGAAATGTTAGGTTTTGCTTTCAGAAATACTTTGTTTTTTACGCGGTCATAACCGAATTCCCCCTGAGGCGCTACTAAATCATTTATTACACTAACTAGAGATGGGACATTGTCGTAATACCCTGTTTTTATTGGTATGCGTAGTTTCGATAAGCTGGTCTTCTTCACATCTACACCATGGCGTAAGCTGTTAGTGTACTTTTCACCATCGGTCGTGGTGGGTCCAATGTTTATCTCGAAAACGGCGTCGTTGCTGTTAAAGGTGTACCAGCTTCTAGGATATTCAATTTGAACAAGCCCCACCTCCCATTCTCCTTTTATATTTATAGTGGTAGCCAGTCTTGTTCTATAATTAGAGATTTTATTATTAGGGTATACAGACTGCGAAGCGTTGCAGGGTAGTGTGACATAAAATCCACCCTCAGCCATGTCTGGTTTTTATACAACTGTATGCATCCTGTGTGTGTGGTTTGTATTTATGGCTTCTGTACATCAACTAATTCTTTCTGGTCGATCCATGACGCAAACTTCGCTGGCCATCCGAGCCACTGTACCAGCACTAATGTTTTGCGACCCTTCGTCTTCTTATCTAAAATTTTTTCAACTTTAAATGTCTTGTTTTTACTGACAAATATTTTTTGCAATTCTTCCGCATAAAAAACGCCGTCGATAACATCCCCGTCGTAATCACTCAATCTGTAAACAGGGGGTTCTCGTGGGATACACGCTGATATAGTAAAATACTCTTGTGTGTAGTTTTCCTCATACCCCTTTGCAAACGGTCCTCTGACTTTAGAAATTCGAACCACGTCACCAATCTTGTATTTAAATACGGGGTTAACACTATGAGGTCTGGTATCACCATATAGGTTATGCAGCACCACAGACTCGTTTTCTTTCCCCACATCAATCGGCCTCATCTTGATGCTTCTGTGATGGCTCGCATTATATCCTTGTGTAATGTCTTGAAGTATGTCGATGTAACGTTTGGAGTTTGTAGCAGTTAAATATCTCCACATTCTACCTTTTAAGGTTCTATTAAACCGCTCGACAACACATGCCTTTAATTCTGTGGCAGTTGCGAAATGGGCTATATTGTACTTTTTTGTTACATTTTGAAAATGTTTGTTAAAAAACTCCTTTCCTTTATCTGTCTGTAATTTCTGTGGTACGCGTCCCTCTTTCAGTATGGATTCAAAAGCTTTAGAGACCTCTACACCACTCTTGTTTTTTAAAGCCCTTGTCCATGCATATTTACTAAAGAGATCGATGCATGTCAGCAAAAAATGGTTGTTGTCATTTACCGGGGCATATGCAGACATATCAACTAGATCGGCCTGGAACTCCATGTCGATACCGTAGACAAAAACCCGATTCCTTTTGTATTTTAGAGGGGCCGTTCTGTGTAGTGTATATGCATCCTCGCCAGCGAGCCAGTCTGAAACCTCTTTATCGGTTAAACGAACACCCATTTCTTTTAAAACAGCTTCTTTTAAGCGTTTTTTCCCCCCTAAAGAACCAGGGTTAGAAGGTGTATAATAAGTCTTTTTCATTTCTTCTGACATGTTTCCACTTCAGGCTCCACAAAAAGAATAACACAGATGGTTTAAGTAATTTGGGTTTTTATTTCTTAAACAGTAAAAGGAAACAAAGGTATCATACAGCATCAATGTAGTGTAAAAAATGTATACACATCACAATGTTTTTTTCAAGAATGTAATCAACCAAGGTTTCAATAATTTCACAAATATCAGCCTGATTGTTTCTTGTCAATATGTCTACACATAGATCAGTCACATATGTACACAAGCACAATATATCAGCTATTCTAATACAGCTGCCGCATTCAGTCATCAGGTCTAAAATCTTTCTGATAGTCACACTAATTGGTTCACCAGCATTAACGCATAAACGCATCAAATCTGTCCATTCATTTGACACAGTTCTTACAACAGACATTTGTTTCATGAGGTTTGTAAAACGATTGGTATCTACAGCACATCTGTTTACAGTAACAGATACATTGGCACATTCATTAATAATCTTATACAACAAGCCGGTCATCTCACATCTAATACGTTGTTTAAGTAGACACTTTGCCAGACCTGTTGCAAAACACGTATTCCCCATGTCGGTGTTACAGTCACTCAACTTGGACAATACCTTTCCAGCTGTCCACAGCGTCATAGACAATTTGTTCGCTGCTGACGTCCACAACTTTCTCTCTGACTTCACGAAGCTTTTCCACAATGAAAACTTCGTCACGCAGTTCGTGTAAAATAGCCTCCACTGAACCTTGAATCCTCTGGGGGTGAACCCTTAAACCACAACGGCTCAATGCTTGAGCAACGATGTGCTTAAGGTCCGGTTTCACCAGATTACGTGTCAGTTCCTCAAAGTAGGCATCAAAGAAATAGGGACCCGGTTCAAACAGGCAGGAATGTCTAATCTGACTGGGGTGATCCACTTCACAACCCAAACAGATTTCTTTCAGCTTTTTGTTGATGACGTGTTCCAGAAGGACCACAACAGTCGCTTTTATGATTTTGAATCCGTCCGAGCGGATACAACTGTCTGTGTTGTCAATTCCAGCAAGGGCCGCAGCTCCAGCTATTGCACCAGTGTTGCCGTATGGTGTTGTAAGGAAGGTCATGTTGTGATATCCAAGATCCATGCAAAATTTATCCAACCAACTGTTGTCGCAAGTTTGTGGGTGGGGCTCCAGCGGCGTAGCATTGTCATCAGGCATCGCTGGGGGAGCCTCAGGGTTGTTGGTGTAGCAGTAGACTGTTGTAGATTCTTGAGACATGGTGAATGAATGTAGCAATTGTACCGATCTGCAGGCGTTTTTAATGGCTGTAATACGTGGGTGGGGTTAAGAGGCGGTCTTCAGCGTTGGTAACGCCCTGCTCAGGGTGAAACAATTTAATCTTTACAGAACTGTAACGGTCATACATGTCGCACCATCTAAACATCTTGTCGATGCATGTAAATACGTTGTCAAGCGTACGAACATCTTTCCACTGAAACAAAAATTTCATGTCGTAGCACAAGTGATGCTCAGATTCACGAACAGGCCACGCACGTTCGCAGAGCTTTGTCTTGTCGTTGCAGCAGAAAATATAAACACAATCGTCTGGTAACTTTTTACTATGGTCCCCGACCACACGAAATCTTGTGTCAGGAATTGAGCCATCCCACTCGGCTACGTACAACGGATCATCACCACAGTCGTTCAAATCTCTCCAAACGTAGTTGAAAAACAGAAACCAGTCCTTCTTGTGGAAAATCACACATGGGGTCTGTGATGTAAAATCGTCTTCAACATCTCCTGTGTAGAGTTTCACAGTACGCATCACCTTGTCAAACACATACCTCACCACACGACCACCAGACATTGAGAAATCCTGTTTCACAAGAGCACTGTCTTCATGAAGAAATCTTGTCAAGCTAACATTTAGCTTTTTCCTTGGAGCAAAAGTTAGATCTTCTCTCATTTCAACAGGTCCTCTTGTCGGCGAAATACACATAACCTTTCTAGGGGTTTTAGGAGTTCTCGGAGTAGCCATTGTATCAGGAAAGTCGTAGAATGTCTTCTGTGTTCAACAGTGTAACCCCTAACCTTATTTAAAACTGCAACAAAAGACGTAGGTAGTGACGTAGTTGTGAAAAAGGCACACCTCATACCATAAAAACTACAATGGCAAGTTGCGAGGTGTGAGTTCATTAACCCAGTCGTAAAAACCAGTCAAAAATTTAACATCTGTTTGATCTGTTTGTTTGTTTTTAAAAGTCCCCGGACATCGGCACGGATGATGTCACATGGTGTCGCGCAGCCTAGACATACCGGAGCCTGTCAGCGACCCATCATAAATCAGAGACAGGGGAACCTCAGAGCCATAAATCAAAGTCATAAAACACCTTTTTTGACACATGGTTTATGTTAATACTACTCCCCTGCAATTGTGATTTCTGAAGTAGCATACAAATCTGTTAAGAGCAACCAGATATGTGTTGCTTATCTTCTTTGTGGTGTAGAAGTGTCTGGATTGGCTTGAAGTGGATGAAATTGGTTGAAGGGACTTCACAACCCGCAGTACACCAGTGAGTGCACGTCAATCTTGAAGACGGATTCATATGACCTCAGCACAATTTTTATTCAGAGCTATGACTCTAGAAGAAGTTTCCACGTTATTTTGTTCAAAACGAGCTTTCAAGCCAAATTATAAGGTTATTTCTAAAAGACATCTGAAACAGCTCAATAACGGTTTATTTTGTAGTAGAGAAACAGATGTGGGTTGTAGATATTCTTTAGATGAGATGTTGTGACTGCAGAGGTTTACTCCAAACACAACTTGGAGTTTGACATCATGATTCCAATGTGTGGTTGCCTGGCATGACATATTTAAGCCAGTCTCTGTGTTATTTGTGATACCAATCCACATAATATTCCCCTTAAAACGATCATCTGAAGAACTAATTTCTAATTTCTACAGTAAGTGTGTGTGCGTGTGTGACCGAGTGAGAGATTAAGTGTGTCGATTACCTGAGCCTCTCAACAGTGTTTGGCAGCGTCTATACTAATAAAGCTTGCTACTGAGAAATGTCAAATAGCTTTTCAGGGGAAAATTTGTATCTATTCTAAATGTCTCTTGATTTCTTTTTGTCCCATTTTTTTTCTCATTTTAATGCTCCTATCAACATTGAAAAGTGGATCGGCTTGCTTTGTGCAAATGTTTTTTATTGAAAACATATACTGTGTTCAATTTCACACTAACATTCTCACTTGGAGCAAATAATCTCTCACACAATGTAACACTGTCCATCAATAAAAGGGTGAAAGAAATACTGACGAGGTCCTGATATTGACAAGGGGGCGGAGAATTCGCATCAGCTGTGTGTGTGTGTGTGTGTGCTTGGCCATCATCAAGTGGTATTTCAGACTGTACGTGCTGCGATGATGATCGCTCAGTTCACAACGACAAAAACACACAGTGTTTGGTCTCGTCAATGGAACCATTTGGCAACTTTTTAAAAGTAAACTTTTCATTCAGAATCTTATTGGCGTCCATTTCGTAACGTTAACCTACTATTTGGCCGGCTCGCAAGCCCAAACAAGTGTGTGCGGCGTGCCTGTTGTTTTGTTTCCATTCTAGCTAGATCTGCTTGCGCTTTCAAAACGTCCTCGCGCGGCGCAAGCCATTGAAATGAATGGGTTTCATAGCGCGTAGTGAAAAAAACTACAAAGTTTGGTAGGCCAAAAAGACCGTTAATCGTGCGAAAAAGAAATTAACGCCGTTAAAATGGGTTTGCGTTAACGCCGTTAATAACGTGTTTAACTGACAGCCCTAATATAAACTCATGACTTTGAGTAACAAAGTAAAGTTTCAACCTAGTAACAGAAGGGTTTGCTTAATAAGAACCAATCATATTGTAGGAAAATGAATGATGTAATTAATAATGTCACCTTTGCTATGCTCCTATTCTATAAAATGATTGTATTCTTTTTGCTGGTGGGATTCTCTCTGAAACTGATCTGAGATCCTCCGGCCGTGATTAAAGCATATTCGGAGGCATTATCTGGAGTCTGTCTAGTTATTGCTGCGCAGCAGGTTAGTGGAACACTAGAGATCTTATTTCCCAAGTGATAGTGTTCGTCTGCCCACGTCGATTAGGAGATGCGCTAGAGGATAAATATTATTGAACGTCGATCAGGAGACATTACGGGCGTCGATTAGGAGACGACCTAGGTAAACTTAAGTCAGGTGCATCGGGGAAAAATCTACCACACTTCTCCAACTACAAAAACATGAATTTGTGAAAATGGTGCTGTCATGCGTATGCATATTATGTGTTCAGTCTATAGGCGCTAGTGTTTCTTTACAAAGACACATCGCCAATTATTGGCCTGACAGCAGAATACAGGGATTTTAGTCATTTTCATGAATCCGTGTGAAAGGGTATTGTTTTGACAACGTTGACGTCTGTATGAGAAAACGAGAAGGAAAAACATTAAAAATTTTAGTACATCGTTGTAGTGTAAACGTACTGTCAATTAAGAACTATTTTGTTCTCTGCTGAACACATTTTATTTTATAAACTGCATCTTGCAAAAAAGTGCAAAGAAATTAATATTGCATGTGAATTCATAGGATTTTTTTAAACAAGTCCGTTACACTTTATTTTACAGTAAATGTACTTAAAATGTACTTACCTAAGAATGCACTGGTTAATAAAGGGTTACAGTTAGGTTTAGGGGTAGGTTTAGGGTTAGTACCTAGTTATCACCAAGTTATTGTAATTACTATAATAAGTAATTACTATAATAAGTAAATTTATATTATTGGCTGTGTTTGTATATTTGTAATGTTTTGTATAGTTGCAATTCTCTCTTTGAGTACTTCTCCTGCTAATTGAATCCATCTGATTAACCCTTGGTTATCTACCAAGAAAAGGTGAATGGATGTTGTAATATGACCACTGAAGAAAGCAATGTGCTGAAACGTTTACTTGTGCTTGTGTATAGCTTTTAATTCAGTTGCACTTGTTTGCACTATGCTTTTGCTAGACCTTTTCTAGTCTGGATCAAATTCAGTTGGCAGTTAGCAATTCTTTTGATTGACCTGACTTTTTTTACTCTATGCACCTGAAGTAAACATATTCTTACTTATTTGAAAAGCAACAAATTTCATAAAATGTTGGGAAAAGGGGAAATAATACTTTTATGACTAATGCCAATAGGTGATTGCAAGTCTTAATAAGTGAGTCAGTCATATAATCATGAATTCAACCAGTTCATTGGCTGATTCATTCATAAACAAAGCAACTGACCAAAGTCTTTATAAATATGTCATTGACTCACCCGATTCATTCAAAAACGCAGAATCAATTGAATTCACGTTTATTTGTATAGCGCTTTTCACAATACGCATAATTTCAAAGCAGCTTTACAGAAAGTGCTTGAGTCCATATTACAATTTAGAGTGATCTGTTATCAGAGGTGACTGTCTAAGTTATGCATTTCAGAAATGTACATATACAAAATCACAGTTAGCTAAAAATGTATTAATTTAAACAATGTAGTAATTTAACGCAGATACAATGACCTCATTGAAGTAATGAATACTTGTTTGTTAGCAAATGATTTAGACATTTAGAAAATTTAGCATTGGTGCATGTTGTTTCAGAGTTTGCGTCATCTGAAGTCTTCGCAGGAGTTTGTCTCTTCGCAGGTGTTGGGCATCTGAAGTCTTCGCAGGAGTTTGTCTCTTCGCAGGTGTTGGGCATCTGAATTCTTCGCAGGAGTTCGTCTCTTCACAGGTGTTGGGCATCTGAAGTCTTCGCAGGAGTTTGTCTCTTCACAGGTGTTGGGCCTCTGAAGTCTTCGTAGGAGTTCGTCTCTTCACAGGTGTTGGGCATCTGAAGTCTTCGTAGGAGTTCGTCTCTTCACAGGTGTTGGGCATCTGAAGTCTTCGCAGGAGTTCGTCTCTTCACAGGTGTTGGGCATCTGAAGTCTTCGCAGGAGTTTGTCTCTTCACAGGTGTTGGGCATCTGAAGTCTTCGCAGGAGTTGGTCTCTTCGCAGGAGTTGGTCTCTTCGCAGGTGTTGGGCATCTGAATTCTTCGCAGGAGTTCGTCTCTTCACAGGTGTTGGGCATCTGAAGTCTTCGCAGGAGTTTGTCTCTTCACAGGTGTTGGGCCTCTGAAGTCTTCGTAGGAGTTCGTCTCTTCACAGGTGTTGGGCATCTGAAGTCTTCGTAGGAGTTCGTCTCTTCACAGGTGTTGGGCATCTGAAGTCTTCGCAGGAGTTCGTCTCTTCACAGGTGTTGGGCATCTGAAGTCTTCGCAGGAGTTTGTCTCTTCACAGGTGTTGGGCATCTGAAGTCTTCGCAGGAGTTGGTCTCTTCGCAGGAGTTGGTCTCTTCGCAGGTGTTGGGCATCTGAAGTCTTCGCAGGAGTTTGTCTCTTCACAGGTGTTGGGCATCTGAAGTCTTCGCAGGAGTTTGTCTCTTCACAGGTGTTGGGCCTCTGAAGTCTTCGTAGGAGTTCGTCTCTTCACAGGTGTTGGGCATCTGAAGTCTTCGTAGGAGTTCGTCTCTTCACAGGTGTTGGGCATCTGAAGTCTTCGCAGGAGTTCGTCTCTTCACAGGTGTTGGGCATCTGAAGTCTTCGCAGGAGTTTGTCTCTTCGCAGGTGTTGGGCATCTGAATTCTTCGCAGGAGTTCGTCTCTTCGCAGGTGTTGGGCATCTGAAGTCTTCGCAGGAGTTTGTCTCTTCACAGGTGTTGGGCCTCTGAAGTCTTCGTAGGAGTTCGTCTCTTCACAGGTGTTGGGCATCTGAAGTCTTCGTAGGAGTTCGTCTCTTCACAGGTGTTGGGCATCTGAAGTCTTCGCAGGAGTTCGTCTCTTCACAGGTGTTGGGCATCTGAAGTCTTCGCAGGAGTTTGTCTCTTCACAGGTGTTGGGCATCTGAAGTCTTCGCAGGAGTTGGTCTCTTCGCAGGAGTTGGTCTCTTCGCAGGTGTTGGGCATCTGAAGTCTTCGCAGGAGTTCGTCTCTTCACAGGTGTTGGGCATCTGAAGTCTTCGCAGGAGTTTGTCTCTTCACAGGTGTTGGGCCTCTGAAGTCTTCGTAGGAGTTCGTCTCTTCACAGGTGTTGGGCATCTGAAGTCTTCGTAAGAGTTCGTCTCTTCACAGGTGTTGGGCATCTGAAGTCTTCGCAGGAGTTCGTCTCTTCACAGGTGTTGGGCATCTGAAGTCTTCGCAGGAGTTTGTCTCTTCACAGGTGTTGGGCATCTGAAGTCTTCGCAGGAGTTGGTCTCTTCGCAGGAGTTGGTCTCTTCGCAGGTGTTGGGCATCTGAAGTCTTCGCAGGAGTTTGTCTCTTCACAGGTGTTGGGCATCTGAAGTCTTCGCAGGAGTTTGTCTCTTCACAGGTGTTGGGCCTCTGAAGTCTTCGTAGGAGTTCGTCTCTTCACAGGTGTTGGGCATCTGAAGTCTTCGTAGGAGTTCGTCTCTTCACAGGTGTTGGGCATCTGAAGTCTTCGCAGGAGTTCGTCTCTTCACAGGTGTTGGGCATCTGAAGTCTTCGCAGGAGTTTGTCTCTTCACAGGTGTTGGGCATCTGAAGTCTTCGCAGGAGTTGGTCTCTTCGCAGGAGTTGGTCTCTTCGCAGGTGTTGGGCATCTGAAGTCTTCACAGGAGTTCGTCTCTTCACAGGTGTCGGCCATCTGAAGTCTTCGCAGGAGTTCGTCTCTTCACAGGTGTTGGGCATCTGAAGTCTTCGCAGGAGTTTGTCTCTTCACAGGTGTTGGGCATCTGAAGTCTTCGCAGGAGTTGGTCTCTTCGCAGGAGTTGGTCTCTTCGCAGGTGTTGGGCATCTGAAGCCTTCGCAGGAGTTTGTCTCTTCACAGGTGTTGGGCATCTGAAGTCTTCGCAGGAGTTCGCCTCTTCACAGGTGTTGGGCATCTGAAGTCTTCGCAGGAGTTCGTCTCTTCACAGGTGTTGGGTATCTGAAGTCTTCGCAGGACTTTGTCTCTTCACAGGTGTTGGGCATCTGAAGTCTTCACCGGAGTTCGTCTCTTTGCAGGTGTTGGGTATCTGAAGTCTTCGCAGGAGTTTGTCTCTTCACAGGGGTTGGGCATCTGAAGTCTTCGCAGGAGTTCGTCTCTTCACAGGTGTTAGGCATCTGAAGTCTTCGCAGGAGTTGGTCTCTTCGCAGATGTTGGGCATCTGAAGTCTTCGCAGGAGTTCGTCTCTTCACAGGTGTTGGGCATCTGAAGTCTTCGCAGGAGTTCGTTTCTTCACAGGTGTTGGACATCTGAAGTCTTCGTAGGAGTTCGTCTCTTCACAGGTGTTGGGCATCTGAAGTCTTCGCAGGAGTTCGTCTCTTCACAGGTGTTTGGCATCTGAAGTCTTCACAGGAGTTCGTCTCTTCACAGGTGTTGGGCATCTGATGTCTTCGCAAGAGTTTGTCTCTTCACAGGTGTTGGGCATCTGAAGTCTTCGCAGGAGTTGGTCTCTTCGCAGGAGTTGGTCTCTTCGCAGGAGTTGGTCTCTTCGCAGGTGTTGGGCATCTGAAGTCTTCGCAGGAGTTCGTCTCTTCACAGGTGTTGGGCATCTGAAGTCTTCGCAGGAGTTCGCCTCTTCACAGGTGTTGGGCATCTGAAGTCTTCGCAGGAGTTCGCCTCTTCACAGGTGTTGGGCATCTGAAGTCTTCGCAGGAGTTCGTCTCTTCACAGGTGTTGGGTATCTGAAGTCTTCGCAGGAGTTTGTCTCTTCACAGGTGTTGGGCATCTGAAGTCTTCACCGGAGTTCGTCTCTTCGCAGGTGTTGGGTATCTGAAGTCTTCGCAGGAGTTTATTTCTTCACAGGGGTTGGGCATCTGAAGTCTTCGCAGGAGTTCGTCTCTTCACAGGTGTTGGGCATCTGAAGTCTTCGCAGAAGTTGGTCTCTTCGCAGGAGTTGGTCTCTTCGCAGGTGTTGGGCATCTGAAGTCTTCGCAGGAGTTGGTCTATTCGCAGATGTTGGGCATCTGAAGTCTTCGCAGGAGTTTGTCTTTTCACAGGTGTTGAGCATCTGAAGTCTTCGCAGGAGTTTGTCTTTTCACAGGTGTTGAGCATCTGAAGTCTTCGCAGGAGTTTGTCTCTTTGCAGGTGTTGGGCATCTGAAGTCTTCGCAGGAGTTCGTCTCTTCGCAGGTGTTGGGCATCTGAAGTCTTCGCAGGAGTTGGTCTCTTCGCAGGTGTTGGGCATCTGAAGTCTTCGCAGGAGTTCGTCTCTTCACAGGTGTTGGGCATCTGAAGTCTTCGCAGGAGTTCATCTCTTCACAGGTGTTGGGCATCTGATGTCTTCGCAAGTGTTCGTCTCTTCACAGGTGTTGGGCATCTGAAGTCTTCGTAGGAGTTCGTCTCTTCACAGGTGTTGGGCATCTGAAGTCTTCGCAGGAGTTCGTCTCTTCACAGGTGTTGGGCATCTGAAGTCTTCGTGGGAGTTCGTCTCTTCACAGGTGTTGGGCATCTGATTTCTTCAAAGGAGTTCGTCTCTTTACAGGTGTTGGGCATCTGAAGTCTTCGCAGGAGTTCGTCTCTTCACAGGTGTTGGGCATCTGAAGTCTTCGCAGGAGTTCGTCTCTTCACAGGTGTTGGGCATCTGAAGTCTTCGCAGGAGTTTGTCTCTTCACAGGTGTTGGGCCTCTGAAGTCTTTGCAGGAGTTTGTCTCTTCACAGGTGTTGAGCATCCGAAGTCTTCGCAGGAGTTTGTCTCTTCAGAGGTGTTGGGCATCTGAAGTCTTCACAGGAGTTCGTCTCTTCACAGGTGTTGGGCATCTGAAGTCTTCGTAGGAGTTCGTCTCTTCACAGGTGTTGGGCATCTGAAGTCTTCGCAGGGGTTTGTCTCTTCACAGGTGTTGGGCCTCTGAAGTCTTTGCAGGAGTTTGTCTCTTCACAGGTGTTAAGCATCCGAAGTCTTCGCAGGAGTTTGTCTCTTCAGAGGTGTTGGGCATCTGAAGTCTTCACAGGAGTTCGTCTCTTCACAGGTGTTGGGCATCTGAAGTCTTCGTAGGAGTTCGTCTCTTCACAGGTGTTGGGCATCTGAAGTCTTCGTAGGAGTCCGTCTCTTCACAGGTGTTGGGCATCTGAAGTCTTCGTAGGAGTTCGTTTCTTCACAGGTGTTGGACATCTGAAGTCTTCGTAGGAGTTCGTCTCTTCACAGGTGTTGGGCATCTGAAGTCTTTGCAGGAGTTCGTCTCTTCACAGGTGTTTGGCATCTGAAGTCTTCACAGGAGTTCGTCTCTTCACAGGTGTTGGGCATCTGAAGTCTTCGCAAGAGTTTGTCTCTTCACAGGTGTTGGGCATCTGAAGTCTTCGCAGGAGTTCGTCTCTTCACAGGTGTTGGGCATCTGATGTCTTCGCAAGAGTTTGTCTCTTCACAGGTGTTGGGTATCTGAAGTCTTCGCAGGAGTTGGTCTCTTCGCAGGAGTTGGTCTCTTCGCAGGAGTTGGTCTCTTCGCCGGTGTTGGGCATCTGAAGTCTTCGCAGGAGTTCGTCTCTTCACAGGTGTTGGGCATCTGAAGTCTTCGCAGGAGTTCGCCTCTTCACAGGTGTTGGGCATCTGAAGTCTTCGCAGGAGTTCGCCTCTTCACAGGTGTTGGGCATCTGAAGTCTTCGCAGGAGTTCGTCTCTTCACAGGTGTTGGGTATCTGAAGTCTTCGCAGGAGTTTGTCTCTTCACAGGTGTTGGGCATCTGAAGTCTTCACCGGAGTTCATCTCTTCACAGGTGTTGGGTATCTGAAGTCTTCGCAGGAGTTTGTCTCTTCACAGGTGTTGGGCATCTGAAGTCTTCACCGGAGTTCGTCTCTTCGCAGGTGTTGGGTATCTGAAGTCTTCGCACGAGTTTATTTCTTCACAGGGGTTGGGCATCTGAAGTCTTCGCAGGAGTTCGTCTCTTCACAGGTGTTGGGCATCTGAAGTCTTCGCAGGAGTTGGTCTCTTCGCAGGAGTTGGTCTCTTCGCAGGTGTTGGGCATCTGAAGTCTTCGCAGGAGTTGGTCTATTCGCAGATGTTGGGCATCTGAAGTCTTCGCAGGAGTTCGTCTCTTCGCAGGTGTTGAGCATCTGAAGTCTTCGCAGGAGTTTGTCTCTTCACAGGTGTTGAGCATCTGAAGTCTTCGCAGGAGTTTGTCTCTTTGCAGGTGTTGGGCATCTGAAGTCTTCGCAGGAGTTCGTCTCTTCACAGGTGTTGGGCATCTGAAGTCTTCATAATAGGCGGATCTAAACTGGAGCTGACATACTCTAGTTACCTCAGTATGGGCATCCCGAGATAAAACAGAGAAGCAAATAGAAAATAATTAGCTTAGCTGCGGTTCATAACATTAATCAAGGATAACCATGTGCATTTGATCTGATATAACTGTATAAGGTTAGGAGATGCATTATATGAATGCTAGGCTAAAGAGATGTGTCTTTAATCTTGATTTAAACTTGGAGAGTGAGTCTGAGCCCCGAACATTATCAGGAAGGCTATTCCAGAGTTTAGGAGACAAATGTGAAAACACTCTCTTTCTCCTTTAGTGGACTTAGATATTCTAGGTACTTAGAAAAGCCCAGAGTTTTGTGACCTTAAAGAGCGTGATGGATTGGCGTGATGGCGTGATGGAGCGTAAGGTGATAGAATATTAGTTAAATACACAGGAGCTAAACCATTTAGGGCCTTATAGGTCAGTAGCAATACTTTTTGTAATTGATACAGAACTTAATAGGTAACCAGCTAGCTGTAGCTTGACTAGCTGTAGCTTGTTTATTGAGGATGCAGGACAGACAGCTAGTAATGCATTACAGTAATCTAGTCTAGAGGTCATGAATGCATGAACTAACTTTTCTGCATCAGAAACAGATAGCTTGTTCCGGAGCTTAGCGATGTTTCTGAGGTGGGAAAAGGCTGTTTTTGTAACATATGAAATATGATTTTCGAATGATAAGTTGCTGTAGCTTAACCGCTTCACTGCTATATGTATTCTAAGAGATTCTGTGTACATATTTTTGGTCCAATAAGTAATATCTCAGTCTTAGCTGAATTTAATAGAAGAAAATTACAGGTCATCCAATATTTTATATATTTAACACATTTGGTCAACTTAGACAATTTAGAAAATTCATCTGGTCCTGATGAAATATATAACTGAGTGTCATCGACATAACAGTGGAAATTAATTCCATGTTTTTTTTATAATATTACCAAGTGGCAGCATATATTGAAAATAGCAGAGGGCCTAACACAGATCCTTGCGTACTCCATAATTTACTGACATTACCTTTCGATGCAGCCTTGCGCCTGTTTCACACCGCAAGCGTGAGAGTATTCACACTGGAAGCGTTTGTACAGTGTCACAGCAGCGGCTCCAAAGCTACATAAGCGAGCAATTCTTTACAATGACAACTTTACATTTGTTTTTAGAAGTTGGTCATTTAAAACATTGATAGTCCTGAAAGTTTGTTATGGGGAGGTGTACAACATTCACATAAATGTTAAACAACAAAACAACCCAGAAAATGGCTCCAATCTATTAGTTTCAGTCATACTTTCGATATGTTTACAAGACTGCAAACTCCGCGGATAAAAAACAAAACACACAAATAAACCACACACGGGTTTGATTTGGGTTGTGCTAGCCTATGTAGCTGTCAGTGTGTTACATAAACTAAAAGAACGTTTATATGTAATATTTTCTGGCTAGTTTACTTTAGTTTTTTTTATATATATATATATATATATATATAATACACAACTTTCACCCAAACTGAATAATTAAAAACAAGTTTTTACCGGGTAGCCTAAATCTTCTATAAATATTTTTGAGTCTTGATTTTCTTTTATTTGCCTATACTCAAGTTCTTGTTAAAACTCATTAGACATGCTTATTATGTGCATTTTGGGAACTTTTTTTGTGAAATCATATTTATTTTTGTCCATCAAAAGTGTGCTTTCACTTTAATTTACGCATGAGGTGTGAAACGGCCGTTAGATACACGCCATCGTGTACACATAAATCTCTGACCCATCGTCGTCTTCCTCGTCTAATTTCTGTCGCTCTACATACGTCATCTGGTATAATTGAAAAGATTGGCTATGAGCTACGTACAGGTGCATTTGATAGACATTCCTAGCACCCAAAAAACGGCTCTGGGCATTCGTAAACCATGCCTCAAATACGAGAAAATTAACATGTGGTTCCCAGACCAGTCTGATGTTAGCCAGGCTAAATTTAAAGGGTAACTAAACACTAAAACAACTTTTTTTAGTTAATGATCTGTAAGAATGGAGCTTCATACATGCTGTTCATTGATTCGAGTAAATTTTTTGACATTTGGGTATAAAGTGTTTTAATTTTCAAATATATGTTGTAAAAACGTCTGAGTGCTGTCCTCTTCAGGTTAAACGGAAAGCTCCTGAAGTAGGGGTAACTCTGTCTCACCGCGCGAGCTCACCATGCCCTTGGCAGCCCCTGGTATAAAAGCATCTGGTTCCCTCAAAACTACTGTTGCGAGTCAGGAGTTGGAATTACGAGTATTGAAAATGATCAGGATAGCGTATTAGCATCTAGTTAGCATACTGTAGCATTTATATAGTTATTTAGATTATTTCATGTAGCCTAGGTAGTTAATTAACATAGATGTTAGTGTTGTTAGTATTGTTAGAAGCATAGTTAGTTAGTAGCATAGTTTCGCATCAGTTAGAATAGTGTAGATTTTTAGCATTAGCTTTATCTGTATTTAGTACAGTGGTTAGGATGGTACGTAGGTGTAGTGTTGCTGGTTGCAACAGCACTGCTGGACTGCATAACTTTCCACTAGACTTGGCTGCACGCGAAGTCGGAGCTGAAGAAGAAGCCAGCGTCTATCAACGAACCCATGTCGGTGATTGGTTGCAACACTATTTATTTTGGTTTTGAGTGGTTAGTGAAACCATTTGTTTTTGTGTGCAGATCTCAGAGCCTAGGCTGCCTACAGAGACGCGTTTTTTTGACGGCCTGCTTTTGGGGCGGGCACCAGATAAACTTCAGCAGCGTCTTACGTCAGCAGCGGCACTGAATGCGGATTGACAACAGAACTGGAAGAGAATACAATGCTGAATAAAGTCGTAGTTTTTGTTATTTTTGGACCAAAATGTATTTTCGATGCTTCAACACATTCTAACTAACCCACTGATGTCACATGGACTACTTTGATGATGTCTTTATTTCCTTTCTGGACAAGGACAGTATACCGTACACACATTTACAATGGACTAAATCTAAAATATCTTAAACTGTGTCCCGAAGATGAACGGAGGTCTTACGGGCTTGGAACGACATGAGGGAGAGTCATTAATGAAATAGTTTTCACTTTTGGGTGAACTAACCCTTTAAGCCAGGTTACAGTGAGGCAGAGTACATCAAAACTATTATCTGTGATCATTTCATTTACAATAACTGCCTTAGGTGCGAGTGATCTAATGTTTAGGAGACCTAGCTTTAGAAATTGTTTTTGTTCACTAATTTTCTAGGTCCTACAATAGATTTACTGTTTGACCTCACTAATCGAGGAATAGACACAGTTTCTATATACTGTACTATACTCACACTTCTATCAAAGACTGTGATTTGAGTTTTGATTTTCTTGTCATACCGTGCATAGCGTCTTGGAGATGTTATCTGACAGAAGATCCGCTCCGATTCTGCTGGGGTGCAGGCCATTTCTCGTTATTTCATCTGACTCCATAAATGAAAAGGTTTTTAATGATATCTGTGCATCATTAAATATAAGCGAATGTTTGAATATTCCTTTAACTCTTTACTGGAAATCATTTCAAAGTCAGTTAGAATAATCAAATGTAAGAATTTATTATGTCAAGTAAATTTGTCATTCCAATTTCATAATCAGTTCAAAGATAATCAATACAAAACATCAAATGCTCTGGAATAAAGAGAAGACGAACCCGACATTTAAAGAATATGAAGCTGAGAGACTCGGCCACTCTCAGCCTCACGGGCTCATCTGAAGTACAGAAAAGGCCCCGAGCCCTCTGCTGCGTTTCATTATATAGACAGACCCCATTTCATATGTAAACATGAGTTCACAGTGGAAATTCACCTTAAACACCGTCCCAGACTTACTGGGGGCAGAAGTTGATTTACATGGAACCATTTGTGGGAATTTGCATTGAGCTAAAGGTTCTCTAAGCGATCCTGGGTGACGTCACTTCTTGTTGACGTTCGAACTATTGTCAAACAAAACGGAGGCTAGCTAGACCCTCCCTCCTCCTCATCCGCACACTAACCCCCCAAACCCTTCTTGTCGGTCATTGGCTGGAACAGTTTGTCATGTTTCGTGGAGCGGGTCGCCGCAGTTTCTATTTGTTGCTGTTTGTTGAGCCTGGGCTGTCTGCAGAGATCGCGTTTCTTTACAGTGTGTTCAGGGGACCGGCAGCCAGCGGATAATGAGGAGATGTTTGCTGTATGTGACAAAAAATATTTTGGCCTAAAAAACGCGTGACATCGCTTAGAGCACCTTTAACACCTTCTGAGAGCAGGAGGGTTTAACCATCCACACTCCTTTGTGTGTATGTTATCTCTAAACTCTTAAAAACCTCGGGTACCTGAGCAGCGACATCGAGAACACGAGCACCAGGAAAACAATGACAGCGGTTACTTTTAGCTGAGGAAGCGTGGAAGTGCCAGACGATGGAATCGCCAATGATCCCAGCGTCGCTCTCCGTCTCGCGAAGAGGGGACTAGCGGTTCCGAGTGGTTCTGGCCCGCGACCTGGGTCGAGGCTTTGATTAAGTAATAATACCGTAAAACTTCAAATAGTAGCCCGAGCTTTTATTTTATCCAAATCGTCGAACTGCACCGGCTTGTATTTGAGACAGGCGTCTATATGAGACAGGCCTTTATAATTTAGTGTTGAGATGTTGTTCATTGAGTGTATAGGCCTGTCTCTAATCTCTAAAAATCTCCAAATGCTCCACGTGAAACTGCGGTCTTCCGAGCTTTTACTATCGCGTCAATTGATTTTGATTAATATGAGCGAGGGAGAGAGAGCAAGACAGCGCTCGTGGTGTTTGAAGACGCGAGAGTGCGCGCGCGTGGCCGGGGCGCGCGCGCTCTCTCTCTCTCTCTCTCTCTCTCTCTCTCTCTCTGCTCGTTACGCGCCCTGTCAGGCGCAGCAGTCCTTCTATTCTGCATCACTCATCGATCAAAAAAGACTTTGGAGGGACAAAAATTTGCTTTGGCCGCCGCCAAAAAGCGGACGATCTGACGGTTTTAGAGGATTAAATACAACCCGAAAATAAAAAACAGACCCGGCCTCTATTTGAGACCGGCCTTTATTTACCCAAACCTGCAGCCACACCAGGCGTGTAAAAGAGACAGGCGTCTATTTGGGACTCGGCTATTATTTGAAGTTTTACGGTAACTAAAAAAATACAGGTAATTTACTAAATTAGTTGATCGAAAGATTTTTTTTATATAAAGTTAGTTGAAAAGTTAGAAAAAGCAGATAACTTCACATTTCATGTTTCAGAGTTAAACAAAACCAAGCAATTGCTATGATGTATAATAAAACACTCGGTTAATCTTTGTAACGTTAATCTCCTCAGCTGACATAGAGGCCTGATCCTGACAAACCTGATTTTTGAGCTTTTCTCTCAACACTGTAACGTGTTGCTTTATCAAGGCTCCGTGAAAAAGTTTCAGCTTTTATTTTCCTCTTACGCCCCGAAAAAGATATCATGGGTTCAAGTTCATTGAAATTATCCATCCTCGATCACTTTTAGTTAGCTTTGACGAAACTCCTCTCAGCTAGAGCGTATTTTCGAAGTGACTAGCAGCCTTGTCACCTGACCTGAATACTGCACGCTGATTCGCTACACGCTGAACGGACTTATCGGGTTGTGTTCACAAACAACAAGGGTGCTTGTCGGTTTCTGCTGTAAAACATGAACTCGCGATGCCTTCACATTGGACAATACCGGTTTTTGTGACAAAACGTATTTAGGGTTCAGAACGTGTATTGTGGAGAATAACACACAGCATGTGGCGTTAGTAGTAATACACGGGACATTGTGTCAAGATGATTTATTACCCTATGATTGACAGGTGGGCGGGGCTAACCTTTGACCTTCCGGAGTGTGTCCCGGAGGTCGCTTTGATCTAGGGATGACCCTTTGACCTATCGATCGATCAAGTTGACAGTTGTCTTTGATCTGGTTATGCCGGCTGTCTTTGATCTGTGGGTGTATAATCATTTATTTTTGACAGTTGTCTTTGCCCTATTGACCTTTCTATTATACGTCAAGTTGCCAGTTGTCTTTGATAGTGTTATGACAGTTGTCTTTGATCCGGAGATATTATAGAATAAAACATTGAAGGGGTGTGCAATAAATAAAATCATCTTACTTTATCAGACGTTCCCCAAAGATGTTCCTCCGAGTGACTCTCTCTCTCTCACCGGCCTTTTTTCATGACAGCCATGGTCACCGCACTAAGCATCTGCATCTGTGTGTGTGTGTGTGTGTGTTACATGATACCCTCCGCATTCCTGCAGCCCCTGATGGCAAGTGAGAAAATATCAGCCACTAACTAAATGAACAACATTCCTCTTTCAAAAGTATATAAATGAAATGCTTTTATCGTTCATTGTAAAATAAATAACTAAAATGTGCTGATCCAATTATTTTAGATAAAAATCATCCGGCATGTTTTATAGATTAGAAGAAAACATACAGGTTGCTAACGGTTCACAAAATAAAATCATCTTACTTTTTTCACCAAGTTGAAGAAGTAGTTCCTAAGACGTCCATACAATATGAATGGTTTAACAAAGATGTAAAAGATGAGTTTAAACTTGAAAAGACCCCAGATTGTTTTCTCTCTCACAGCGAGTCTGTGGCTGACCAGCACCTTTTAGTCTTCTATGTATGTGTGTGTGTGTGTGTGTGTGTGTCCATCCCATTCCTGCACTCTTGCTGGGACAGTGAGAAAATATCTCACACTGGCTAGAGTTGAAACCATTCAGTTCTTTCAATTGATATAAATGAAATTACAAATATTTCACACCAAACCAATTATTTTAGATAAACAAATAAATAAAATGCTTTTCTCATTCATTGTAAAATAAATAACTAAAATGTACTGATCCAATTATTTTAGATAAACAAAAATCATCCGGCATGTTTTATAGATTAGAAGAAAACATACAGGTTGCAAACGGTTCACAAAATAAAACCATCTTACTTTTTCACCGAGTTGAAGAAGTAGTTCCTAAGACGTCCATACAATATGAATGGTTTACAAAAGATGTAAAAGATGAGTTTAAAGTTGTCCCCCAGTGATTCTCTCTCCCCCACGCTTGACCGGAGTGGTGTGTGTGTGTGTGTCTATGTGTGTGTGTGTGTGTAAGAAATGGGTGATATCATCGGCAATAAATTACTTTAGACCTCTCTGAATCCTGAAAACCTCTAAGTCAGAGGGGCCCGGGACGCACGCTTATCTGTGTGTGTGTGTGTGTGTTACATGATACCCCTCCAAGTGAGGACAATATGTATCATATATTTCACACTAAAGTTGAAAAACATCATGCTCTATATAAATGAAATGGTTAAAATTTACATCTAGTAATTTACAAATATATTATTTCACACTAACTTAAGTTGAACAACATTCTTCATTTAAAAGTATATTAATAAAATGCTTTTATCGTTCATTTTTTAAATAAATAACTAAAGTTATTATTTTAGATAAAAATCATCTTACTTTTTTCAGCCAGTCGACGAAGATGTCCATACCTTTAAAGTTGAAAAGATCCCACAAGTAATTATCTCTCCCCCTCGCTTGTCAGGCATGCATTGTCTGTGTGTGTGTGTGTGTGTGTGTGTGTGTGTGTGTCTTTTCAGTGGTCAGAACGAGACATTGCATGTGTTCGATTAGTGTTAATCTTATTTCAGTGGTCAGAACGAGACATTGCATGTGTTCGATTAGTGTTAATCTTATTTCATAGTATAATCATTAAAAGTTTAAATTATATCTTTTAAAAATACAAGATATTTTAAATTAAATTAATTCATAAAACAAATATGCTACATCGTGGAAAAACGTGACTATATTTTTTATTTATCAGGGTACATGTAAAGAACTTTGAAATTTGGGGCTCTCACAAGTCATCTCACACATTGTATGAAATGTTCAATAATTCCTCAAGTAGTATCTGTGCGAAAATCACCACATAGGCATAATCGTAAAAGTTTAAATATTTTAAAATGAAAAGATGGTTTAAATGAACTCTTTATAGTTTTAATACATTCGTATCTTCTATTTATCTTTTAGAAGATTACTGTAAGGATTTTGTTTAACGGTGACCTAAAGTATAATTTTTATTAACATAGCCATAATGATTTTTGTACTGTAACAGCATATTCTAGTGTACACCTAAAACACGAACATCACAGAAAACTGCATTTTTACATTTTCAAAATAAATATATAAAAATAAGTAATTTAATATAATTTCTAAGGTGTTTTGCGGCTCCATAAAATCTCTATTTTAAAATTAAATTATTATAAATAAAGTATATAACTCAATGAATAATAACACATATGCTACTAAAATGTATTCATGCAAATTAAACATAGTTTTATCTTAATTAATATATTTATAAATATAAATATATAAATATATATATATATATATATATATAAATTACATCTAAAATTATAAAGAAAAACTCCTTACATTTTCATAGAACTGAAGAAGTAGTAGAATCTAGATCTATGCAATGATAAAAAACAATTCAAAAAGCAAATAGTTTAAGTTGTGATAAACAAACAAAGCCCTCCCAGATCCTTCAGTGATAAGCTACAGGGTGAGATGAAGCTTCAGACCCGCACAGAGACGGAGGAGTTACAGGCCAGATGAGCCTCTGGGGCACAATTATGTCACAGCGTATGCAATGCTAGTCTGCTTTTCATAGGTTTATTCAAATTAAATTCATTTAAAAGTATAATCTTAAAAGTTTAAATTAGATCTTTTAAAATTAAAAGACTGTCTAAATCAAATCTTTAAAGTGTTATTAAAATCATATCTTCTATTTATCTTCTTAGAAGACTTCTGTATGATATAAGTGATTTGCATAAAGGTATTATTTTTACTAAACATCGTTTGTTCAAAAAATCAAATAAAAATGTTATAAATCAAGAACTGTCCTTTGGCATCTTAGATCTTATTTCAAATAGCATGCGACATGAAACATGTTGTAAAAGTTTGTCACAATGTTTTTGTTTTAAAAGAAATCACAGGACTCTACATTGCTCTTATTTAGATTAAGTTGTATCATTTAGAAAATCACCACACATTTTCAGAGACGCTGCATAAGTAAAGTTTGTCTTGAGCGAATATTTTAATTTTACTCTATGACCTATTGTACGTATAAGATATATCATATTTACTTTTCTTGCATCTCTCAAACTATCCTTATTCATTGTGGAAGCACACAGGGTGAAACCCTTCACTGAGAATATACTATCGGTTATCTACTCAAAATATATGTAGAATTTTCAAATGCTAGCATTTGTTGATGCGACAGGCTGTCTGTTGGCCGCATGAACAGACTTTGGGTAGAGTTGATGAGACTATAGCAGAAAGCATGCCCCTTTGACCTCCTCGATTCAAACGAATAGTGCTCTCTAGCGCCACGCTTTTTCAAATGCGTGTTGCAACTACGGTAACCGTTATGTGCCAAGAAGCTACGACATGTCATCCAATAGCACTTCATCGAGTTTAACTATACACGTTCTACCGCTATGCTGCCTATTTAATGAATTACACAACCACGGAATGAAAAAGCTTGTAATTTAGACCGTAACATTGACTTACCTGTCGAGAAGAAAGCAGGCAACTTCTCCTTCATTAGCTCTATCCACCTGGGAAAAGCTATCCCGATATTTACCCTCGTTTTGAATTTGCCGGACACGTTTCACTTTAAAAAAAAATTTTTTTAAAGCTTTATTATGGGATTGGATTATGAAGTGCCGTGCAATCTTTCAAATTTGCCGGGGGAGTGACACTGACCTCTCACTGACCTCCTTGTGCCCCTTTCAGATGGTTTCAGTCAGCCGGCTCTGAACGAAAACGTGTTGTAGAAACGCGTTGAGGTAGCCTAGTGCTTTTTGTACCTCTCCGCTATTATAGTTTTTTCAAGATGGCGGAACGACATGGAGGCCACCATGGACTTACCCGTCAGAACATTGGCAGAGCTAATTTTACACCAATGAGATCATATTTATTAATAAAGACATTGATTTTAGCTATTAAAATACTTTAAAAAAAAACTACTGTACCTTTAATTTCAGATGTGTAAATTACAAAACTTTCAATTACATTTTTCAACCGAGTGAATCTACACATGGGAGATCTTCAGAAGTCATAACTTCAGGGGTCGATGGGGGTCCTGAGAATATTTAGGCTAATTCCCCTCAAAACCAAAGATTAAGTTTAATGACACTAGTTTGCAACGGTCCCCCCCAAAACCAAATAGTTTATACGATTTGTATCAAACTTTTCAAAGGGTAATCTTACTTTAAAGTTTGAACAAAAATGTAAAAGCACTTCTTCATGTGTGCTGTGTTCTGACAAAATTTCATTAATTGGTACTTTTTTCCTTTAAACTTCTTTTTAAAATATAATTTTCTTATTTATACAAAGGTTCAATTTCAATTCATTTCCTAGCAAGTATAAAGTAAAAAATATGATATATGATATGTCTGATGCAATGTTTTTGCAAAAGAAATATGTGCTGCAAAACTCCAAACAGTTCAGCTCACAATGACGGCATTAAGGATGGCCGAAAACGTGCGTAAGGTGGTTTTCCAGATTTTCCACCAAAAAACAAATACTGTATTAACCTTTTCAAAGATTAATCTAGCTTTTAAAGTTAGAGTAAAAAACCAAACATATTGTTGTGTTCTGACACAAGTCCATTAACCGGTTCTTTTATAAATTTACTTTCTACAAATATCAGCCTGATAAATATGTACTTAATACACGATTAAACGAGGCAATCATGCTACCAAATACGTCTGACACAATGTTTTTAAGAAAAAGCAGTGTTTAAAACCAGATGATTTTTCTTTTTGACAGACCTACAGAAACGCATGTTGATTACTAAGTTTCAGCCATAGTGCAAACAATTAGATATTCTCCTGCTTAGTAGGTGTGTAAATAGTTACGCTTAAATGTTTGGGTGTATTTTGTCACACCATGGCGATGCACAGCTACCACACTCTAGCCTATGGACTAACTTTAAAACATATTCTTTATACAGGAATCACACGCGTCCAAAACATCCATGTAAGATTCAACAGACCAAATCACTAAGAAAAGCACCGTTTATAATAATAAATACACAAAAGTTCGCAAATGATGGTTTTATTACTATTCAGATAGCAGACGACACTGGTTCACATTTTGAATGTGTGTCTGTTTTAGGTGAAGACTTTTCTTTGAGAGCCATCAACATTCAGTGTTTATAGGAATAAATGACCATCAATAATTTAAGTGTTTGTACTCTGAAGTATTTCTGTTTGAGAATGTTTGACTAAATTGCAACTTTCCCTCTATCTACGATGTGGAATCACACAAAGTATTAACATGTTGTTAATATAAGTAAGTATTACTTAAGTTACTTACTTATAAGTAATTATTAACACGAAAAGTAAGCGCATGCTGTTTTACACGTAAACTATTACAACGGAATCACATCTGACTATTGCACTGAGAGAGGCGTATTCATTAAGACAAAGTTTGGTGTTTAAAATTAAAATGGCACAAAAGTAAATGCTAGAGGTCAACTTGCTAAAAAGTAAATTCAGCGTGAGCCATTTAAAACAAATACGAAAAGCCATTCGTGAGCAGTTTTGAATGTTTGTAATTGACATCATGTTTCTTTTTGTTTTTGTACAGTTTGCAAAAACTATAGTCTACGAACGTCGTCAAACATAGGAATTTATGAAAAACATGAACCAGATATTTCTACATGAGATATTTATTTTAGAACATCTACCTGCTACGTCTACGAAACATCGACATGAAAGATGAGTATTGCTGTTACCCATAAAACTTTTACGTTTCAAACTCGTCTAACTATTGCCCATTTCACAGCACAGTCATAGATACATCGTTATGTTGTGTATGTCGCTAAACAACGGTTAAGCTAATGAATTACCGTTGATAAGCGGTATTTTTACCTGTGGGCATAGGTCTTTTAGGCCTGATCCAGAAAACAGACGTTGTGTTTTATGTCTTAATAATTGTTCTTCTTTTTATGAAAACATATCGTAAATATCAATTGTTAGATAAATTATATCTAACTATCAACAGTTATATGTGAAACACGCTCAGTCGCATTAGAGTCGGATTCTTGTTTATATTGAATATTGTTATTGAACCGCTAGTGTTCTTAAATTGTTTACCACAGTTTCATTTTAACAACACTATCGTAACACTTATCGTATTTTGTACGGTGTTTTATTTACACTTTCACCCCATGGATATCCGTTTTCTACAGTTAGCTGTAATGTTAGTGAACTCTAGGCCTTCTCTTTTTTTCAAATACGACAGAATTAGCATGATTTAATAAAATGATGGTTTAAATCGCATTATATTATTATACCATACTAGTTTTTAAATTGCGCTTAATTCTATATTTTAACTCTTTATGCGAATATAGAATACTGCACAAGGATCTCTGAAATATTTTTTTGTGTAAAACATCTATGTAGGTTGTGTAAAACATCTATGTAGATCTATTTATGTTTCTACCAGGGATCCTCAAAATCTGGCACACAACAAAACACAGTACATTATCAGAAAATTACTTTTGTCGCTTTTTTCTGAATAATCTCACCAAGTGCGGGTGCTTGATAACTATTATCAAGCGGTAATGACGTGTTTTTACGTGATATTGATATCACGTTTTCATTTCAACTCAATACATTTGAATGCGCTAAAGGTCTATAACTGAACGTCTTAATATTTGGTAAAAGTTAACTTAAAACCTGTGCAAAATACTAGGTGGCTTTAATCCTATATAGCTGTTTACGACGTCATGATGACGACGCCCCTATACAACTCCTCCAGCGGGGCGAGGGCGGACCACTATCAGTTGTCCTGATAAACTCTACACTGAGCCCAGCGTCAGTTATCGCACACAACCCCTGGGTCTAGCTCTAATAGTCACGGACTGCTGTGCTACTGCAACATCGATCAAAAGTCGAAGGAACATTGTCTGGTTGTTACACGGACTGTCAAAGGCCGCTTCAACCTTCCTGTTTGTCAGACGCAAACTTCTTTGACTCACACTTCTAACCCAAAAACTGTGTTAGCGTACAACGCCTGGACGATTGTACTGTAAGGACCTCGAGGAGATTACAGAATCTTTCATCATCGAATAGGGGACCAAAAATCTAAAAACTTCAGAAATGGCGACACAAAAGCTGATGGAGAGCGACTCCCCATCGAGTTCTGTCGTAGCGGGGACACTGCGTCATCCGGCGTGTGAGTGCGGCACGGGGAAAGAGTGTCGTCTAAGAGCTACGCAAGACTCTATGTTTAAAGATCATTTTAGAGGCCCGATGGTTAGCTTGATGCACAGGATCATCGAGGCTGCGTATGATGACAACAACGCTTGCGAGAGGGATACCAAACGTGTGAAAAATCTCAAAAAAGAAATGGATGTCATAAGAGGGTTGGTTGGATCTTGGACAGATGTTACGCCCATGTTTATAAACGGCAAAGAACCGGTCGGTGTAATCCTCAGAAAAGTTCTGGATGTGATGCATGAATCTTGTGAGGAATTTGAAGTCGACGAACTACTCTGTATGTGTACGTTTGTAACAGATCTCTGTGTGTCACTGTTGTCAAAAAATGTAAAAACAGATGCTGATGAAATAGTTGAAAGTCTGGTCAACTATGCCCTAGAGAAAAACTTGATTGCGTGCCGCGACTTTTTATTATTGCTCGATCACCTGTAAATGTCGTTATTGTTTTACTTTACTATGTTGAAATAAAAAATTAATTTCTGATCATGTCCGAGCTCATAACTTATTCTATAGGATTATATATATATATATATATATATATATATATATATATATATATATATATATATATACTACATATATTAGAAAGTAGCTAGGACATATTTTGCACAGGTTTTAAGTTAACTTTTACCAAATATTAAGACGTTCAGTTATAGACCTTTAGCGCATTCAAATGTATTGAGTTGAAATGAAAACGTGATATCAATATCACGTAAAAACACGTCATTACCGCTTGATAATAGTTATCAAGCACCCGCACTTGGTGAGATTATTCAGAAAAAAGCGACAAAAGTAATTTTCTGATAATGTACTGTGTTTTGTTGTGTGCCAGATTTTGAGGATCCCTGGTAGAAACATAAATAGATCTACATAGATGTTTTACACAACCTACATAGATGTTTTACACAAAAAAATATTTCAGAGATCCTTGTGCAGTATTCTATATTCGCATAAAGAGTTAAAATATAGAATTAAGCGCAATTTAAAAACTAGTATGGTATAATAATATAATGCGATTTAAACCATCATTTTATTAAATCATGCTAATTCTGTCGTATTTGAAAAAAAGAGAAGGCCTAGAGTTCACTAACATTACAGCTAACTGTAGAAAACGGATATCCATGGGGTGAAAGTGTAAATAAAACACCGTACAAAATACGATAAGTGTTACGATAGTGTTGTTAAAATGAAACTGTGGTAAACAATTTAAGAACACTAGCGGTTCAATAACAATATTCAATATAAACAAGAATCCGACTCTAATGCGACTGAGCGTGTTTCACATATAACTGTTGATAGTTAGATATAATTTATCTAACAATTGATATTTACGATATGATTTCATAAAAAGAAGAACAATTATTAAGACATAAAACACAACGTCTGTTTTCTGGATCAGGCCTAAAAGACCTATGCCCACAGGTAAAAATACCGCTTATCAACGGTAATTCATTAGCTTAACCGTTGTTTAGCGACATACACAACATAACGATGTATCTATGACTGTGCTGTGAAATGGGCAATAGTTAGACGAGTTTGAAACGTAAAAGTTTTATGGGTAACAGCAATACTCATCTTTCATGTCGATGTTTCGTAGACGTAGCAGGTAGATGTTCTAAAAGAAATATCTCATGTAGAAATATCTGGTTCATGTTTTTCATAAATTCCTATGTTTGACGACGTTCGTAGACTATAGTTTTTGCAAACTGTACAAAAACAAAAAGAAACATGATGTCAATTACAAACATTCAAAACTGCTCACGAATGGCTTTTCGTATTTGTTTTAAATGGCTCACGCTGAATTTACTTTTTAGCAAGTTGACCTCTAGCATTTACTTTTGTGCCATTTTAATTTTAAACACCAAACTTTGTCTTAATGAATACGCCTCTCTCAGTGCAATAGTCAGATGTGATTCCGTTGTAATAGTTTACGTGTAAAACAGCATGCGCTTACTTTTCGTGTTAATAATTACTTATAAGTAAGTAACTTAAGTAATACTTACTTATATTAACAACATGTTAATACTTTGTGTGATTCCACATCGTAGATAGAGGGAAAGTTGCAATTTAGTCAAACATTCTCAAACAGAAATACTTCAGAGTACAAACACTTAAATTATTGATGGTCATTTATTCCTATAAACACTGAATGTTGATGGCTCTCAAAGAAAAGTCTTCACCTAAAACAGACACACATTCAAAATGTGAACCAGTGTCGTCTGCTATCTGAATAGTAATAAAACCATCATTTGCGAACTTTTGTGTATTTATTATTATAAACGGTGCTTTTCTTAGTGATTTGGTCTGTTGAATCTTACATGGATGTTTTGGACGCGTGTGATTCCTGTATAAAGAATATGTTTTAAAGTTAGTCCATAGGCTAGAGTGTGGTAGCTGTGCATCGCCATGGTGTGACAAAATACACCCAAACATTTAAGCGTAACTATTTACACACCTACTAAGCAGGAGAATATCTAATTGTTTGCACTATGGCTGAAACTTAGTAATCAACATGCGTTTCTGTAGGTCTGTCAAAAAGAAAAATCATCTGGTTTTAAACACTGCTTTTTCTTAAAAACATTGTGTCAGACGTATTTGGTAGCATGATTGCCTCGTTTAATCGTGTATTAAGTACATATTTATCAGGCTGATATTTGTAGAAAGTAAATTTATAAAAGAACCGGTTAATGGACTTGTGTCAGAACACAACAATATGTTTGGTTTTTTACTCTAACTTTAAAAGCTAGATTAATCTTTGAAAAGGTTAATACAGTATTTGTTTTTTGGTGGAAAATCTGGAAAACCACCTTACGCACGTTTTCGGCCATCCTTAATGCCGTCATTGTGAGCTGAACTGTTTGGAGTTTTGCAGCACATATTTCTTTTGCAAAAACATTGCATCAGACATATCATATATCATATTTTTTACTTTATACTTGCTAGGAAATGAATTGAAATTGAACCTTTGTATAAATAAGAAAATTATATTTTAAAAAGAAGTTTAAAGGAAAAAAGTACCAATTAATGAAATTTTGTCAGAACACAGCACACATGAAGAAGTGCTTTTACATTTTTGTTCAAACTTTAAAGTAAGATTACCCTTTGAAAAGTTTGATACAAATCGTATAAACTATTTGGTTTTGGGGGGGACCGTTGCAAACTAGTGTCATTAAACTTAATCTTTGGTTTTGAGGGGAATTAGCCTAAATATTCTCAGGACCCCCATCGACCCCTGAAGTTATGACTTCTGAAGATCTCCCATGTGTAGATTCACTCGGTTGAAAAATGTAATTGAAAGTTTTGTAATTTACACATCTGAAATTAAAGGTACAGTAGTTTTTTTTTTAAAGTATTTTAATAGCTAAAATCAATGTCTTTATTAATAAATATGATCTCATTGGTGTAAAATTAGCTCTGCCAATGTTCTGACGGGTAAGTCCATGGTGGCCTCCATGTCGTTCCGCCATCTTGAAAAAACTATAATAGCGGAGAGGTACAAAAAGCACTAGGCTACCTCAACGCGTTTCTACAACACGTTTTCGTTCAGAGCCGGCTGACTGAAACCATCTGAAAGGGGCACAAGGAGGTCAGTGAGAGGTCAGTGTCACTCCCCCGGCAAATTTGAAAGATTGCACGGCACTTCATAATCCAATCCCATAATAAAGCTTTAAAAAAAATTTTTTTTAAAGTGAAACGTGTCCGGCAAATTCAAAACGAGGGTAAATATCGGGATAGCTTTTCCCAGGTGGATAGAGCTAATGAAGGAGAAGTTGCCTGCTTTCTTCTCGACAGGTAAGTCAATGTTACGGTCTAAATTACAAGCTTTTTCATTCCGTGGTTGTGTAATTCATTAAATAGGCAGCATAGCGGTAGAACGTGTATAGTTAAACTCGATGAAGTGCTATTGGATGACATGTCGTAGCTTCTTGGCACATAACGGTTACCGTAGTTGCAACACGCATTTGAAAAAGCGTGGCGCTAGAGAGCACTATTCGTTTGAATCGAGGAGGTCAAAGGGGCATGCTTTCTGCTATAGTCTCATCAACTCTACCCAAAGTCTGTTCATGCGGCCAACAGACAGCCTGTCGCATCAACAAATGCTAGCATTTGAAAATTCTACATATATTTTGAGTAGATAACCGATAGTATATTCTCAGTGAAGGGTTTCACCCTGTGTGCTTCCACAATGAATAAGGATAGTTTGAGAGATGCAAGAAAAGTAAATATGATATATCTTATACGTACAATAGGTCATAGAGTAAAATTAAAATATTCGCTCAAGACAAACTTTACTTATGCAGCGTCTCTGAAAATGTGTGGTGATTTTCTAAATGATACAACTTAATCTAAATAAGAGCAATGTAGAGTCCTGTGATTTCTTTTAAAACAAAAACATTGTGACAAACTTTTACAACATGTTTCATGTCGCATGCTATTTGAAATAAGATCTAAGATGCCAAAGGACAGTTCTTGATTTATAACATTTTTATTTGATTTTTTGAACAAACGATGTTTAGTAAAAATAATACCTTTATGCAAATCACTTATATCATACAGAAGTCTTCTAAGAAGATAAATAGAAGATATGATTTTAATAACACTTTAAAGATTTGATTTAGACAGTCTTTTAATTTTAAAAGATCTAATTTAAACTTTTAAGATTATACTTTTAAATGAATTTAATTTGAATAAACCTATGAAAAGCAGACTAGCATTGCATACGCTGTGACATAATTGTGCCCCAGAGGCTCATCTGGCCTGTAACTCCTCCGTCTCTGTGCGGGTCTGAAGCTTCATCTCACCCTGTAGCTTATCACTGAAGGATCTGGGAGGGCTTTGTTTGTTTATCACAACTTAAACTATTTGCTTTTTGAATTGTTTTTTATCATTGCATAGATCTAGATTCTACTACTTCTTCAGTTCTATGAAAATGTAAGGAGTTTTTCTTTATAATTTTAGATGTAATTTATATATATATATATATATATATATATATATATATATTTATATATTTATATTTATAAATATATTAATTAAGATAAAACTATGTTTAATTTGCATGAATACATTTTAGTAGCATATGTGTTATTATTCATTGAGTTATATACTTTATTTATAATAATTTAATTTTAAAATAGAGATTTTATGGAGCCGCAAAACACCTTAGAAATTATATTAAATTACTTATTTTTATATATTTATTTTGAAAATGTAAAAATGCAGTTTTCTGTGATGTTCGTGTTTTAGGTGTACACTAGAATATGCTGTTACAGTACAAAAATCATTATGGCTATGTTAATAAAAATTATACTTTAGGTCACCGTTAAACAAAATCCTTACAGTAATCTTCTAAAAGATAAATAGAAGATACGAATGTATTAAAACTATAAAGAGTTCATTTAAACCATCTTTTCATTTTAAAATATTTAAACTTTTACGATTATGCCTATGTGGTGATTTTCGCACAGATACTACTTGAGGAATTATTGAACATTTCATACAATGTGTGAGATGACTTGTGAGAGCCCCAAATTTCAAAGTTCTTTACATGTACCCTGATAAATAAAAAATATAGTCACGTTTTTCCACGATGTAGCATATTTGTTTTATGAATTAATTTAATTTAAAATATCTTGTATTTTTAAAAGATATAATTTAAACTTTTAATGATTATACTATGAAATAAGATTAACACTAATCGAACACATGCAATGTCTCGTTCTGACCACTGAAATAAGATTAACACTAATCGAACACATGCAATGTCTCGTTCTGACCACTGAAAAGACACACACACACACACACACACACACACACAGACAATGCATGCCTGACAAGCGAGGGGGAGAGATAATTACTTGTGGGATCTTTTCAACTTTAAAGGTATGGACATCTTCGTCGACTGGCTGAAAAAAGTAAGATGATTTTTATCTAAAATAATAACTTTAGTTATTTATTTAAAAAATGAACGATAAAAGCATTTTATTAATATACTTTTAAATGAAGAATGTTGTTCAACTTAAGTTAGTGTGAAATAATATATTTGTAAATTACTAGATGTAAATTTTAACCATTTCATTTATATAGAGCATGATGTTTTTCAACTTTAGTGTGAAATATATGATACATATTGTCCTCACTTGGAGGGGTATCATGTAACACACACACACACACACAGATAAGCGTGCGTCCCGGGCCCCTCTGACTTAGAGGTTTTCAGGATTCAGAGAGGTCTAAAGTAATTTATTGCCGATGATATCACCCATTTCTTACACACACACACACACATAGACACACACACACACACCACTCCGGTCAAGCGTGGGGGAGAGAGAATCACTGGGGGACAACTTTAAACTCATCTTTTACATCTTTTGTAAACCATTCATATTGTATGGACGTCTTAGGAACTACTTCTTCAACTCGGTGAAAAAGTAAGATGGTTTTATTTTGTGAACCGTTTGCAACCTGTATGTTTTCTTCTAATCTATAAAACATGCCGGATGATTTTTGTTTATCTAAAATAATTGGATCAGTACATTTTAGTTATTTATTTTACAATGAATGAGAAAAGCATTTTATTTATTTGTTTATCTAAAATAATTGGTTTGGTGTGAAATATTTGTAATTTCATTTTTATCAATTGAAAGAACTGAATGGTTTCAACTCTAGCCAGTGTGAGATATTTTCTCACTGTCCCAGCAAGAGTGCAGGAATGGGATGGACACACACACACACACACACACACATACATAGAAGACTAAAAGGTGCTGGTCAGCCACAGACTCGCTGTGAGAGAGAAAACAATCTGGGGTCTTTTCAAGTTTAAACTCATCTTTTACATCTTTGTTAAACCATTCATATTGTATGGACGTCTTAGGAACTACTTCTTCAACTTGGTGAAAAAAGTAAGATGATTTTATTTTGTGAACCGTTAGCAACCTGTATGTTTTCTTCTAATCTATAAAACATGCCGGATGATTTTTATCTAAAATAATTGGATCAGCACATTTTAGTTATTTATTTTACAATGAACGATAAAAGCATTTCATTTATATACTTTTGAAAGAGGAATGTTGTTCATTTAGTTAGTGGCTGATATTTTCTCACTTGCCATCAGGGGCTGCAGGAATGCGGAGGGTATCATGTAACACACACACACACACACACAGATGCAGATGCTTAGTGCGGTGACCATGGCTGTCATGAAAAAAGGCCGGTGAGAGAGAGAGAGTCACTCGGAGGAACATCTTTGGGGAACGTCTGATAAAGTAAGATGATTTTATTTATTGCACACCCCTTCAATGTTTTATTCTATAATATCTCCGGATCAAAGACAACTGTCATAACACTATCAAAGACAACTGGCAACTTGACGTATAATAGAAAGGTCAATAGGGCAAAGACAACTGTCAAAAATAAATGATTATACACCCACAGATCAAAGACAGCCGGCATAACCAGATCAAAGACAACTGTCAACTTGATCGATCGATAGGTCAAAGGGTCATCCCTAGATCAAAGCGACCTCCGGGACACACTCCGGAAGGTCAAAGGTTAGCCCCGCCCACCTGTCAATCATAGGGTAATAAATCATCTTGACACAATGTCCCGTGAGTAGTATTAACATAAACCATGTGTCAAAAAAGGTGTTTTATGACTTGATTTATGGCCCTGTATTGGTACAGAGTTGTGTGCCTGTCACTCATGACTGTCGTAGTGTTCTTGTATCAAGAAAACAGTGTTTCTGATTTACGGTGGTAGCTGACAGGCTCCTGTATGTCTAGGAAGTTTGGAGCCGTGTGACATCCTCCTTTGGTGAGATCCGGGAAGCTTTTAAAAGACAAAAAAAAACCTTTTGTTTGATTTTATGACCATCTTTTGGTAGATTTAGGCACCCCTTGTCACTCATGATTGACAGAGACTCCATGTGTCAACAAAAATCTGGGCTCCTTCCAGTCAGCTGGGGGGAAACTGATTGTATTTTCCTTTGATTGTTGGGGGTGAAATTCACCCAAGCCGGTATCATGTAATGGTGGCACCCTGAGTGTTGAAAACCTTTGTTGTAGGGTAGCCTATATGTTAATTGACTCAAAACATTTGAGTCAAGGCATTCAGTAATACCATTAGCCCTACGTGTGTGTGTGTGTGTGTGTGTGTGTGTGCCACAGTAGGATGTAGTACCTGAACTATAGGTTTATGTTAATACCCAAGACAAAGAATCAAATTTTTTTTCTAAAATCACAGTTAAGGTGTTTACAAGTGGAACTGGCAGGGGGAAGAGTGCAACCTAAATGGGTTTGTTAATGGTTTTACGACAGTTGCTTAGGCTGGATGTTTAAAGAATGACACTTCATCAAAAGCTTTCTGGTGATTCTCTGGGCTCGCACACAAAAAAAACATTTTTAGTGTATATCAATTTGGTCGTTACTTTTGTTATTTTAGTATTTTTTAAAGAAAATGTTTTAGTTTTTTACCCCAACCCATAGTGTGTGTGTGTGTTGCAAAACAACAACAGATTTACATATTTTACTTCAAACTAAGGGATTTTAAATGTTCAGACATTTATACATTTGTTTGCCACAAAAAGCAAGGAAAGTTGTCTATTTTCTTTAAATAAAACTTTTACTTTATTGTATTCTTTAAAACAGACTGATAACCAGCAACTGGTATTAGAACTGTAGCCGAGCAGTTTCCTCACACGAGTAAAACACAATTTTCACTAGAAAATGTATGACTGAACCTTTTTCTTTTGACAAACCTACATTTCAAATTATACCTGAGGTGTGTAACAACCACACATTGATTCCTAAGATCCGGGGCACAGTGCAAACAAGCAAAAGTCAAGAAATCAAATCTTAGTGTAATCTCTGTGAGGTCAGAAAACAAAACTTTATGTTGAGTGATCCAGATAAATCTTTATGCTACAAAACATCATAGAAGTCACTATAGCACTTTAAACATCCAGCACAAAATTAAAGAGATGAGCTCTATTACACATCCTCCAAAAATGTGTGTGTGTGTGTGTGTGTGTGTGTGTGTGTGTGTGTAAATAGTACTGCTAAACTCTGTGCGTATTTTTACAAGCTAACATATTTTGACAGGGGGTATTTCACACCGCAGTGATACAAAGTTTTCACACTCTTGAATAACTTTCAAACATAATCTTTATATAGTTACTGTATGTGTGTCCAAAAACATCTGTAAGATTCAAAAGACCAAATCAGTAAGAAAAGAGGGCACAGCATACATTGAAAAGCAAAATTTATAATAAATACACAAAATCCATTTGTGAACAAATGTGAAAGTTGGTACATTTTGTTTTGTAAGTAGTGTTTTTATCACTCCACTAGTGTTATTCGTCTTATTCAGATATTTTGTTAAAATATTTTGTTTGTTGGACTCTTCTTTGAGAACTGTCAACATTCAGTGTTTATAGGAATAAATGCAAATTAAGAATTTAAGTGATAGTATTTCTGCTTGAGAGTGTTTGACTAAATTGATATTTCTTGCAATGCAACTTTACAGATATCTATGATTTCAGTTTACACAAAGCATCAACACGAAAAATAAGTTATGCTTTTAGTTTAAATTTTACACTTAATCTGTTACAACTGAATCGCATCTGACTATTGCACTGAGAGCTATACATTGATTCATTTCATCAACTTTAATAGTGGTAAATAATGTTCCACACTCTGGCAAAATGAAAAGAAATAATGAAGTGTGCATAAATCACCATGTAAATTCAAGACCGCAAATCACTAAGAAAATAAATTACGCCATACAGACATTGTTTATGATGCATACATAGAAAACTCAAATGTTGAGCAATTTGTACTTTTGTTTCATGTTTTGTAAATATGGTTTTGCAAGGGCTTTTTATCGCACCACTAGACATAGTCATCTTGTTGAGATGACACTGTTCACATTTCTTTCTTTTTTGTTTTTGTTTTAGGTGAAGACAGAAACGATGTAAGTTTATGCTATTCCGCACATGGGAAAACGTGTGATGAACGCATGGCTTACATTTAAGAGGCTTTATTTATTTATTTATTTTTTTTTTTTTTATAAATGACTGAACTTTCTCCTTTTGACAAAACCAGTATTTCATATTATATTATACTTAATATTATATTAAGGTGCTCAACGTCCCGCTTAGCATTAAAGATTAGTTTGTTTTTAATTGGTATCATCATCTTCTTTGACTCAAATAAAGTTACTATATGTGCTATAAATCTTCGTAATTTTTGTTTTTTTGCTCTTCTGACAGATTTGTTAGAGGAACTATATGCCACAGTATTGTAATGCAAACACATTAAGAACAATAAAGTTACAGGTCCTTGTAAAGACTGAGTAAAATTCAAACAATCGTTATACAGGATTTATGTTTGCACAAAAGGAAATACAAGAGGTAAATTGACTTCAACCGTGTGTACGGGGTATAAGAGGGTTGAAAAGCTGTTTATAATAAACACACATAAGTGTGCAAATGACGGTTCTATTACGCCGATAGATTTAGTCATCTTGTTCAGACAGCAGATGATACTGTTTCACAGTATGTATGTAGGACTGTATGTTTTTAGGTGAAGACTTCTCTTAAAGAGCTGTCAACATTCTGCGTTTTATAGGAATAAATGACAATTCATTTAAGTAATAGTCTTTCTGTTTGAGAATATTTGACTAAGCTGATACTTTGTTTAGGTCAACTTCCCCCATCTATCTATGATGTGGTCTATATATGCTGTTTTACACTTAAAACCATACGGCAGAGTCACATTTGACTATTGCCCTGAGAGATGCGTATTCATTAAAGCATGAGGTTGTTAAACAAAGTTCCACACTTTGGTAAATCCTGCAGATAAAATTGCATAAAAGCAAATTCTAGAGGTCAAATTGCTAAAAAAAAAAAAGTAAATACAACATGAGCCATCTAAAACAGATAGAGAAACCCTCTCTTCCGATCTATTGCTAAAGTTTAAGAATAAAATGCTGTTTAAGAACAGCATAAGAAAATTACACACATTTAAACCGATATTATTTTAGGTCTGTCTACGAAGAGGTCACAAGACATATAATAGGACCAACATGAAAAGTGAGACTTGATGTTTTTATGTTACATACATACAACTGTTACACTTAAAACAAAACCTATCGATTAGTTATATTATGAGTCAAGGTGTCACAGACACACAATTCGTCATGTTTGTCTTCACAATCGGGGATTCTTTAAGAAAAACAGTATGTGTCCATCATCAGTGTATACCAAATTTGTTTAACATATCTTCATTTTCCACAATTATAAATATTGATTAGCAACAGCTCAATGGTTACCAAATGCTAGTGAAGAGATTATCTACAGAATGTCACTGGCACATTAGTTAGCTATTAGTGATAGTGGCCCTGGTATCGTCACATCGTAGTGAGTACACATATAAACCACAAAGTTTTGACTATGAAGCCAGGCCAAAAACAGAAAACAGCAATTAGTTGTAGCAGTATGGAGATTGAGTTATGTTCTTTGATTTTGCAAAGAACATAAAAGCAGCATTCTTATTGTAATGTCGGGTGTGATTGTAATGCTTGTGTGGTGTTTTCTTTACACTTTCCCCATTGATGTCTGTTTCCCATGTCATGTTAGTGAACTCTAGGTCTTCTCGCCTTCTATTTGGTCATAAGTGACAGTATTCACATGAATTTGCATGATTTAATAACTTCGAATGCTGGGTGTTATATCCATATCTGTGTTACACAACATATTTTCAACACAAGCTGTTTATGTTGAGCGTAAGCATCGGTAAGTGTCAACATGTATGGAAAAGACCATTGTGTTACAGCAAAACCACTATCGGTGGAATGATATTGTAATGTATAGAGTTTTTTGCATTAATAAATTAACTTTTAATTAACATTACCTCATTGTTTCTTGACATATGTTTATAACCGTGATCCAATTTTCACATCTCAAAGAATCTTACAGACGGAAAATGTTTATCCAGAATTTAGACTACTGTTAAAAAAAAGTCGACGTGTAGGGATATATACAATCGCTACATTGTATTTAATGTCACTATAGAGACAATTTAATGCACGCTTCAGTGGCTGAACTTTTAACATTTTAATCTTTGGTAAAAGTTAACTTAAAGTCTGCACAAAAAGAAAAAAAAGAAATTCCATCCTTTCTAAATGCATGTTATGGATCTATTAAGAACAATTCACCAGTGCCTATGTTTTGACCTTGTAATGTTTAATCAAATTTGTTGGAAAATCAAAAATACATGTAGGCTTTACTCAACTTTTTATGTCAATAGGTTTTACGTAGATGCCGCATTTAATTAACATTGTTTATTTCAGTAAACTTAGCTATAACATTGATTCAATTTCATTTAGTGGAATCAGGTTAACATTCTTAATTTTGTCCAAAACTATTAAGTTAAATTATCCTAAACTGTTATATCCAAGGCATGCCCAAAGAAGTTGTTTTTATTATTATTAAAACCACTTTAATTATTGTTAGCACGTCCTCACCCCCGGTCTACACTTTACCACAATGGTAACCTCCAAAAACACTAACACACCAGAAACTCTTTTAAATATAATCATAAAAGAACATTAAACATTGACAAGTACCAATTTTTTTTTTATCCTGATGAAAATGATGGGAAGGGGGAAATCCTCTGCCTAGTTTTCTATATTTGCTATATTGCTATGGGTATGTAATCTCAACCCAAATGGATTAAGTAAAATGGTTGAAAAGAATCGTGTTGGATTAACTCCATTTACTTCAGTATATTGAACAAGCATCAAATGTTATTTTTGGTATACTGAAACATGAAAATATTGAGTTAAGTCAAACGCAACTGTTTCAAGTCAGATTAACGCAATGTATTGTGTTAGAATGAGAAAGCTAATACAACCGTGTTAAATGAATTCTTTTTTTTTTTTACTCAATTCTCTCTGACGACATCAAGGACTTGTTGTTTATGCAGGACATAGTTATTTATGGCTTCCTGAAGACCACCCCCGTACACCGTTACAATGATCTCCAAGGATCTCTGAAATATTTAATCTTTTAAATCATGTAGTATTTTTTAAAATGCAACAAAACAAAGAATGAAGATCATTAAATTATTACTCTACAAGAATCAATATGTATAATACCATTTTTTAGCTTAGACACGGTCACGTAAGAATGATGACTTAAGTGGATAAACCTTTTATTTCAACATTAATTACATATACATAAAGTAAAACAATAACTCCATTTACAGGTGATCGAGCCAGAATAGGAAATCGCGGCATGCTATCATGTTTTGCTCCAGGATGAAGCTGACTAAAGTTTCAATAATTTCACCGACATCACATAATTTCTCATTTTTTGAAAACAGTGACACACATAGATCTGTTACAAACGTACACATACATAGAACTCCAAACTCGTTACTACAATCAAACACCACACCCAGAACTTTTCTGAGAATTACACAGACTGGCTCGTTGGCATTAAGACACACAATCGTAACATCGTGCCACGAATTTGTTAGGCCTCTTACAATCATTTCATTTTTGAGATTTGTTACACGTCTGGTATCTCCCGCACAGTCATTATTCGAAACACACGCACCATCGATGATCTTATGCATCAAGTCAACCATCTGGCCTCTAAAATAATCTTCAAACATACAGTCTATTGTAGCTCTTAAATGGCACTCTTTGCTCGTGGCGCACTCGTACACTGTAGGCTTGTGCGCAGCATCTTCAGAACTCAGCGGGCAGTCGCGCTCCATCAAGCCTTTAGTTAGAAATTTTTAGATTTTTTTTTTAGAACAAAACTTCATGGATGGTGTAAACTTTGTCCCCTATTCGATGTTGAAAGATTCGGATAGTTCCTGGAATGTCATGTGATTGAGTCCTTGCAGCACAATCGTCCAAGTCTTGTGCATTAACACTCTGAAGTTTAGGTTTATGGGTCTGATCCTCCAAAGTGTTTTTAGTCGAAGAAGCGCAATTTGTGTCATGCTCAGGTATAGGGGAATGTTGAAGCGGTATTTTGCAGTCCATGTAGCAATCAGACAATGTTCCTTTGATCGCTGAGATGTTAGTAGCGATGTCCACACTGGAACATGTACTCTCCTGTTAGGGCAGCTCTGTCAGCAGGTCACCAGAGCTCTGTGTAGCTCTGTGAGATTATCAGGGTGGATAATATAACCCCCGCTGGAGGGGGTGGTCTTCAGGAAGCCATAAATAACTATGTCCTGCATAAACAACAAGTCCTTGATGTCGTCAGAGAGAATTGAGTCAAAAAAAAAAAGAATTCATTTAACACGGTTGTATTAGCTTTCTCATTCTAACACAATACATTGCGTTAATCTGACTTGAAACAGTTGCGTTTGACTTAACTCAATATTTTCATGTTTCAGTATACCAAAAATAACATTTGATGCTTGTTCAATATACTGAAGTAAATGGAGTTAATCCAACACGATTCTTTTCAACCATTTTACTTAATCCATTTGGGTTGAGATTACATACCCATAGCAATATAGCAAATATAGAAAACTAGGCAGAGGATTTCCCCCTTCCCATCATTTTCATCAGGATAAAAAAAAAATTGGTACTTGTCAATGTTTAATGTTCTTTTATGATTATATTTAAAAGAGTTTCTGGTGTGTTAGTGTTTTTGGAGGTTACCATTGTGGTAAAGTGTAGACCGGGGGTGAGGACGTGCTAACAATAATTAAAGTGGTTTTAATAATAATAAAAACAACTTCTTTGGGCATGCCTTGGATATAACAGTTTAGGATAATTTAACTTAATAGTTTTGGACAAAATTAAGAATGTTAACCTGATTCCACTAAATGAAATTGAATCAATGTTATAGCTAAGTTTACTGAAATAAACAATGTTAATTAAATGCGGCATCTACGTAAAACCTATTGACATAAAAAGTTGAGTAAAGCCTACATGTATTTTTGATTTTCCAACAAATTTGATTAAACATTACAAGGTCAAAACATAGGCACTGGTGAATTGTTCTTAATAGATCCATAACATGCATTTAGAAAGGATGGAATTTCTTTTTTTTCTTTTTGTGCAGACTTTAAGTTAACTTTTACCAAAGATTAAAATGTTAAAAGTTCAGCCACTGAAGCGTGCATTAAATTGTCTCTATAGTGACATTAAATACAATGTAGCGATTGTATATATCCCTACACGTCGACTTTTTTTTAACAGTAGTCTAAATTCTGGATAAACATTTTCCGTCTGTAAGATTCTTTGAGATGTGAAAATTGGATCACGGTTATAAACATATGTCAAGAAACAATGAGGTAATGTTAATTAAAAGTTAATTTATTAATGCAAAAAACTCTATACATTACAATATCATTCCACCGATAGTGGTTTTGCTGTAACACAATGGTCTTTTCCATACATGTTGACACTTACCGATGCTTACGCTCAACATAAACAGCTTGTGTTGAAAATATGTTGTGTAACACAGATATGGATATAACACCCAGCATTCGAAGTTATTAAATCATGCAAATTCATGTGAATACTGTCACTTATGACCAAATAGAAGGCGAGAAGACCTAGAGTTCACTAACATGACATGGGAAACAGACATCAATGGGGAAAGTGTAAAGAAAACACCACACAAGCATTACAATCACACCCGACATTACAATAAGAATGCTGCTTTTATGTTCTTTGCAAAATCAAAGAACATAACTCAATCTCCATACTGCTACAACTAATTGCTGTTTTCTGTTTTTGGCCTGGCTTCATAGTCAAAACTTTGTGGTTTATATGTGTACTCACTACGATGTGACGATACCAGGGCCACTATCACTAATAGCTAACTAATGTGCCAGTGACATTCTGTAGATAATCTCTTCACTAGCATTTGGTAACCATTGAGCTGTTGCTAATCAATATTTATAATTGTGGAAAATGAAGATATGTTAAACAAATTTGGTATACACTGATGATGGACACATACTGTTTTTCTTAAAGAATCCCCGATTGTGAAGACAAACATGACGAATTGTGTGTCTGTGACACCTTGACTCATAATATAACTAATCGATAGGTTTTGTTTTAAGTGTAACAGTTGTATGTATGTAACATAAAAACATCAAGTCTCACTTTTCATGTTGGTCCTATTATATGTCTTGTGACCTCTTCGTAGACAGACCTAAAATAATATCGGTTTAAATGTGTGTAATTTTCTTATGCTGTTCTTAAACAGCATTTTATTCTTAAACTTTAGCAATAGATCGGAAGAGAGGGTTTCTCTATCTGTTTTAGATGGCTCATGTTGTATTTACTTTTTTTTTTTTAGCAATTTGACCTCTAGAATTTGCTTTTATGCAATTTTATCTGCAGGATTTACCAAAGTGTGGAACTTTGTTTAACAACCTCATGCTTTAATGAATACGCATCTCTCAGGGCAATAGTCAAATGTGACTCTGCCGTATGGTTTTAAGTGTAAAACAGCATATATAGACCACATCATAGATAGATGGGGGAAGTTGACCTAAACAAAGTATCAGCTTAGTCAAATATTCTCAAACAGAAAGACTATTACTTAAATGAATTGTCATTTATTCCTATAAAACGCAGAATGTTGACAGCTCTTTAAGAGAAGTCTTCACCTAAAAACATACAGTCCTACATACATACTGTGAAACAGTATCATCTGCTGTCTGAACAAGATGACTAAATCTATCGGCGTAATAGAACCGTCATTTGCACACTTATGTGTGTTTATTATAAACAGCTTTTCAACCCTCTTATACCCCGTACACACGGTTGAAGTCAATTTACCTCTTGTATTTCCTTTTGTGCAAACATAAATCCTGTATAACGATTGTTTGAATTTTACTCAGTCTTTACAAGGACCTGTAACTTTATTGTTCTTAATGTGTTTGCATTACAATACTGTGGCATATAGTTCCTCTAACAAATCTGTCAGAAGAGCAAAAAAACAAAAATTACGAAGATTTATAGCACATATAGTAACTTTATTTGAGTCAAAGAAGATGATGATACCAATTAAAAACAAACTAATCTTTAATGCTAAGCGGGACGTTGAGCACCTTAATATAATATTAAGTATAATATAATATGAAATACTGGTTTTGTCAAAAGGAGAAAGTTCAGTCATTTATAAAAAAAAAAAAAATAAATAAATAAATAAAGCCTCTTAAATGTAAGCCATGCGTTCATCACACGTTTTCCCATGTGCGGAATAGCATAAACTTACATCGTTTCTGTCTTCACCTAAAACAAAAACAAAAAAGAAAGAAATGTGAACAGTGTCATCTCAACAAGATGACTATGTCTAGTGGTGCGATAAAAAGCCCTTGCAAAACCATATTTACAAAACATGAAACAAAAGTACAAATTGCTCAACATTTGAGTTTTCTATGTATGCATCATAAACAATGTCTGTATGGCGTAATTTATTTTCTTAGTGATTTGCGGTCTTGAATTTACATGGTGATTTATGCACACTTCATTATTTCTTTTCATTTTGCCAGAGTGTGGAACATTATTTACCACTATTAAAGTTGATGAAATGAATCAATGTATAGCTCTCAGTGCAATAGTCAGATGCGATTCAGTTGTAACAGATTAAGTGTAAAATTTAAACTAAAAGCATAACTTATTTTTCGTGTTGATGCTTTGTGTAAACTGAAATCATAGATATCTGTAAAGTTGCATTGCAAGAAATATCAATTTAGTCAAACACTCTCAAGCAGAAATACTATCACTTAAATTCTTAATTTGCATTTATTCCTATAAACACTGAATGTTGACAGTTCTCAAAGAAGAGTCCAACAAACAAAATATTTTAACAAAATATCTGAATAAGACGAATAACACTAGTGGAGTGATAAAAACACTACTTACAAAACAAAATGTACCAACTTTCACATTTGTTCACAAATGGATTTTGTGTATTTATTATAAATTTTGCTTTTCAATGTATGCTGTGCCCTCTTTTCTTACTGATTTGGTCTTTTGAATCTTACAGATGTTTTTGGACACACATACAGTAACTATATAAAGATTATGTTTGAAAGTTATTCAAGAGTGTGAAAACTTTGTATCACTGCGGTGTGAAATACCCCCTGTCAAAATATGTTAGCTTGTAAAAATACGCACAGAGTTTAGCAGTACTATTTACACACACACACACACACACACACACACACACACATTTTTGGAGGATGTGTAATAGAGCTCATCTCTTTAATTTTGTGCTGGATGTTTAAAGTGCTATAGTGACTTCTATGATGTTTTGTAGCATAAAGATTTATCTGGATCACTCAACATAAAGTTTTGTTTTCTGACCTCACAGAGATTACACTAAGATTTGATTTCTTGACTTTTGCTTGTTTGCACTGTGCCCCGGATCTTAGGAATCAATGTGTGGTTGTTACACACCTCAGGTATAATTTGAAATGTAGGTTTGTCAAAAGAAAAAGGTTCAGTCATACATTTTCTAGTGAAAATTGTGTTTTACTCGTGTGAGGAAACTGCTCGGCTACAGTTCTAATACCAGTTGCTGGTTATCAGTCTGTTTTAAAGAATACAATAAAGTAAAAGTTTTATTTAAAGAAAATAGACAACTTTCCTTGCTTTTTGTGGCAAACAAATGTATAAATGTCTGAACATTTAAAATCCCTTAGTTTGAAGTAAAATATGTAAATCTGTTGTTGTTTTGCAACACACACACACACTATGGGTTGGGGTAAAAACTAAAACATTTTCTTTAAAAAATACTAAAATAACAAAAGTAACGACCAAATTGATATACACTAAAAATGTTTTTTTTGTGTGCGAGCCCAGAGAATCACCAGAAAGCTTTTGATGAAGTGTCATTCTTTAAACATCCAGCCTAAGCAACTGTCGTAAAACCATTAACAAACCCATTTAGGTTGCACTCTTCCCCCTGCCAGTTCCACTTGTAAACACCTTAACTGTGATTTTAGAAAAAAAATTTGATTCTTTGTCTTGGGTATTAACATAAACCTATAGTTCAGGTACTACATCCTACTGTGGCACACACACACACACACACACACACACGTAGGGCTAATGGTATTACTGAATGCCTTGACTCAAATGTTTTGAGTCAATTAACATATAGGCTACCCTACAACAAAGGTTTTCAACACTCAGGGTGCCACCATTACATGATACCGGCTTGGGTGAATTTCACCCCCAACAATCAAAGGAAAATACAATCAGTTTCCCCCCAGCTGACTGGAAGGAGCCCAGATTTTTGTTGACACATGGAGTCTCTGTCAATCATGAGTGACAAGGGGTGCCTAAATCTACCAAAAGATGGTCATAAAATCAAACAAAAGGTTTTTTTTTGTCTTTTAAAAGCTTCCCGGATCTCACCAAAGGAGGATGTCACACGGCTCCAAACTTCCTAGACATACAGGAGCCTGTCAGCTACCACCGTAAATCAGAAACACTGTTTTCTTGATACAAGAACACTACGACAGTCATGAGTGACAGGCACACAACTCTGTACCAATACAGGGCCATAAATCAAGTCATAAAACACCTTTTTTGACACATGGTTTATGTTAATACTACTCCCGTGTATTACTACTGGCGTTTATCAGTTTTTGCAAATGAACTCTTCATATATAGACCTGTTTTTTTTTTAGAGTGTTGTCTATTCTTGTCTATGTAAGGTGTGGTTTTATTGGTGTTCCTGGAAAACCACCTATGATCCCAGTGTTCCAAGTGTTTGTTTTCATTTAATACAAATAAACTGCATAAGATCCATGCTTAATCTCTCTTTGCCTGAATCGACCATGACAGCCAAAGTTTGGAGCAAACACGGTCGTTACCTGGATGTCACCAATGAAGGCAGGTCATGGAGATGTGGATGCTGCAGCCTGCTCTGCAGGGATTTCTTGATTTGCATGCGTTAACTGTAATGTCTTCCAAAAAAGGCATTATCTAGTCAGAGGCCAAAAGGGCTATCTGTGCACACGCCTGATTTTATTGCAAAAAAAATCAATCACAAGGCAGCTCTGACAAGCATCTATCACATGTGTTTCCATCTGTGTGCGAGTGTGTTTCTGCACAGTATGTGTGTGTGCATAGAGAGAGAGAGAGAGAGAGAGAGAGTGAGAGTGAGAGTGAGAGTGAGAGAGAGAGAGAGAGAGAGAGAGAGAGAGAGAGAGAGAGAGAGAGAGAGCAGGGGAGAATAGTGTGGAAAAACAAGGAAATTGTTTGTAATTGTCAGTTTCTTTGTGGGTTTTGGTTCATCTGCTGTTGTAGGCACAAATGAGCTTTAAAATAACTGAAATAATTTGGTGAAATGATATGGAACGGTCGACAGACCTGGATTATCAAGTTTTTCGAACTATAAAATAGTTTGTTGTTTAATTTTCTAGCTGACTGAACAGTCTATTAGGTGTGAATGCTGAATAAAATCCTAGAAGACAGAAAAATGGCAATTAAAAGCTTTGTTTTGTAAGGTTACACACTGCTTATTTAAAAGTGCCGTAGTTGAAGAAACACCCATGCCTTTGATTCAGGAGATGCTTTCATCCGAAGCAACTTACAAATCTATAAATACTGACCTACACATGACATAATTTATACTCATCATGTAGGTCAATATGAAAAGATCTTCACAACAGATGCAAAGAAGTTAGTAGCATTAAGTGTGCATAAGGTTATTAACAGTTATAGTTATAGTTTTGGGGTACGCTGGCGCGCTTTGGCTGACGCTCCTTTCACTGTTTGTTTGTTTCTTTGATTTATGCTGACGTGGGGTTTTCAACCTGCTGTTTTTAGTTTCTTTACTTTTTGCAATGTCGCGGGTCTATTTCACATTCGTTGGATTATTGCTTTTATCTGCCTGCGTTCTCTGGAAGAGCTTTATCGGAGGAGTTTCCCTGTGGCCTTACTTTGAACTATGGCTGCTTTGGGACTGTAGTGGTCCTGGACTCCCGAAACATGGCTTTAAAGGCAGGGTAGGTGAGTTTGAGAAACTAGCAGAAAACTGCTGGATTTTGAAAGTATCCAAAAGAGAAACTCCCACCCCTTCCCTTCTGGGCTCCTTCCAAAGCCACGCCCCCAAAACACATGAACGCGTGATGCCGACCGCTCAGCTGGAGGACGCGTTTACCAGCGCCAAGCAGAGAGGAGCGCAGTGCATGGAGTGACATCACCTGTGTTTGCCTTGTTTGCCTGCGCTGACTGTATATGCAGGTACTGGTGGTACTGGGAATTTTGACGGCTCTTTCTCTGCCATAATTGTGAGACTTCCTAGCTTCCGGCCGGTACGTGCCTCTACTCTTTCGAAATGAGCGAGTCAACCGGGCGCGCGCATGTGGGCGGCTCCTGTAGCAGCAGGGGTGGTAGCCATGGTAGCGAGGGAGAGTGACAGTCGCCCAGCCAATCATTGCATTCGTTCCGAATGGAAAGAGTAGCTGTGTTTATTGCAGCCCTGAGAGGACTACAGACACTCAACCTTTATACTCTCCTTTTCAGAGTACTTACATTTTAGATCAACACATTCTCATCCCAAGGCAGCATCTAACTGACACTTTTGACCATGCGTCAACATGCCGACTCACATGGTACCCTTTAAGCGTCAATATGAGACGCTCATCCTCGGGCGTCATCTAACTGACGCTTTTGACCATGCGTCTAAATCCGACGCACATGGCACCCTTTAGCGTCAGTTAGATGACGCTTCCGTTATGGGTAGGTTTAGGTCTGGGGAAGGGTTAGGGTTAGACCACTAGGAGGTGCGTCTCATATTGACGCTTAAGGGGTACCATGTGCGTCGGCATGTTGACGCATGGTCAAAAGCGTCAGTTAGATGACGCCTTGGGATGAGAAAGGGCTGGTTCTGCAGTGAGGACCATCTCTTTAAAAGGGCCACAGTGACTCCGGTGCTAAAGAAACCCACACTTGATACATCTATATTAGCAAATTTTCGCCCTGTGTCTGTCCTTCCTTTCATTTCCAAGATGATGGAAAGAATTGTCTCTACAACTTCAGTCTTTCTTATCTACTAATCGCATTTATGAGATCTTTCAATCAGGTTTCAAATCTCTACATAGTACTGAAACGGCCCTTGTGAGAGTCCTAAATGATATCTTAATGATTACTGATTCGGGAGCTTCTGTCATTCTAATCATGCTGGACTTGTCTTCAGCTTTTGATACTGTTGATCACGGAATTCTCATCTCCCGACTGGAGTCTTATATAGGACTAGGTGGAGTGGTGTTAAACTGGTTTAAATCTTACCTAACTTATGGCGCTTTTCCACTGCTGGTACGGCTCAGTTCGGCTCGGTACGGTTCGACTCGGCGCAGAACGGTTCGGCTCGCTTCGCTTTTCCACTGCGTGGTACGACTCGACTCAGTACGGCACGGTTCGGTTCGCTTTAGCTCGGTTGCTTTTCCACCGCAGTTAGTACCTCTTCAAAGTGGGTGGGACTGATCGTTATTTTGTCCCTACACTGTTGTAGGTCCGGTGATAGCCTTGTGCGGCTAGAGCTGAGCTACTTCTTGGAACACTTTTTCATTCCGTTTTGCCCCATCCAGCTCTCGCTGGATCCGCTCCTCGGCAACCAACGAGAGGAACGTCTGCACCTCGTCCACTGACCACGATTCAGACATTTCTTTTTAAAGTTTAAAAAACAGATGCTACCGCGTTGGCTGTTGTCTACTGGTTATTTAAATCTAGCGGGTTTAGTGTCCAATGACGCTGGTAGTGACGATTCTGTCTGACCAATCAGTGATCTGCAGTGTTTTTACGTCACATTTTAGTACCGGTACGGTACGCTTGGAACCTCAACAGACCAGGTACCATTTAAAGCGAGCCGTACCGTACCGGACCATGCAGTGGAAAAGCACCACAAGTGAGCCGTACCGAACCGAACCGTACCGTACTATGCAGTGGAAAAGCGCCAAAGCGTGCCGTACCGAACCGAACCGTACCGTACTATGCAGTGGAAAAGCGCCATAACAGAACTTTTTCTGTTAAAATTGGAAATTTTACTTCATCATTACGCAAGCTATCATGTGGCGTACCACAGGGATGTGTTCTTGCACCCACTCTCTTCTCCTTATATTTACTTCCCTTGGGATCCATTTTCAGGAAACATAATGTAGCCTTCCATTGTTACGCTGATGACATGCAAATTTATCTACCGTTGACCAGTGGTAATGAGAATGCTGTTAGTAAATTATCAGCGTGTTTCAATGATGTGAAGGCATGGCTCTCACAAAACTTTCTTTTTTAAAACTCAGATAAATCGGAAGCTATTGTTTTTGGCCCCTCCGAACATAGAAGTCAACAGATAGATGACGAGACCAGAGGTAATTTCAAAGGAATAACAATCTTTATTGAACACAATATATCAATGAGCATTGACGTGATAGACCTCCGTGTCTTCCAGGTCTTCTTCAGCTACAGGTAGATACTGATTAATTGTCACAGTTTTGCCCTGACGGCGACTTCACCCATAATACGGCTCCCTTCAGGACTCAGACGGTAAGTAGGAAGGTAAGGATTCTTCTCAGTAGGATACTTTCGTTGGTGCACAGTAGTGGGACACTGGGTTGAAAGCTTACTTCACCAGCAATGCTGCAGACTTCCAGACTCAAACGGTAAGTAGAAAGGTAAGGATTCTTCTCAGTACAGAATGCTTTCGTCCCCTCAGCTGTATCACTCAAGACTGCTGATAGAGAGCAGATATAATGACTTGCCAAACTCGTGTAAGCAGGGGTTGGGGCCACTCCTCACCAAAAACACACCACACTCGTGTTCACTCCAAACCCACAGCAATGGATCAATGTATATAAATAAGGCAAAAGCACTGCAATTCACTCACACGATAGGGCCGATCAGAGGCTTCAATCCATTCGTTACACTCTCGTGGAAGATATTTACTCTTCGGTTCCTCCTCAGCACACTCTGAAACACATAGCTTCTCCAACAGTCGGATTTACATTCACTGCATCCTCTTTGAGCTTTTCGAATATTCGTAAGATGAAACCAATTCACTTATCTTTCTCTCTCCCTTCGCAGCGCAGATTCAATTGATAACTCAGTCCAGCAGATTCCCACAGACGAACTCCAATCCAGCAGACTTCAATGGGCAGCTTCTACACCCAGGCAACTTCCCAGAATAAGCTTGTGCCCACCACTGCTCCGAGAAACCCAGAACCACAGAACAACAGGACAGCACGAGACCAGCACGGGACCAACACCGGACCAACACCACAGCCGCACCCTGAATAGCCCTTTTATCTATGGCTTATGAAGCAAACAGCCCGTGTAAACGCCGCTCCTCTCTCTCTCTCGTACCTGCAGTGCATTAGCGCTAATCAGGCCGGGCAATGATTCCGCCACACCCGGAACCGGAGTGGGATGTGTCGCACACCCTCGGGGAACTCGTGACTCATCAAGGGGGTTCCGCTCGCTAAGCGTTTTTGTCACCCGTGACACAACTCTCTGTACTATGGGGTTTCTAAGAGTCAAATATCTCGAATACAAGTTGTTCTGGAAGGGAAGTATACCGACCTACTTACCTGACGTGGCGGAAGGGCGTCCATCCAGCCGTAAGCCCCAGCTCCCTATTACCTGGAATTATTCCAACGAGGGATCTCACCTGTCTCTGTCCCTTGCTACTCGAAGTTGACCTGAGGAGTGACCGTACTGACCTACCTACCTCGTCTGGCCGAAGTAGGCCCATCCAGTCGTAAGCCCCGTCTACCATTATTTGGAATTACTCCAACGAGGGGCTGACCCTTCCCCCTTATCTTGTTGGGCCGAGAAGAGCCCTGGTGCGAGCTGGAGCTCGACCCTGCTGGTCTCAGTCGACCACCCCGACCTGTGACAGGAATATAGATCTGCAATTGAGTCTGCCAGATCTCTTTATTTCTCTCAGATTATAGATAACAATCAAAGTGTAGCTGCCAGCAGAGACAGTTGCTGTCACGGTGTTGGTGGAGGTGAAGAAGGAGGCTGAGTCAGAAATCTCTAATTCCAACATTTACTAGTATTTCTCACAGGTACAAACAGGCAGGCAGGATTACACTCACATCCAACACAACTAAATAAGACTAACGATCGACAAGGACAGACTGAACAGGAAGGAACTAAATACAAGCACAAATGAACACTAACGAAGTGAAGACAGGTGACACAGATGATAATAACGAGGAACAGGCTGGTAAGTGAGGGAGTGAGTTCAGGTGTCGAGACAAGGATTCTGGGAAGTGTAGTGAAGAGACAAGGACAGACTGGTGCAGACGAAGACTGTGATATTACACCCCCCTCCCGGTGGGCATCCTGGAGTCTGTGACGGGAAGGCGGACCGGGTGCAGCAGGTTGGACTCCAGGATCGTCCAGGCGGCCATGGCGGAGCAGGACGAGAGGGCGGCCAGGGCGGAGCAGGACTTGCAGGCGGCCTGGGCGGAGCAGGACGAGCAGGCGGCCAGGGCGGAGCAGGACTTGGGCGTGACCACGGTGGAGCAGTCGAACCCTCGGGCATCCATGGCGGAGCTGTTGGACCCTTGGGCGTCCAGGGCGGAGCAGGACATGGGCATGGCCACTGCGGAGCATACGAACCCTTGGGCGTCCATGTCGGAGCTGTTGGACCCTCGGGCGTCCACGGCGGTGAAGACCCTTCGGGTGGCCATGGCGGTGAGGACCCTTCGGGCGGCCATGGCGGTGAGGACCTTTCGGGCGGCCATGGCGGTGAGGACCCTTCGGGCGGCCATGGCGGTGACGGATAGCCCCCCCCCCCCAAAATTTTCTTGGGGAGAACTGACACAGGTTCAGGAACGGGAACAGCCTCTTGCTCGGCAGGTTTGACGTGATCAGTCTCTGTGCTGGACGGGACCAGCGGTGAAGGAAGCTCTGGGCTGGACGGGACCAGCGGCGAAGGAAGCTCTGAGCTGGACGGAACCAGCGACGAAAGGGGCTTTGAGCTGGGCAGGACCAGCTGTGAAGAGGGCTTTGAGCTGGGCAGGACCAGCTGTGAAGAGGGCTTTGAGCTGGGCAGGACCAGCTGTGAAGAGGGCTTTGAGCTGACGGTCTCTGGCTGGACGGTCTCTGGCTGGACGTGAAGCTCTGGCTGGACGTGGCTGACGTGAAGCTCTGGCTGGACGTGGCTGACGTGAAGCTCTGGCTGGACGTGGCTCGACGGAACCAGCGGTGCAGGCTCGGCTGGGCTGGACGGAACCAGCGGTGAAGGCTCAGCTTCGACAGGACCCAGTGTGAACGGCTGTAGAGACTTTAAGGATAAACCAAACACGAATTAATCTTTCTAATCTCTCATGGGATTCATTCAAATGTGATTCAGCATTTCGGGTCTGAATACCACATTCCAAAGTCACAAGACTGGCTCCAAATTGTCTAGAAAACCCCCCCAGAGAAGTATTTTATGGCCCCGCAGGCATTAGAGATAAGGATGAAACAGTGACAACGTTCTTCCTGTTTAGGCTTAAGCAAGACAAAGCTGCTCAGAAATGGTGAGACGAGGCCTGACCATTAAGGGGCCTGACCACCTTTGACCTCCCTCAGCATCACCACTGCTGAGCAGGACAGCGATGTAAGACAGACCCCGTTTCCATGGAACGTGAGAGACTTACACAGACTTTACATATCAAACCCATTAAAACTCACGCAGAACAATGCTCCGTGGACTTAATCAAACATCATAATTCTTGTTGTTCCTACAATTCATGTTTGTATTATGCGTAGATCACATATAAATCATGTAATTGTGATATAACTGTGTGTATGGATGAAAGGGTATCGTGCTTCCAATCAAAAGAATCGTATGCCCTTAATTCAAAAGGTGGCTTGTTTGAAATCTGTGTAAAATGTTTTGTATGATTATAATAATCTATAATGTTTAAACTGGGGTCTCTTGTTTCTCTGCTAAGGGCTGGAACCCAAGCAGATCCCAGATAACGATAAGTAGGAACGATCCACCTCCTAAAATGATGCCATTGTCTCATTGGTCAGAATTCTCCAAAAGAGGTTGGACTAACGTTTAAGTTAAAGACCCGAACAAAGGAGTTAGAGTAGGTTAGAAAAAGAAATTCGGTTCAGAGAGCAGTTCGGGGTTGCCGTTCGGTTTTGAGTTCGGCTCGGTGTTGAATTAAGTTTGCGCCTCTCTCTAGCAACAGCAAGAGAGTGTTCCTGTTCGTGCTTCTCTCTGAAAACACCAAAGAGCGTGTTCGCACGCTTCTACATCAACCAGACCAAATTAGACCAGCAGACAAATAACCCATCAAGATCGGGGTTGAAACAGCTCATTCAAGCCATCTAACTCGTCTTACTTTCATTTCTTCCTTTATTTTCTTTTTTTTATAAAAGTCTCGGTTCAACGTTAAGTTGCTGCGAAGTTCGTTTAAACGTCTCTCCTGCAACACGCTTCGAACTGTAAAGACTCTTATTCGCCTGCCAATCACACGTGACCGGCAGTGCAGAAACTTCCATCCAGGCACTTCAAAGACAACCAGCCACACGGACCCGGTCGGGAAACCCCTTTGACGAAGCACCGCAAAAAGGGAACTCCCTAAGCAACGCAAAGACAAGCAAGTAGCAGCTACTCCAGACTCTTAACTGAACTGGTGCAAATGTAAATTGAATAACCTGTCTAAGAAACGAAGGTTTAAATTAATGCTTGGTGGTTCGTTCAGGTCATGTCTTACAAAGTGCATCTCTGAAAACTCTCTCTCACTCTCTCTCTCTTCCTCTGCGCCTTGTATGAATGCGTGTGTGTGATTGTGTTTAGACCTTAGTTTTATTATGTGTTTAGAATAGTTAATAAAGTCGTCAATATATTTGAAAAGATATTTGCCTTGTGTTGTGCTTGCACATTTAATGTCTTGTACTGTCGATCTAAAGTTACCTTGCTAATACATAGTGTTTCACTATAGATTGGATATTCATATCTGTTGCCAAGGTTATAATTACGGCCCGTTCAAATGAACTCTAAACGAGTCATTTGCTCGGTTCCATAGTGATTCGGTCAAGATTCATTGCAAATCGATGAATCATTCCTTTTGAGCTAAATTGGCCTTCCGGCCCCCCCTTAAATACATTTTATGTATATTATTATTGTGTGATTCGTTACACGGCGATTTACAGGAAATCAGTACCCACTCTATATAATCAGTGAAGCTCCACTGAGGGCCCTTCCCGGACAACTGCTCTCTGGTGGCGGTGTTGAGGCCGGCATGCAGGAAGCAGCAGAGGCTGTCGTCCGGGAAAGTAGTAGAGTGAGCGAGGTTGAGGAAATCCTCCAGATGTTCCTCTAAGGATCGGTCCTTTTGTTTAAGGAGGAGCAGTTCGATCGCAGCAAAGTGGTCCATTTCTTTAGGGTCGATCGTTCTGTCACGGTGTGGTGCAGGTGAAGAAGGAGGCTGAGTCAGAAATCTCCAATTCCAACATTTACTAGTATTTCTCACAGGTACAAACAGGCAGGCAGGATTACACTCACATCCAACACAACTAAATAAGACTAACGATCGACAAGGACAGACTGAACAGGAAGGAACTAAATACAAGCACAAATGAACACTAACGAAGTGAAGACAGGTGACACAGATGATAATAACGAGGAACAGGCTGGTAAGTGAGGAAGTGAGTTCAGGTGTGGAGACGAGGATTCTGGGAAGTGTAGTGAAGAGACAAGGACAGACTGGTGCAGATGAAGACTGTGACAGTTGCACAATTTAAGTTCCATAAAATAATTTTTAATTTAATAAGTAACCACGTTTAAATATATCATAATATATTTATATTTATCTGCATTTCTTTTACTTTTAAATATATGTACAAGCGGACTTGTTTATAGGCTTACATAGCGGAACTATTGTTCTGAGGTTCGGTTGGTTCAGAAGTTTATTGTTGTTACATCAGCATCGTAGCATCGGAGAATTTCATGTAGAGAATGGCTCGTTAAGTTTTTGTTAATGTCATTGCATTTGTAAGTTCACTGAGAGACACACGGAAGAGAAGTTGCCTTTGTTACCTGTTTGTTTCACTCCCCTGGAGTTAACGCGGCCAATGAGGTATAGTTCTTTTAATGTGTAATTATCAATGTAAAGCATAACTGTGTGACGGTTTATTAACAGTCAATCTAACGTTATGTTTCTTATTAATGTGCTATTCTCTGTGAGAATATTATTATTTCTGTGACCTGTGATTTTATGTTTTATTTAGTTCTCACAGCATGTTTGATGGCATCGAGGATGACATGATTTGACTAATAAATGCCCGTAAACAAGAACGCCTTGTGTCCGTGTCTGTTAACTGGAGGGAGCTACACAAAGTAATCCTAGGCATCTCTTTCATACTATACACAGACTTCTCAAAGTTAATGTTGGTACCTCTCTGCCTTTCTCAAATCAGTTGTGTATTGATTTTCTTAATTTCTTTAGCTCCAAAATTGACAATGTTTATACAATTATTCATGCAACACCTGTTTCCGCTTCTGCACTATGCTTGTCTAGTTTCTCTGGCACATTCTTTACTACCTTTCTGAAATTGACTCTGAGCTGCTAACTAGGGAGGTATCACGTATGAAAGTTACCACTTGCTTACTTGATCCCCTCCCTACAAGCTTGTTTAAATCTTGTTTGGACTCACTGTGCCCAGCTGTTCTTGATATTGTTAATGAATCCTTGCGTACTGGTGTTGTCCCAGCAGCATTGCAAACTGCTGTTGTACCACCGGTTCCTAAGAAGCATGACGCAGATTTGGATAACTTAAATAATTATCATCCTATATCAAATCTTCCGTTCCTTGCAAAAATTCTAGAACGTGTTGTGGCTTTGCAGGTACACAGTAGATCTCACAGTAAATAATCTTTTTGAGCACCTTCAGTCTGGTTTTCGAAAATTTCATAGTACTGAGACAGCCTTGGTCAAGGTCACCAATGTTAATAGCCTCAGATTCTGGTTCTCTTTCTATTCTTATCCTTCTTGATCTTAGTGCCGCTTTTGATACTGTCAATCACAATTTTTTACTCAACCGTCTGGAAACTGTCTTTGGTATTTCTGAGACTGTTTTAACCTGGTTTAGATCTTACCTCTCTGATCGTCAACAGTTTGTCTGTATGAGTGGTTTCAGGTCTGAGATCGGCTCTGTCTGTACGGGTGTTCCTCAAGGTTCAGTTTTAGGCCCCCTACTTTTTAGCATTTACATATTTCCACTTGGATTGCTTCTAAGATCACTTGGGCTTAATTATCACTTTTATGCAGATGACACTCAGATTTATATTCACTGTAAGCCTGGTCAAAAGTTGGATGTTCCTTTTTTAACATATTGTATTTCTGAGATAAAAACATGGATGTCCCAATTTTTTGTGTGTCTTAATAATGATAAGACTGAGGTCTTGCTTATTGGCACCTCTCATCAGTAAAGCTGGCTGGCTCACAAATTTTAAACAGAAGTACAAACTAAATAAAAAAACGTTATATTTGATTCTAGTCTGTCCTATGACTCTCATGCGCGGTACACTGTTAAGAACTCCTTATTTCATCTCAGAAACATTTCTATACTCCGCTCTATGTTATCCCTCTCTGTGACTGAAAGGCTTATTAATACCTTTGTTTTTTCCCGCATTGACTACTGCAATGTGCTTCTTGCTGGGGTTCCTAAAAACATGCTTAACAAACTGCAATATGTGCAAAATTCAGCTGATAGGATCCTGACTGGAGTCAGGAGAAATGAGCATACAGTATTACACCGATTTTAAAGTCTTTGCACTGTCTCCCGGTCAGGTTCCGAGTTGATTTTCAAATCCTCATGCTCACATATAAGGCACTGCATGGTCTGGCTCCGCAGTATCTGTCTGCACTTTATACTCACCCAAGCGTCACTTACACTCCTCACAAGCTGGTCTATTGGCAGTCCCACAGACTCAGTTGCGTACTGTAGGGGACAGGGCTTTCTCATCCTACGCTCCTAGGCTTTTAAATGCACTCCCTCCAAATATCAGAGATGCACAGACTCTTAAGTATTTTTAAATCTCATTTAAAAACGCATTTTTTTAGGTTAGCTTTTACTTGACTGTTTTTTTTTTTCTCTGTGTGTGTTGTATTTTAACTTGTTTGTTCTATTATGTAAAGCGCCTTGAGAAGCTGCTTTATAGGCGCTATATAAAAATAAAGTTATTTTTTATTATTATTAGCAGGGTGGGTGTTTGTACTTTCAATTTATTTCTGTGTTCTAAGGAATGTTCATCACATGGCATAGCATGGCATTTGTCATTTTAAATTGAATTAAATAATTGGTGGCAATTAACCACATTGTAAAACAAAATGCTGCGCAACATTTACGGACATACAACTTCATTGCATCTGTTATTAGAATGAATGAAATGGTAACACTTTAGAATAATAGTCCATCATTAATAAGTAACTATGCAGAAAGTAATGCAGGATGAACGAGTATTCTACATTAACACTACAACTAATATGGAAACAAGCTTAACGAATCAGTAAGTAATATCGAATTTAGGAGATAGTTCCTTTTTAGGTTATCAATAATTACTTAATGAGATTAGCCTCATAAATAACTATGAAGTAACTGACAAATTATAAAGAACATTATCGTGTGTTTGAGACAGAATCAGTCATCATTTTTACTCTGAATATAGTCATAAAATGCATCACTAATTATTTAGTGTTACCTAGTCACTATACAGGAACTACTAGTGATCTGGACCTTTATTTTAAAGTAACAAACATCTTTTTCATAATGGTCCAGATCACTAGTAGTTCCTGCATAGTGACTTGGTAGCACATGAGTAATAAGTGATGCATTTTATGACCATGTTGAGAGTAAAGACAATTGCTAACGTCTCATGACGCCTCTCACGACACATTAATGTTGTGATTAGTAATTAATTTGTCATAATTACGTTCTTAATGATGCCAATCCCATTAAGTAATTATTGATACCTAATAAGGAAGTATCTTAGTCCTAAATTCGATATTACTCACTGATTCGTTAAGCTTGTTTCTATATTAGTTAATAGTAAAAGTGTTAATATAGTACTACTTGTTATTCCTGTATTACTTCCTGCATAGTTACTTATTAATGACTGACCATTATTCTAAAGTGTTACCAATGAAATTTAAAGTCATACGATACATTTTAATGCCATACTCTCACATACCTTTGCACACATAGCAGTGCACTTTCCACCTAGACAAATTATAACGCTGGAGAACTGCACATAAATATTTCAAGATGAACAGAATCACCTTGTGCAACACACAGTAGTACAACTGATATCATGACTCTCACACAACTCAACATTGTGCCATAATTTTCATGATATTTTCATTCCAAAATCTCATTACTTTCGATATCGGGGTGAAATATGACCCAGGCATTTTCTTGACAGTTTTTAGGAATTTATTTTTTTAAATCAGGTGATTTGATGAATTTGGCAACCTCAGTTGTCCTGTAGGGCCATAGAAACGCAGATAAACACTGAAATAATCACATTTAGTCAGACGAGTAAGATTGTCTGCCGTCATACACACTATTGAAGGAATGCTTGCTGGAACAAGCCGATGCAGCTCAGGTGACGTATATTACAGTGTGGGCCGCTAGCATTAAGATTTTCCCTTTCGGATAGCATTACTCGAGTGTGATGCAGTTACCTCCAGGGACAGAAACCTGTTGTGAATGTGTAAATGTGCCTAATGTGGCCTGTAAGACTGCACCTGCTTCTGAGATCCTCAAGCCACAGCGGAACAATGCTGCCAAATGATATGCCTCGTACTACTGAAAAAGCCCTCTGGTGTGTTTCTGACACAAGACTTACCTGTGTGTGTGTGTGTGCGTGTGTGTGTGTGTGTGTGTTTGTACATGTTTTTCTATCCCGGTGAGGACTTGAAGCTCATGGGGACTCGTGTCATTGTGGGACCTAAATTAAGGAACACAAGCTTATAAATCATACGGAATGAGTGTTTTTTTTTTTGTGGAAAAATGTAAAAATGCAGAAAGTTTTCTGTGATGGGTAGGTTTAGAGGTCAGGTTAGTGTGTGTGTGTGTGTGTGTGTGATGGGTAGGTTTAGGGTTAGTACAGTATAAGGGGACAGAATATACAGTTTACAGCATAAACACCATTACGTCTGGAGAGTCCCCACAAAGATAGCGAACCAGACTGTGTGTGTGTGTGTGTGTGTGTGTGTGTGTGTTTGTACATGTTTTTCTATCTCGGTGAGGACTTGAAGCTCATGGGGACTCGTGTCACTGTGGACCTAAATTGAGGAACACAAGCTTATAAATCATACGGAAAGAGTGTTTTTTTTTTTTAAATGTAAAAATGCAGAAAGTTTTCTGTGATGGGTAGGTTTAGAGGTCAGGTTAGGGTGTGTGTGTGTGTGTGTGTGTGTGTGTGTGAGTGTGTGTGTGAAAGAATGTTTTTCCTTGGCAAGAGGAGATAATAACAGGGTTTTTCCCAATTATGTGGATACCGGTCTGGCATGTCTCAAAGACAGCTGATGTTTGCTGCTGAATTTAAGGTTTTTACAGCGCCTGGTCACATGTCCCACCAGTTCATTACACTGATTGGTGTTTCACAAGCCTTAAATGCACTAATAACACATGCATTTGACAGATTCAGAGTTTTTTGTGTGTTTTTAAACAGGTTTTAAATATGTTATTTCATTGTGGTCTCTGTATCGCACTGTTTGTATTCTGGTCATGTGATTGTTACAGCATCCTGATCCCTCAAGACAAAAGCAATTACTTTTGCCACGGCTGTGTCTTACATCGAGAACATGAAAACCATTCAGTTTCTTCAGAAATGTTCTCAAACTCAATTCTCAATCCTACAAGTGAATCATCACAATGATGATGAAATGTTCAGTTACAAAAGATGTATGGAGAAAAACCGACAGATCCGCCCACATGAAAACTCCCTGAGTTCTTCTACATAAAGAAGTAAAGTCGAGATGGTTCATTTATGGCAAGCACAAATACGTCCCAGAAGCTTTTTGACAGCCTCCTTGATCTTTTATAAAAGTCGACAATTCACAGAACATAAACAGCGTCAGCATTGTGTTGATATATCAAAACATGCTTTTAAGAAATAAGTGAATTGATTTGTAAAAAGCTTTCCTCTCAGCAAGACGCCAGCATTAGAATGCTTTAGCTTCCTATGCCCACTGTGAAGCGCTTGATTTAGTGCAACAAGAAAGAAGTCATTGAAACATTGTACATGTCACATTTACAAACATCTCACTCTGTCAGTGAGAAGAAGATCTGAAATAGAAACTGTCAGCCTTATCTGAGTGAACTATGAACTGAAAGGATCGAGACACGGGGCGAGAGATAGAGGGGAAGAGGTGTGTCCTCGGTGTGTCGGACAGGTTTACTGCCTCTGGCCAGTGAGACGCTCTTATTATTTGCATGTGAAAACTTGAGTCCCCACCCTTCACCAGGTTCTCAGCACTTCTCATGTTAAAACACATTCAGGTTGTCTAATACTTCGGCTTGTTTCATACCTCATCTGCACTGGAACAACACAGGATAGGAATGCTAAGAGACCCCGCATGATGATTTCCTCTTGAGTAAGTCACTTTTTTACAAATGGCATAGGCTTGAATGTCATATTTCATGAAGTAGATGCTGAATATGTTGGAGGTAGTTTGCAGACAGGTTACTTTGATATATATCTGCTTGTTTTGTGCATACGTTTCAGTACTTAAGCACAATGCATGACGCTATTACAGACTAGCTCTGAAAAGGTAACTAAGGGTTCTCACTGACAAACAATCATTTCTAAACATGGATTTTAGTTCTAGTTTTATCTTGGAATGCGCTGATGTCTTATTATTATTTTTTTTTCTATGCAATTTTTAACCTAAGATACAAAAACAAACAAACTTTCAGACAATAAACAAGTTATAGTTCAATAGTCAGCAAGAAACATTATCTAATTTACCTATTGAAAATAATTTGCCAAGAGATGTAAAAGTAAGAAAAGAAACCCAAAAAAAAAAGAGGGGGGGGGGGGGGGGGTTGGGGGGTGGTGTGGGGGGGTGGGGGTGGGGGGTGGTTGGGGAGGGGGGAGGGAATATTAATAAAAGCATATTATGAACCGCTGATGTCTTATGGTCTCTTAGATGAACAAATCTTAGAAAAGTTGCCTGAAATATCTCAAAATTAGCTTTTTATTATTCTTGTTTTGAATTTGTTTAGTGAAGTGAATGAATTTAAAATCTTTTGAATATAAATGTATGCGTATAAAACTGTGAAATTGCATTTGATCACAGATCAGTTCACTTTCTAGACAAATTATTGTAGAACTGTATATTTCAATAGAGAAAAGAGTCGCAACCCTTGTGCGTTAGTAACAGCCAATATCATGACTCTCTCCCACACAACTCTCATAAACTGCATTGAACCATTATTTAAATTTTCATAAAAATTTGCCTGTAATCTCTCAAAATGAACTGTTTAGTGAAACTAAACTAACTTTTTATATAAGTTATATATAAATATATAGTATAATTATCCTACACAAGTGAAGAGAATATTATTGCTGTAACAAGTTTCTCTCACAGAAACTTATTTAACACCCTGCATTTAGTTTAGGTTGACTAAACCGGCCTGTACTGTAGTCAGCATTAATCAGAGCAGGTGGGGCTCAGATCGCTCCAGCGCTGAGCACCAACCCCATGGGATCGCTTCAGGCCTGTGGACATCTCAGCACCTGCTGATCAAGTCCAGTCAAGTTAAATAAATGAATTATGCCTGATGGGATGAATTTGAAATATGAGTAACACTGACGGATTCTGGGAAATAACATTTAATGGCATTAAGGTTTTCTAGTGTATGGATTTCTGAATGCATGTTACAGTTTTGTTCACCTGTGCCTATAACTGGTGCGTTCATTCTTAAAAATAAAGGTTCTTTATTGGCATTGATGGCGTTCCTTCAAGAACCTTCAACATCAATGGAAACTTTCCATTGCGCAAAAGCTTATTTATAGGGAAAACAAGAAAAGAAACTGAAAATGAAACAAAAAACACCAATATAACGTGACAGACAGTTTCCAAATGAATGATCTGGTTGTTTCTGAAGAACTCTTAATCCCTATTTGTTAATTTTTTATTTTTTTTACTCCACAATACTCTATGAAATCCTTAATGTTGACTAATTCCACATCAAAGGTCTATTGACTGGCCCACGGTTTCATTAACAGTCCTAATTTGTTTCTTTGAAGGCGAAGTACATAATTTTTTTAAAAAGCCTCATTCGAACTGTAAATATATCATTATATTATAGTAGATGTTTTGCCAGGTTTTTTTAGTGACCGACTCTTAAAAGCGTGAATGGACTCAGGATAATAGTGAATTAAGGGTTTGGTGGCACTGGACAATCATCTTTGTCATAACATAATTCTCCTGCAGCTCTAGAGTAATTATCAATGCCAAATGCAGCTAGTGTGATTGTTTCTGAGTGTCAATGAGCAAAAGGCACCAGTTGAGCAACCATTGAGATATAACCATAGAGGGATAACCATTGAGATATAACCATTGAGATATAACCATTGTGGGATAACCATTGAGATATAACCATTGAGATATAACCATTGAGATATAACCATTGAGGGATAACCATTGAGATATAACCATTGAGATATAACCATTGTGGGATAACCATTGAGATATAACCATTGAGATATAACCATTGAGGGATAACCATTGAGATATAACCACTGAGATATAACCATTGAGGGATAACCATTGAGATATAACCATTGAGGGATAACCATTGAGGGATAACCATTGAGATATAACCATTGAGGGATAACCACTGAGATATAACCATTAAGGGATAACCATTGAGATATAACCATTGAGATATAACCATTGAGGGATAACCATTGAGATATAACCATTGAGATATAACCATTGAGATATAACCATCGAGATATAACCATTGACGGATAACCATTGAGATATAACCATTGATATATAACCATTGAGGGATAACCATTGATATATAACGATTGAGATATAAACATTGAGGGATAACCACTGAGATATAACCATTAAGGGATAACCATTGAGATATAACCATTGATATATAACCATTGAGGGATAACCATTGAGATATAACCATTGAGATATAACCATCGAGATATAACCATTGAGATATAACCATTGAGATATAACCATTGAGGGATAACCATTGAGATATAACCATTGATATATAACCATCGAGATATAACCATTGAGATATAACCATTGAGATATAACCATTGAGGGATAACCATTGAGATATAACCATTGATATATAACCATTGAGATATAACCATTGAGATATAACCATTGAGGGATAACCATTGAGATATAACCATTGATATATAACCATTGAGATATAACCATTGAGATATAACCATTGAGATATAACCATTGAGATATAACCATTGAGGGATAACCATTGAGATATAACCATTGATATATAACCATTGACATAAAACCATTGATATATAACCATTGATATATAACCATTGAGATATAACCTTTGAGATATAACCATTGAGGGATAACTTTAGGCCTACTCTAGACCTACTTAGTGGGGAACATTTAAAGATTTTTTAACTATCTACGAACTGAGAAGCTCTGACGCCGTAACAAAGCAGCGTGATGCATAACATTAACATTTTCTCACATTTTCAGACGAAGAAATGTTAATAACAGAGCAGCTTTCTCATTACAGGAACAGTGAGTCACTCAGTTTCATCATCAGCAGAACATGTTACATCTGGAGACTATACTCACTGCTGTTACTCAGTGCTTTATCTTTTTAAATATGGACTCATTAAAAAGAAAAAAAAGTTTTACACATAATTAACAGAATAGTTCCTGACGAAAATGTTCTACTTTCTATTGCAACTTGGTGTCAGGTGGTTTAGGGTAGGGAGGATTTTACTGGACAAAATAAGAGGAAATGGCCTATTATGGCCACGTTTACATTGCATGATTCAAGTGACCCAATTCAGATTTTTTCAGATCGGATATTAACAATGACCATGTAAGCAGGAAAAAAGCACATGAACTCTGAAAATCTCAGATCGGTTTCAGTCCTCATTCATATGTGGAAATAAATCTGATATGAATCGGATATGTGCATTTGCGCCTGCCATATAAGCAAAAACTGCGTATCATATGCACGTACATACTCATTTTCGCGTATAAATTACACGATAAACACACTGCGTGCTATACAGACGCATTTAGTGTGATCGGGTTGCACACGTTTTTTACTTACTTTTTTTTTTGTTGACTATGGGCCCTATCTTGCACCCGGCGCAAATGACTTTGTACACTGACGCATGTATCATTCCTATTTTGCACCCGCGCAAAGCGGGCTTTTCCCTCCACAGACACACGTCAGTTAACTAAGAAATACACATAACACACAATTGCAACTTTATATCATGCAATTCAGAGATAAAAAGTCAGAATTGCTTCCATAGATATCGGATATGGGTCACTCTTAAAGATATAGTCAACAAATCGAGATTTGGGCATCAAGACCTGCAGTGTAAATGCGGCCCATGTCTTTAAAGGCACATCATTTGAACAGCTCACGAGTGTGATGGTATTGATGTGTGGGATCCATCATTTCACACCAAATGAGCGTGGAGAAATAACATGTTCAAACAAGCAGTCCCTACAATGAAACACACCATAAATGCCACAGAGGTGTGACAAGTGGCAGGACCTCAATCTCAAAGCTACAGTATATTTTGGGTTGTATAATAAAACTTGTCTACAAGCCAGTGATGAATGTCCTTTGAGGGTCTAATTGGAGGCATTTGAAGAAAGAGTGGTGCAGAGATATTTTTTTATTAGGCCAACCCGTAAGTTTGCATCACCCTGGTTCCCTTGTCAAACACTTAATAGCATTTTTCCATTGGCTTTCGGATTATACAGTAGCAGAAAATAAGCTCTGCGACCAACAAAAGTGTATGATTCTTAAACAAGGTTTCTGACAACTCTTTCAGCCTTTATTTCAAATTTCCAGAAAGTTTGAGTTTGAACAGGCATTTCAGCAAATCCTCATTTAACCCAAAACCTGTTGATGATGTAACCGGAGATCAAGTCAGCTTTATTTATATAGCACTTTTTACAATACAGATTGATTCAAAGCAGCTTTACAGAAAGATAATGCAACAAAGTTTGTTTCTAGAAGAAAATAGCGTCTCAGTCCGTTCAGTGATGGTTCATTTTTGTTGTAAAAAAAGCTATTAATTTAGGAAGTGCTAAAAATGCATCTCGTTTCTGGCTTTTGTCCTACAAAAGTATGTCATCCCTGCATAACTCTGTAAGCGGCTGAAACTAAAAACCCAATAATGTGCAAAGCTTGGAAAACCAGGCCTTAATAGCAAAGATGAATAAGATAGAAAAAAAGCTCCAATTTACAGTATATTGCAACAAAATATCTATGCAAGATGGAATTGTACATGCACTTAGATGATTTGTTATATTTTTGATGTACAGAATTGTCCTAGATGAACATGATGTGTGTTGTTTCTTAGGTGGCGAAGGCTGTACGGCGTTAGAGGGATCCACACATCAACATCCGTGATGGAATCCGATTTGTCACTGCTGTCCTCCTTAAAGGGAGAGTTCAAGGCAGAAGATTTCATACAGCCGCATTACAAGGAAGCGTATCGGTTAGCCATCGACTGCCTAGTCAAAGAGGGAGAAGTTTCTTATCAAAATTTCATCAAAGAGGAAGGCATATGCAGTTTCCTCTCTGAGGAGGAAATCAAGCATATTACACAGAGCGCTGTACAGCCGCCAACAAGCAACCACTCAGAAGAAGTGGACTGTCCGCAGGTCGACACGTCCTCCACTGGTACATACTGGCCCACACACTCAGACACTGACCCGCCAAACCTGGAGTTAGGCTGGCCAGAAGTCCCGCACCGAAGGCTTGAGACCAGCATCGACCTGCTCTTCCACCCGCCGAGGCAAAACAGCCCCACTATCAAGGAAGTGATCCGCAAACAAATACAGGATGCCAGGCAGGTAATGTTGATAACACAGCATGCTGAAAAGGGTGTAAATAAACGCCTCTTCAAAACCAGTCCTTTAGATCATGTGCGTTTGAGCTGCACTCGGAGTTAAGAAACACATAAGCAGGCGTGGGGCTCTGTTTTAAAGATCTAAGCTCATGGTCTAAAGCGCACGCCGCAAGTGCACTTAGGTCGGTCCAAATACACTTTTGCTAGTTTATCGACGGGAAAAATGGTCGGCGCTCCCGGCCCATGATCTAAAAGGGTTGTCCCAATTCTCTTAGTGAGTAATGGGTGTGTTTTGTCTCTATTCTCTTAATGAGTAATGGGTGTGTTTTGTCCCTATTCTCTTAATGAGTAATGGGTGTGTTTAGGGCTTTACGTGCAATAAACCAATCAGAGTCTCATCTCCCATTCCCTTTAAAAGCCAGTTGCGCTCGCGCCATGGCGGATTCACTATTTACACGGCAGCATTAGCAAGTGGAAAAACTGAACGCTTCTCTGAAATGGATCTGCTCGTGCGCGAGGTTAAAGCTGTGTGTGTGTGTGTGTGAGGTCAAACAAAGCAGACCATCTACGGGACAAGCCGGATTCCACCATTTCTTTATGTACACATTAATAATAATCTTTTACATTGTAATCCTTTTATTTTTAACATTTGGCATGTTTGTGTGCTGCTGCGCGTCCCTGTGTGTGTAATAATAAGCAGTGTGTGTGTGTAATAAGCAGTGTACATGCGTTGTGGACCCGCCTATATGCACACATTGCTAATGCGCTCTTTAAATAACCAAAAATAAATAAATTAGCTCAGTCTATTTCAGTTCCTCAAAATAGCAACAATGTGCCTGAACACACACTCGTTCTCAGACCAGCAGCTCATGGGCGCACAGACGGGCACAAATGCATTTGCTATTTAAACAACGTGGCGCAGGACGTGAAAATTAAAACTGCGTCGGGCTGAAACTAGCAGAACACACTTGCGTCGCGCGTATGATAGGGTCCATAGCGGGTCCACACTCTGGTTGTTACCTTAAAGCACTAACTGTTCTGGGGTGCCTTTCTCTAAAGCATCGTGAGCTAAGTTGATCATAGAGATCATTGTTGCCAATGGTTCTGTGATCTACTTAGGCTTGCGATGCTTTTGAGAAACGCAGCCCTGGGGTGGTGTTGGACAGGGGTGTGTTTCTCAAAAGCAGCGTTAGACAACTACGGTCGCAAGTTCTGTCGTTATCAGCATAGTTCAATAGTTCATTCAGTTTCAACGAACATTCGCAAACAGCATCGCACAGTTTGGAGTGACAGGTCTCGATCTGTGGTTAGAAGCAGAGTTTCTTGTTTTTATGAAATGTGGACTCAATAAATCCTTATCTTGAGCCAAATAAGCAAACTGACATTCAGAAAAATCTGTATCTTTTATTTAGAATAAATAAACAAAATGCCAACGGTTTCGGGAAACAGTCGTGACTGGTTGATTTCTTCAGCTATGCATTGTACTTTGGTAGTAAAGCAGCGAGTTACGCTGTTGTATGGGATACACAGCCCTGATTGGTAATTGAAAGGTTGTGGGTTCAAGGCCCACAAGAGCTGATCCATGCCCGTAACAAAGCACTTAACCTCAGGTTGCTCTAGGGACACTGTTTCAGAAGCTGTAAGATATACACCACTATCAAAGATGGGGCAGCATGTTGATAAGGTCACTCTTCGGAAAAATCGTTTCACTGTCACCCTGTTGAGTGTCTGATAAATACATGACCAAATCTTTCAAAGGATATAGAGTGCACAGTCAGATGTTGGATGCCCCATTCGTTTTCTTTATAGAGAAATAGATTTGTAGAAATATTGTTTTAACAATATTTTGAAACAAAATTGTTTCAAGAAAGGCCTGCCATGAGCTCTAAGGCTTAAGCGATAAAATATGCGTCTGTAGAAGCCACAAGCCAGTGTTTATTTAGCAAATTCTAGTGAAGAACTACACTACCCACAATCCTGAAGCAAAAACTGATGTCAAACAACATATATATTTGTATAAATTTGAATAGCATTTTGCAGTGTACCTATAATCAATGACTTAAAGTGTAATTTTCTCTGCTTTGTATTGTTACAATGTAGGTAGTATATGTAAATGAACAATATTTACCAGCCCATTCTCATCCCTAGGCGTCATGAAACTGACGCCTTGGGAATCATTTTGACCATGCTTCAATATTCGACGCTTTAGGCACCCTTTAGCGTCAGTTACATGACGCGATCCTAGGGCGTCATCTTACTGACGCTTTACCTTTAACGTCAGTTAGATGACGCTATCTAATCCTAACCCTACCCCAGACCTAAACCTACCCGCGTCATCTAACTGACGCTTAGGTAAAGCGTCAGTAAGATGACGCCCTAGGATCGCGTCATGTAACTGACGTTAAAGGGTGCCTAAAGCGTCGAATATTGAAGCATGGTCAAAATGGTCATTTTAGTGACGCCTTGGGGTGAGAATGCGTTGCATTTACACATTCTCCATGTTATCTGGGCTGAGAAATCCATGTTAATTTGTCAGCAAATCTTTTGACAGCTCCAGGGCTTTCATGAAAACTACAGGTCTCGTACCCGGTAACAATACAAGTCGACACCATTATGACCAAAAGTTTACTAAGAAGTATTTACTACTAAATCTAGGCGGTGTTTGATTCTGGTAAACATATCCATAGCAGACTGCATGGCAACATGCCCAGTACATTATGGGTGTTGAAGTTTTCCTACATATTTGGCAAAAAGGAAGACAACAGCCTTTTTCTCTGTTCTGCACTTTCTACTGTATAGGTTTCATTGAAAGCCCATTTGGCCAGCGGTGAAGTACCACTTTAAAGTCAATAATTGTATATTGTGTTAATGTTTGATATTTGATTACATAATTCGCACTGCTTCATGGAGTGAGTGGTTCATTCACTCATTAAAAAACAAATTAAGTACAAAAAAAGTGTTTTTCTGAAAATACTGTTTTGCTTTATGTTCGGTTTCCCCATTTTTTATTTCTATGCCTATGGGAAAAATAATATATAATAATTAATGGTGAAAATGATCCAATGTAGCTGGCAAAGGGGGACACCACTAAATAAAAAAGCGAAATGTTTAATTTTTTAACCATTAGGCTGGTCATACCAATTTACGTAATTTGTTAGTTTAAATAGTTTATCTCAAATAAAGTCTCTTGCCATCATCTAGATCAGGGGTCTCAAACTCAACTTAACTGGGGGCCGCTGGAGGTGGAGTCTGAGTCAGGCGGGGCCGCATCAAGTATTCCACAAAAAAATAGTATTCAAGTATTCCAAAAAAGGAGCACAACTGATCCAATCTTCTCAATCTTTATTATTAACGTTTCTTCTGAACTGTTCCTCTGAATTTGAACATTCATTTCTGTACATGATTGGTTCTTCATGAGCTGTCCTTCTGACAGTTGAAGCTCATTTTACAAACTTTCTTTGTCTTTTCCTTTTACACAACATCTTTGTAATTCTTATATTTGCTCATGTCCTTTTTATTTTCAATATGATATTGAATCTTTTTTTGGAAGGCACAGTTCCTTTTATTATACTTAGAAAAACAATTATTGCTTTTGAAATACAAATATTTGCAGTCATGTCTGCCCGTCTTATTGAGTTATTTCTACACATATATAGTGTCTCAGCAGGCAAATTACTGACCTTGCACAAATCAAAGCAAACCTTCTTATCAACCTGTTGGCCACATATTACAAGCTCAAAGTGATTATTCTCACATTGTTTTAGAGCAGGGTCTCTCTCCAACACTTCGCTTGTGAGCTACCAGTAGCTCGTGGCCTGATTGGTGGCAGCTCGCCAAGGGGCCGTTCACATATCGCGCTCACATATTTTGCGCGCTCAAGTTCATTATTTCAAATGTAGGCGCGCGGTAAGCGCGCTCATAATTGAAGCGACACGCTCGTTTTTTCCAGGCGCAGTACGTATGTTTTTACTTCGCGGTTGTCTATGACAACTATTGACAACAAACCCACCGTAAGCTGTCACGAGACTATCTATGGTAGCCCATAAGGGATAAAAAAAAAAAAAAAAAACGCGGCACACGCAACGATGGGCCGCACTAACATTAAACTTCAAAGTCAAGTAGGGGGCCACAAAATATCAGGGCCGCGAGTTTGAGACCACTGATCTAGATAGTGAGTTTTTTTTTTTTTTTTTTTTTTTTTCAGCTTGCTGTTTTTCTTCAGGGCCTAATAGCAACAGATCAAGGCAATATGAGCAAATCTCTTTTAACTGTAGAGATACAACATACGTCTTTGATCTACACAGGAATCACCTATCATGCTTCTTTAGCATAGCAGACAGCTTCTACCTTGAAAGTAAAGTGAAATCTTTCCCTGCCTAAAGATATGTCTTTCTAAATAAATATTGGTATGCAACATGAAAACATCAGGCTCTCAGAGTAGCCTACTCTGTGGCTGAAATAAAATCAATTATTACATACATTGTTTTCTAAATTAAAAGAAAAATAGTAACTTACCTTTAGGGCAATGTGCCATTATTTTTATGACAATTAAGCATATTTATTTCATGCCGACTTTTATGCAGATTAGATTTTTTTTTGCTTGCACTTTATTTTACATTGTGTGCACAAGAAAGTAGTGAGTATGAATAAACTACATTGACTTATCATGGTTCAACATTAGTTATTGTTTTAACATGCACACATACAGAAGAGGACTACAATAAAGTGCTGTTTTTATGATTGTAATGATTTACGGTAAGGAGCACTAAGGTTTGAATGTGCTTAAGTGTCATGAAAATAATGTCACAATGCAAACAAAATATCATTTATTATTTCTTTCTTTTTAAATTTGGGTTTCATTTAAAGCCTTAAATTGGCTATGTAGTTCTGTGTCCGAATTAGGGCTGTGTATTGCCAAGAATCTGGCGATGCGATACCTATCATGATACAGGGGTTACGATACGGTATATTGTGATTTATTGCGATAAGAAGGGGGATATTTTGAGATATTTCTTGGTCTAATTTTAGAATTTGGGCAGGCGTATGTTATGGACAACGAACACAGGTGCATTTTATTGATGGCATTTTGAATGCACAGAGATACCGTGACGAGATCCTGAGGCCCATTGTTTTTCCATTCATCCACGCCCATCACCTCATGTTGCAGCATGATAATGCACGGCCCCATGTTGGAGGACATGTACACAATTCCTGGAAGCTGAAAACATACCAGTTCTTGCATGGCCAGCACACTCACCGGACATGTCACCCATTGAGCATGTTCGGGAAAAACAAAAGTGTTGCGTTTATAATTTTGTTCAGTGTGTATATATCAGCCCGTTCTCATCCTTTGGCGTCATACATGTGACGCTTTGTACATTTCGTCGAAATCTTACGCACATGGCATCCTTTAGCATCAATATGAGACGCAGAACCCAAGGCATCATAACCGTACCCTACCCCAGACCTAAACCTACCCATAACAGTGCGTGTTATATTGACGCTAAAGGATGCCATGTGCGTAAGATTTCGACGAAATGTCATATGGCGTCACCTATATGACGCCAAAGGATGAGAATGTGTTGGTATATATATATATATATATATATATTACTTGCTGCAAAGCATCAACATCTGTTGTATAAAGTGCCTTATAAATAAGCGTGCCTTCACTGGAGCGCTTGAATTGGTGAGCTTGTATATCCAAATCACTATGATCTGATCTTGCTGATGTTTTCTCAGCGCTGTCATTTTTGTTGTGGGTTTAATTTATTTTTGAGAGGAAAGCGTGCAGTTCATATTTGTCTAGTGAAACGCCACTCTAAGCAGCGTGGATAAATGATCTCTTTAATGCATTTCCTGAGCAGCTATTGTATTTTATCATTGCTTATTTTGCAATCAACTCTTGTCAATCTCCTTAGTGGTTTCTTTATAGTGGCAGCCAAAATGAGTCCAGACTTCAGCTGTGAACAGTATAATTCTAACGTCTTGTAAGCATCGGTCAGGTTTAAACCGAACACAAAGCCACTGAAGCAAATCTTGGATGTAAGCTAATAAATAAATATCGATACAGTGTTTTTGAGAATCGAAGTATCGACAAACATAATATCGCAATATTCACGAGTGTCGATATTTTCTTACACCCCTACCCTGAATATAATTTTTAATGAGTCCATAATCTTTTAATCATAATAATTTTGTATAAAGAAAGCCCTGATGAGACCAGCATTGTTGTCTGTCAGAAAATGTAACCTCTCATGAGTACAGGAAAAGTGCCAACCGTTTTCACTGCCCTACCTGTCTGCACCTCAAGAATCCCTCATAATCACGGAGGAGACAGTAGATTGATTTCCTTTAAATCACAGCTTTAGAAACCAGTCCCACACGTGTTAAACTCTTGCTAAAGATGTGATAAGGTCACATAGGCTACATCACTTTCTCCCTCAGGCATCAGTCATGTACAAATAGTCTTTCCCCAGCAACAGTGGCTGCTAAACCGTGCTGAACAAACAGAGCAAACAATGAAGTTGTGCAATATGCTATGCTGAAATGATCGCTCCCTTTGCAGTTGATGACACAGGAGTGCCAGAAATATCTAGGTGTGCCCATGAGAAGCCAGCTTTACCACAAAAAAAAGAAACATTTTGTCATGCAAAGAAAGCTCTGCTATGGGGTGTGGAGCTGATTAGTTAAAAGTGAGAATACAATGTGTTCCTTCTGAACAATGCAGTCTTCTTTGTGTTTTGATTATGAGAGATGATTAAAGCTGTCTGAGCTTCTGCTGAACATGGCACACTGAGGGACTGAGATAGACGTGATTGACTACAATATCGTCAACATGGGATCTCATCAATACAGCGCTGTTCATTTCAACATTGACTAATACATTATGAAAAAATAAAAAGTTGTATCTATTAAGTAAGGGATAATCCATATGCATTGTGGCGGCCCTCGACCTCGTCCTGCTCGCCACATGCATTAAACGATTTTCCACCAATAAAACAATAGAGACTCTATAAAATGATTTATGTTGGTATAACTTAAATTTGTTGCATTTGGACGAAATTAAATGGTCTCAAAAATCATAGCATATTATGTATCACTTTTCAACAAATCATTGTTCCCAGTGCAGAGCCAGACCCAACAGGTGACATAGGCGATCTCTTGGGGGACATAGATTTATTAAACCAATTTCAGTGTGTCGAATGAACTGCCTCGTGTGGTCCTGGCGCTCTGATTACATGTATTCTCTAGAGTAATGAAACACTTGACGGATGTATACAGTATCTTCTCAGGGTGTGTTTGGGGAGGGTGTTCTCATCTAGTGTGCCAAATGATATCGATTGATATACTAGCCTCTGCCAAGCCAAGATTCAATTAAAGCAGATCTCAGCACATCAGCAACTTCTTCAGTAAATGTGTTTTTGCTTAAAAGAGTGCAAAAGTGACATTTTCTTGGAAGCTTCCTAAATCACCGTAATTGCCATAATACACGTGTACTTCTATTTACAAGTGCTGTGTTTTGTACACGTTACTTGTACGTGTGCTTTCAGAATAAAGGCATTGTAAAAGCAGTAAACATATTATAGCTTTGATTGTGCCTGGCAGTAATGATGCCTTTCCTGTATTTCAATGCCTCATGAAGAAGTAAATTAGAAAGGCTGAACGGCTCCTTCGGGATGAGAGGAGACACTTTGAATAAGAATCTATGAGCCATAAATGAAAAGTACATGTAGAAAAACACATGGGTTATTATAATGTCTAAGTAAACAGGATATCCTTTGGATAGGTTGAAAATGAGCAATATTCAGGCCATGCTTCATTCCAGCCATACGCAATTCTAAAACTCCATGCAGTTTCTTTCCTCAAATTTGTAAGTGTAAAAACCACTGATAAGGGGAGGAATCAGAGTGAAATAGCCTTACTACATCAGTCGATTTCAGCAAATCTGAAGATAGATCACATAATTACAGATTTTAGGGAAAATGAGATGAAACTCAGGGGATCCCAAGACAAAAATGCACATGCTACTCCTCCCTGGCTTCTCCCGCTGTTTGCTCCGCTCTGGTTCCTGTGGTCTTCCCTCATTGCCCGGCGTTCTCCACCTCAAGACCCCTCCTGCCCTCATCTGTTGGACTGTTTATTTTGTTATAATGCATCTGATGTGGTGGAAATGTAAGTGATTTCTGAGTTTGCTTTTGTCTTGTGTATCCTACCTGTGTTCATTTTGTATTGTTTTTAGCACGAGTTCTAGCTCTGTTTCCTGGGTTTGTTTTGCTTTCTATAATGTCTTGTTAATTTCATTATCACGCACACCTGATGTTAATTGGTTTGATTGTATTTAAGGTTTTTTGGCTTTTACAATGAATATGTTCGCCTCGCTGTTATAAATAAGCTAGTGTGCTCCAAAACAATGACAAAATTCGCATTTAGAAAATATATGCGTTCAAAACTTACAGTCTCTCAACTTCCCTCATCAATGATTTTAATGACATCACCCCACACTTCAGCTTCTCATCAAATTTTCTGTCCAATCAAATACTCTTTATTACATTATAATAGTTTTACAGCGTTCTGTTCGAGTGTTGCATCTACAGAGTAGGCGTGGATTAATCTCTGAAGTCTCGCGAGTTAGGAGATTTGATATGGCAATGGAAAGAAGAAGGTAGAAGTACGCATGGTACGCATTATTGTAAATTATCGAGTTGAAGTGGATTAAGGTCATCACGTGGTATCTTGGACATAGAGTGCTCGGGTTGTTCAGATTGAGATTGTATGGGCGACCGATGTTGTGTGATTGGAGTACGCTGGGATTGTTTGGTGAATTCCACCACATTGCAGACTGTAGTGTTTGATAATCACACAGATAATGACACGGCGCTTTGTTATATGAATCGTATCAGAAAACTAATTGATCCCTACTTGTTAAGACTGAGCACCTTTCCACTACCTCATTGCCAGTTCTTCTTCACTGTATCTTTTGAATCAAAGTCTAATTCAATTTAGTTGTTTGTTTATTAGCTGCGCAGGCCTGTATTATTTTGTATTTTATTTGACACATACACTCTAAAAAATGCTGCGTTGTTTTAACCCAACTTTGGGTCAATTATGGACAAACTCAGCCGTTAGGTTACATTTTTTAATCACATTTTTAACCCAACGTTTGGTTTTGTCCATATTTGACCCAAAGTTGGGTTAAAACAACCCAGCATTTTTAGAGTGTATTTATACTTCCATTGAGAAATTGTGAATAACGAGTTCATTCTGCATTGCCTAATCAATACATTGAGTGAATCTGATCCATGACTCTGGCTTATTTACTGCTCTCTAGTTACTGGACATTAATTGGGTAACAGTCTTCTAGGGTGATTTAGAACCATAATAAGCGCATTATACAGCCTATAATACAGTACCGCCCCCTGCATTATAAACAGATGCTGAAATCAGTCACTTGTTCACACATTTAGTATTTTTTACATGGTGAACATCACATAGTGCACTATATAGGGGATAGGGAACAATTCCAAAGTGTAAATATACTTTACATGGGGGCGAATAAGGTCTGATTTCACGTTAGTGTCACGTAAACACAGGGCTGTAGTCAAGTCCACCTTTGTCGAGTCCAAGACCAAAGTCAAGACCGAGTCCAACTGAGACAGTCAAGACAGAGGCCGAAATAAAATAATCCTCTTCAAGACCACGCACTTAACTATTGATCATGTATGTGATGCGAGAGACAGCATATCTTCTATTCTAAGATAATAATTTTGCATTATTATTTGTAATGATCAAAACGGATGTGTGCATATTAAAGTGTGCATATTAGCTGCCTGGTTGTTTTTAAATTCACTACAGGTTTAGAATAGAATATTTGAATAAAACTAAAGGTTGTTTCTAGAACAGCAACATTAAAGTTTACAGCAGCAAAGTCAATAAATATTGTCTTTTTACTCAAAAAGGTTTTATTGCACGTACTTACAGTAACGAACGTAACGTTAGCTTTTATCAACTCGCTTCTTCACTACACTGCGACCGCTGTGTGTGTGTATGTGCCCGCGCTAGTGTGTCATGTGACATATACCAGACGACTAATGTCAATGCCCATTCTTAATGGATTGTGAATTAAACCAGTAACGTGACCCGTTTTCTGAACAAGCGCGCTCCATCAATGGTTTTGTTTTGAAGGTGAAAAAAAGCATATAGGCCTGTTGCTGGACTCGGTCAAGACCAACTAGAACATTTGGCGAGACCAATGACCAAGTCCGAGACAAGTCCATGTGCTAATGCCAACTAGTCCAAGACAATAGAAAAACGTCTCGAGTCCAAGACCGGACTCATATACAACAGGAATACGTGAACCGCCGCAGCTCCGGTCCAGAGACAAGACAGCAAAGAGCGTATCATATGATCGAGTCGACACAGACCACAAAGCGTATCATCAATGACCTCCTCATCGCTGTTTATTGTGGACCTATCAGCATCCTCATTCTCCTAGATCTCTCAGCAGCCTTTGACACAGTTTCCCATACTATTCTTCTCAACTATCTGAATGTGTTGGCCTCACCGGCTCAGCACTCTCCTGGCTCCAGTCATATCTCTCCAATAGGGAACAGTTCGTCACCTTTAGAGACTCCAGCTCCCCCCGGCCCCAGTCAAACAAGGTGTGCCTCAAGGCTCTGTGCTTGGACCCCTCCTTTTCACCATTTACATGATCCCCCTCGGCCAGATAATACGTCACCATGGTCTCAGTTTCCACTGTTATGCTGATGACACACAGCTGTATATCAGCACCAAACCATCCACTCAGCTTCCCCCATTGTCACTTGTTGACTGTCTGAATGAAATAAAAACTTGAATGTCATCTAACCTACTCAAGCTAAACAGCAGCAAAACAGAGCTAATGCAGTGGCTCCCAAGCGGCTGCTCTCCAGGGTAGGTGATCTACTATTCACAGTGGATGGTTGCTCCATCTCTCCATCCATATCGCTGATCCTTATCTCCATCCATACCACTGATCCATAGGGCCGAAAAGTTCCAGTTTTGTTTATCACTCCACAGACACTTGGCTTGATGAATAGATGCTCATCTGCGGTGATGCGTGTTGCAGTAGTGCCGTCATATCTGACTATAACATGAAATATAGCCTATAACACGCTCTCACACGTTTATTTTTTAGCATTTTTGGGAGGAGTAAAATTTACATATGTGGTTTCAACAACCAGATCATTTACACTTGTCCAGTTTCGTCTAGAATGCGGCCCAGACCTCCTCCTGAAGTGGTTTGAGCGATCAGATTCAAATCCGTCTCGAATGCGTTTCGGAGGGCATTTACACCTGGACTTTTCAAGATCGGATTGCTATCCGATCACAGAAAACGCATGAAGTGGCCAGGTGTAAACAGCCTCATAGAAATAAATTGTCTCATTGATTATTACACACCTGTTCCTCATTTGTAGAGGAGTTCTCTGTGCATCAGGGGTGTTTCCTCCGAGGAGGCAAGGCAGAGCCTTCTCAAAAAATTTGATGAGAAAATAATCAATGCAAATATTGCAAATATTAAAAAGTGTATAAATCACTGTTGTTTCCAAAGTAACACAGTCCAACAGCGACACCAGCGGTTAAATTTGCAGAGGGACACAAACTAAAGTTTTAACAGACCCGCTTAAGTGTGCACTTGGTTTGATGGGGGGTAATTGAGAACAAATGGGGGAATGTCACATGAAATGCCTCCATCGTGCTATGGTTGGATATAATTGGTTATGGTTGGATATAATTGGTTATGGTTGGATATAATTGGTTATGGTTGGATATGATTGGTTCATGCAATAAATCCCGCCTCTTGTTTTCGTGCGCATTCTCGAATCGTTTTGAAATGAACAAAATAATGTCGTTTAATGGGAAGACTTATTAAAAAGTAAGTAAACAACTCAGCCACTTAGATATCACTGCTTTATGTCACATCACAATCAAGCTTGAAATGGACTTAAAACATGATGACTGTGGGGGTGTTTTTAGTGAGCGATCAGCTTGGTGAAATTAAAGGGACATTTTGGTCTGTGACGGTGTTTACCGAGCTTGATAACTGAAGAAAACAAGTTGACTATTAAAAAGAATAGCTGAACCTCAGTTCACAAATAAAATATAATGTTTAAATTGTGCCTTTAGTTATTATTTTGGAATAAATGTAAAAATTATTAAACTACCGTAACTTAATGAAATGTATACTTGGTTTTAATAAATAGAACATTAATTACTTCATGTAAAAATACAAAATAGAATTGTATTTGGTTTCTCTTTTTTATGTGATGTTTATTTAAGCAGGAAGATGTGACAACATTAAGTGTAACTGGGAGATGAATTTACATTTAGTCAATAAAAAGGACTTTGCCTCATTTCAGGAAACCCGCGCACACCACTATAATGCCATCAGTTCTGTCAGCTCAGTGTCTGGTGTTGTCTGTGCTCTTTTACATTGCCTTCATTTGTTTGGGTTATCTTCATGTTGGATTATGCTCTTTAGTTTTATAAATAAAGACCATCTTCATCTTCACTCAATTGAAGTCAACATGTTATTGCGAGATTCCCCCAAACAGCCTACAGTTGATGCTAATGATGAACTATTGCTTTATTTGAAATGCAAAACTGTAAATGTCCCAGTCAGACTGGGATCAAGATTATGTATTGTATTGTATGACATTATCCAGTCTCATCAAATTCTGTAGAAATTCTCGATTTAATGATTTCCTCTACAGGGTGTGGTGAGATACAGCTTATAAGACTCGCTGGCCTTTAGCGCTAACAGAACATCTTCAACCTGTCAAGGCTTGAATCCTGGAATGCTGGTCTTCCTGAAACAGAAATGTCTTAATCGTTTAATATAACAAAGCAAATAGTCTTCTCCCCGGACTTCTTACTGTTTAATATTAGGCACAGTGCCCAAGAAAATGCGAATCCCCTGTCAGGTTCATGAAAGCCACCTCTCAAGTTATTGAAATCGACCTAGATTTGTTTGACTACGCAGAGAAACGAAGGGTGCCGTTTTAAAAACACGAAGCTGACACCTCTGCTTCCTTCAGCTCTGTGTATAATGTTTTCCTTTTTATGTCTACACAGGTCATAGCAATCGCAATGGATGTTTTCACCGATGTGGACATCTTTAAAGAAGTGGTAGATGCCTCAGTCAGGGGTGTTCCTGTCTACATTCTCCTCGACCATAATCACTTCAAAAGCTTCCTCACTATGATAGAAAAACAAGACATCCAACTCCAAAAACTCAGGGTAAGTGTCCATATTCTAAGAAAAGGTTAAACTGGAGATATTTATAGTCCGCTCAGCTCGTAGAACCCTTCAGTTTAGCTAACTTACGAGCCAAAAAGTTAACGTATTAGGCTTGTCTAGCCATGGCCGTTACACTTTCGTTTTTTTTTAACCTATAATTAAAACACATAGTATAACGGCTAACTAGATGTTTGTTTTGATACAATAAATTGTAAACGGATACTTTGACTGGCTGTTGCTATGGTTACTCACAGCTGATGTAGCCAGCGCATTTATTTATTAATTTTGAACGGTAAACAGTCAGTTTCACCAGAACTCCTTTACTAGGTGTCCTCTATCACTTTTTAATGGACATCCTGCAGCCAATCAGAATCGAGTATTCACCCAGACCATGGTATAATGTATATTAATGCACAGGTCACATGCTGCATTCAAGTCAAGTCAAGTCAGAATCAAAATGCCCTCCATCCCAAGGAAAAATGCATGGTTACACTTTATTTCGATTGTCCACTTTAGACGTTCTACTAACTGTGTAACTGTGTCGCCTCATTATACTATCAGTAGACTGTTAGGGTTAGTAGAATAAGTTGACATGTATTTTCATAAATACATGAAATATATACATTGTCATATATACATGACTATATCTATAGTCAGTGGAATATCTGTTGTTCAGCATCAAAATAAAGAGTTATCAGATATTCAGTCTACTAATACTCTAATGACTGGAAGTTGACATGTAGTTGCAAAGTTACTTATAGTTAATAGAATTTCTAAAGTGGACTATCGAAATAAAGTGTTACCAAAAGCATAATTTAAAATATTAACAGTTCTACTACATTATATTTACTAGAAAACAAAACAACCCCTTCAGCTGATATAAGGACAAAAATATATATTCGTCCACCAATTAAGAATTAATTTCTTCGTTTTAGACAAATCGTAGCCATGTTGTACCAATTCGTTCCCTTAAACAAGAGGACAAATTAATACAGAGTGGCCACAATTTACTAAAACAAAGGAATGAATTGTTAATTTGTGACCATGATCTTACTAAAACAAGACAAATCTGAAAAAAAGGGTTAGGGAAGTGAATTCTTAATTCATGGTCATGACGATATATATTTTTGTACATATGTCATGTGCAGGGCTACGTACAAAAAATAAATAAATAATAAAATGCATAAAATATACAGATGGATAAATATTTCAAAACACTAACACCCTTATGTATGCTTTGATCCAGTGGTATGATTCTTGCTTTGCAACCGCATATTCAACTATTACTAAAGCAAGTAACATTGCTACTGCATATCAATGGATATATATCAGAAAGTGTGGTGCATCTGGATGCGTCATCATGTGATTTCACTGAAGCAGAGACCAGGCAGTGTATGTGTGTGTGTGAGTGTGTGAGAGAGGGACGCAGTGTCTCGTTCTGCTCACGAGAACAAATACGCCACCTTTACCAAGGTTAACCACTGACTGACTGAAGCATATTCCTTAATGTATGAGCCTGTGCATGAAAGAGTTATCTCGATTGAGTACACTCGCTAAAAGAGACAGAATGTGTGTGTGTACTGGATCAAAACAAACTGGAGCATACAAGAAATGCAATGAATTGACAAACTAACTGTCAAAATTCTGTTTCAGATCATTTAGGCCCAATTTAATCCTTATTTACGAGACGAGCGCACATGAACAAATACTGATTTTGGTTGTTCAAGTAGTCTGGCATATTAACATTATATCACTTATGAAATATTTGGTTACAAGTTGTAAAATATACAGACTGTAATATGCAGGCACTTTTAATACATTGTATTTTTTTGCAGTGATAGTGAGAAGGAATTTGAATGGTGGAAACAAATTGGTATTGATTGTTTTAATTGACTTATTTATTTCAAGTTTTGTGCACTAATGAAGAATAGTAATAATAATGCTTGCCAAAAAATACTACTAATTTAACTGGTTTATGTTTTGTTTTTTTAAATAAACCATTTTCTAAAACTTTTACTTCTAAATAATAAACTATCACTTGCATTAAATTAAATGAACTTACATTTGGTTAACAATTCGTAAGAATGTTAAGAATTCAAATGAAAGATTTTTTTTTACTGTGAAGAGCATTGACCAAATCACCACGAGTTAAAGATGACAAATCATGTAAGCAACAGCAGACATAACGGCAGAAACAGGGTCACAAGCTCAGTCTTTATATCTGACCTCACACACACATATTTCATCATGACCTGTGAGAGAACGAGACTCAGTTTACCTGAAGCTCCGACTTCAACCAAGCGTGTGTGTGCATCAAACAAGAGAAAGACATGATACTAACATGAGAATGGAAACATAAAACTTGAAAATGAGAAGTATTGACAGCATTCCTGTTCTCTATGGCAGCATAAGAATGATGAAATACATAAATAAAACATCAGTTACACACCTACATTTGCCGCAACCTAACAGGCTTTTTGTCTTTCGGATTGTAACACTGACCAGAATGTCAGTATATTTGTGGCCACGTTGATTCAAAAGCCTAAAAATGCAGGTGTCAAAGGCAACAAATGATATTTTTGTTATCAGATACGTATATATTTGATATATATATATACAGATTTCTTCATTTATCTGCATTATACTCTTCTGGTTGATAGCTGAGGCTGAATTCAGTTTTAAAACTTGACTGGCATAACACATAACCAGAAAAACAAAACGTCAACAACAATCTGCAAACCTGTCATGCGGTTACTCTTGTTTTTTTTTGTTTTTTACAGAGCTCTCCTCACTCTCTCTCTTTTATTTCTTTGTTCAATGCGCTAAAGGAAATGAAAGTTGTTCGCAGCGAGTCATTCTTTGAGAAACATATACATTATTGAAATAAGAAAATATTTTCAACTGAATACTGTTTTTGCTCTTTGTGAGCAAATCATTTTCCGCTTCATTTATGCACTTTCTTGTGAAGTGATGAGGAGCCATATAAAGAAGCTTTGAGCTGGAAACACTGTCCCTCCCACTTCTTCCCAGAGGGTATTAACTATTATTATATGAAAAACAAGTGCATGGTAATTATGATTTTTCTCACCACACCTCACTAAGTGCCATCCTCACAGCATTTTTCTGCTACTGACATTTATTCTATGAATAACACCTCAGTACATTCAAAGGTCACGTAACAGCACAGCAAAAGCTACTGAAGCAGATACGGATATCTATGCTTGATTTACTTTGTAAAAATTGTAAGTTTTAAGTATCTCTACACTTTCTCGCTTTGCGGGAGGCAATTTTCCACAGCTGGCAACAGACTTTCCTCACTGTAGACCAAAGAAACTTGAATTTTACCATTGCACACAACATGCCCACTGTTGTCAGTGTTGTTTGGGTGTGCAGATGTAGTCAGACAGAAGGGATATACACTTTAACAGCCTTGTCGCTTTAGCAGCGGTGATAAGAAATAACCCTTGGCTTCAACAGACAGACTTGCTGTCATTATCTTTGTTTGCGAAGCAGTAATGAGGTTTGTTTGCTTTTCGTTTAGTTTTTGCTGAACAGTGTCTCTGTGTAATTTATCTTAAAATCAACTTGAAACACTAAACATGAGCAAAACAGGATATTCAATGGGGAAAAAATGTTGGAGGGGACTTTATTTTATCCATTGGGAAATGACCGGATGAAAACTTTATCTCATCTCAAATAAACATTTCTGATGTCAGCAAGAAGGGAAATTATTTCAGAGGCGGTAGTCTGAGTAGTCAAACCTATTGTCAGAGTCGTGTTCAGTTTTGGCATTATTAGTTGACCTGGTTTCCCCGTGTGTCTGATTAATCACTCTGTTCACCTGTTGTCTAATTAATTTGCCTGTTCGGTTTAGTCCTGTCTATGGTAATGTTGAGGTGTGTGTGTGTGTGACCCATTTTCCTGCATGTTCCTGTGTGAGTTTTATATTAAAGACTGTTTTCCTGATTCCTTCATCTTCGTGCACTACTTGTATATAACCACCTGTGACGTCACCAATCATGTTTTCATTAATACTTTTTAAATAATAATTTGAGAAATCTCTTAGAGCAAAACTATATTTAAAACTCTTAATTACATTTTAACATACAGGCTGTGGCACTGATATTTCTGCTGCACACAATAATAAATGCGCTATATAATTCAATTTGACTTGACTTGTCTTCGTAACTTTTCATAACCAAAATGTAATGTGTATTTTTTATACAATGTTCATCAATGAATCATGCACATTAACCGTAGGAATTTGAGTTAAACAAAAGAGTTAAGATGTCATTTCACATTTACATTTGCTTGTTTTCTTGCTAAAAGTTATCTACACGTGTTTTTCTTGAATGCAGACTATGAGGATACGTACAGTGAAAGGCCAAGAATACCTCTGCAGATCTGGGGTAAAGTTCCACGGGGCAATGGAGCAGAAATTTCTTCTTATTGACTGCCAAAAGGTGTTTTATGGATCATACAGGTAAGGCGGCATTATTTATTTATTTATTTAGCAGAACCAAACAAATGACTGATTGTAAAACAGCAAACAGTGGCAGTGTTTTCCATAAAGATGCCCCCCCCCCCCACACACCTATGTCACATTTACGAACACCTATGTCACATTTACGAATTTCATTGCATTAGGTTAAAAAAGAAAATCAAACCAAGCTGCATATCGATGTTATACTTTCTTCAGAACTAACTTTGCTTTTCTAGTTTTCAAGGTTCATACAGATGTCATAGAAGAATAACCACAGTTATAGTTAATCACATCAATTATATTATACTTTGTATTCATTTTGAACAATATATCTATTTTGTAAATATAATGTTACACCTAAAAATGTATATAACCGGTTCCCTGAGAAGGAAACGAGACGCTGCGTCATGGCGTTGACGCTGTGGAAAACTCTCCGCGTGAAGCACGTCAACACACGCCATTCTCATTGGCCGAACGTATGGATGTCGTGACGTGGAGACAGAGTACATAAATAGATGCCAGAAATGAGCATTGACAGATTGTAATTGTCTGAAGAAGACGCACAGGTGTAACCGAGGTGTGGCAATGCAACCCAGCATCTCGTTCCCTTCTCAGGGAACCGTGTTACATTCGTAACCTGCGATGTTCAAAGAGGAACTTGGACGCTGCGTCATGGCCAAGCTGCAACCTTCCGGTCTCTCTCTTGAATTTGACACGGAAGTGACTTAAACTGCAATTCATCGACTGGCCACTAGAGACAGGCTCCAAAAGAGAGTCGATCCCATAGACCCCCATGTTAAAATGCCCAACATTACAGCAGAAAAGTATATGTTGTTTTGGTCTATATTGCTCATTTTCCCCTTCATTACAACTGTAAGGGGGTGAATTGTTTTTTAACTCATCCGTTTAAATTATATTAAGCCTTAAAGTTCTGCATAATTAAGGGGCGTGGCCACTTGAGTGACAGGTGGATTGTCGCTGATGTCACTACTAGCCGTTTGTCTACTTTCTGTTAGCGTCACGTCACCTCAACTAATCCCTGCCTTTTTGCCCATTTTCGTTTATCCGGGAGTGACACGCTAACAAGATGGCGACGACCGCCTCCGCCCTCTTTGGGCTTAAATAATGCTCTTCAGAAACGTCACGGACACTACGTCCATATTTTTTTACAGTCTATGGTCATGGCATTGACGCTATCGGAAATTCAATATCAACGTCGCCACACCCAAGGTAACAGAGTCCACAAGGCTGTGTATGAGCTTGTTGAGCGCAGACTAGACTTGGGTCAACCCTGAAGGACTCGAGTTCCTGGGGTTGAATTCACATTTAAACTGTAGAACCTGATTAATGTGTGCGGAGAGCACCACAAAAAATCCTGTAAATGTGCACCCCTCACAAGAACTTAAGACTCTACACTCCTAGTGGAGTGGGTCCTGATGCCTAGAGGCAAAGCCATCCTACGTGCCTCATAGAAGAGGGTGACAGAATCTGAAATTCAGTGCGACATACTCTGCTTGGTGACTGCATTACCTCTATTGTGACCACCTAAGCATCAGAAGCTGAGAGGATCTACGCCACTGGCCTGAGCGGTTGCACGAAGGGCGAGATCTGTGGCACATTTGGTGTGAGTCATCCGCCGAAATAAAGCGGGGGCTTGGTGTTAACCCTGACATGTTGAGAAGCTTGACTCCTGACTTATATCACACACGCACACAGGATTGAAGGCAGACACATGTCTGAAGACAAAGCAGCTGCCGACACACATTTCTGGCGTCTATTTTTGGACTCTGTGATGTCACTACGTTCGTCCAATCAGATTGGCGTGTAGACACCGACTCACAAGTTCTATAGTTCTATAGTTCCACTCCGAATTTTTGTTTTCTGAAATTGTGCATGTTTCTTTAAAATAAATTGCACATGTTTTGAAATGATTATATAATCCTAATCCATTTTTAAATGGGGCTTAAGTGACCAAATACATTTTGGAACACTTTTTTTATAAGGACTTACTGCATTTTGTGTTTAACTTTTATGCTTAACATTCAGCACATGTCAACAAACATGCTGTCAATCAAATGCCTGTTTTTAAAGAGCATATATTATGCAATTATTTACACCTTACCCAAGATAAACTGCATTCCAAAGTATGTGCATATGTTTCTAAGGCTGAATTGAATTGCTATATTTATCTTCATTTCTCGTTTGGCAGCTTCATGTGGTCCTATGAGAAGATCAACCTCAGCATGGTTCAGGTTATAACAGGCCATTTAGTGGAGACTTATGACGAGGAATTTCGGACGTTATACGCCCGATCAACAATCCCAGATCCGTTTCAGACTGCCAGCGTGAACCAGTGTGAGATGAAGCCCAATGGCAAAATGGATGGCTATTCGATACATTCCACCAACCCCTTTGAAAGGAAAGATCATTTAAGGCACACACTTGACGCTGTTTACCGGCAAGCCTGTGAAAGGAGATCAGGGATTTCGCCATTGAGAGAGGTGGAAGAAAGGCCGGTTGTTACACCGCATGCTCGACTCCTTCCAGACACATCAGAGTTTTACAAAAGACACAGCTACGCGGGTGAACGTCAGGAGCCTGTATATCTGTCGAAATTGTCCAAGTTTGGCTCTAGTAATTGGAACGTGGCAGCAGAGAGCAGCCGTTACAGTGGTTACTCCAACCATGTGGACAACCAGTATGAAAGTTACGTCACCAACCCGATGTTCAGAGGCTCAAACATGCGGCAATCGTACCATGGCCACGACAAACAAATTCTCAACATAAGGCAAAACATGCCCAGTTTAGCAAGTACTTCCAAGTCTTTCCTTCGGACGTGGAGGTTAGAGTCTTACCTCAACAACCACAATGATGCACCTTATGGAGAGAACCACGATTATCTGGACCAATACGAGGATAATAAATTGGCTCCTCCGCAACACTCTCGCATCAGGTCATCGGTTGTTTTCACGCCCACCATACAGGAACAACCAGAGATGAACAGCTACTCCAATAATTCATCGTCCTCCAACCACGATCCAGCACGAATTCAGCCAAATGCTCAGATTTATTCTTCATCAAACTGGAATCAGACAGCACAGCACGATGACTTCATGCTAAAGAGGCGCAGTTTACAGATTTTAGAAAACTCAGGGAGTAATGCAACCTATAGCTCCGGGAGGGATGCAATATATGCAAGTTTAAACCGAGCCAAAAGTAGATTTCCAAACAATGAGCAAGAGGACAGATACAAGAGGCACAGTTTGGCCGATCCTAGGGGCAATACATATAACAGTGACACAAACGGGCCTTCCAGTTACATGTATGCATCTTTACCTAGAAAACAAAGAAACTGCAATGCGTCTGTACAGGAGAATCCCAGAAATCAAGCGTACACTCCAAATTTCAAAGAGGACCAAAGGTCCGTCTCACATCATGATTTCAAAAAGGCAGATGAGAGCACAACTACCTCTGGAAACACATGGCAAGATCCTCCTTTGAGAACTGTGTCCGCATCGCTTCTGGACCAAGAGGACAGTCCGCCTTCGAAACCAAACAGTGCATCATCACAACGCTTCTTGAAAAAGAGCACCAAGAAAATAAAATCCTTTCTAAACATCCCACAAAAGGGGGACGGCTCAACGAAAGGAAAGAATGCACAAAGTCTTGAAATGGGAAGCAGCACGGATACACTTCTCTCGGATTATGATGACACCGTGGGAGACAAGAAATACCATGGAAGCACTGCCAATTCCACCAAGTCTGTTGAGAGCATCCGACTGAGGCCAGCTAATGGGAAGATCCCTGGAGATGAAGGCCTGGTGGGAGAGACATCTGCGCCTCGCTTTAGCACTGAAGAGCTTCATCCGCCTCACACACCTGCAAGTGCAGAGACTTCCAACACACAGGGACAATCCTCGGTTATTGCTCAGAAAGAGAAGACAGACTCGCGACCAACAAGATCAGATCTGTTGCCAAAGCAACAAGTATCAGCAAACAGGCTGTATAGCAGATTTGAGCCGCTTTGCTCATTTGAACCCAGGCGTCCCACAGCGGGCAAGCCTGCCCATGTGTCTCCACAGAGCCACGTAAGTGACAAAACAAGGAATACTGTCTTTTTAAGAACACAACCAACGAATGACCACAACACTTATACATCACAGGGGCAAGACAACAGATTCGGCCGGTTCATTCAAAGGGTTGGAAATTTAATACACAAGAATAAGTACTGAAAGTGAACTGAGCTGAGATGTGCACCACTAGACTGACCAAATGGATTTGCAAACATTGCACAAATAATTGTTTTCAAACAGTTTTCTCAAGCACTACCATTCCCCTTTCCATTGGTCAGACTTACAGATCGTCCTGCCTCTAACTTGATTGAGCCAAGCTTGTTATGTCAGACCGGTTGGGATGCTCGTGCTCCAATGGTTTGTTTAAATTGGTTCTGCGTATTCAACTCGGATAGGAGAGAGTATTTTCAGATCCAACAATTTTTTTAAAGTAGAACGGTGCTGTTTACTTGAATGCGTTATCGCTAACGATTGAAGGTTTGCAATATAACTGGTGAAAAATGCTGCAAGGAGTATTACACTGTTACTTTGTACTAGTATTTTTCACCAATAATATTGGTAAATTTAAAAGCATGTCTGGAGTGGGGATATGAGCCGATTGGCTTTATAATTCTGTCACTTGAATCAAAGCAATTATGAAACATTTCCTGAGGACAAAACCTCTAATTTGGTCTGATTAAAAGCTTTAGTCAATCATCCATACAACCTTAAATTGCTCTTCAGCCTGTTCGAACCCTCTTCCAATATAACCCAGATTGTTGTTGTTTAATTGACATTAAAATGCTGGAACAAATGCAAGATAAATAAATGCTGGTTTGTGGGTAATTGGTGCTTAGATATCTTTAAGGGTGACTAACAATACTGACATATACTGCACTGGATTTGCACTATATATAGGTCATGATTTTGTTTGTGTTTAGATTGTGTTATGAAACTGTTTTTTTATTTAAAAGCCATTCATTAATGGCTCTCATTTCACAAAGTGCACATGTACAGTAAAGTATATTGGAAAGGACAAACAATGTCAGAATGCCATTCTCTTACAATATGGTTGCAATATCATGTATTTTTAAAATAAAATAAAAACTCTATCACTGTTGCTTGTAAACTAACAGGGTACTTACCAAATAAATGAATGGTCATGAAACTGATTTGACTTAAAACTATTTTATGATGCGAAAAGAAAGAGGCCATGAAGTGCTATATGAAATACTGTCATTTTACTACAAGAAAATAAACGAAATATTTTGACCTATATGAGTTGACAGGCAGCAAATATGGTCAGTAGTCCTGGACTTTATACTGACACCTATTGGTGAGGATTAAGCATCACACAAAGGCAAAAGTATCTGGTTACTGAGATTTGTCTGGTCATTGACAATCCACTGAGGCGGTTTACGCCAAAACCCAAACAGCATTTTCATAATTTCATGTGCACATCAGTTTAAGCTGTCCAATTTGTGGTTACACTTTATATTAGGTGTCCTTTACTACTACAATTATTGTGTTCATATTGTATTGCAAAACACTTGTGCTTTTATTGAGCTGGATATGGGTAAGGTTAGGACAGGTTTGCTGGTATGGGTATAGGTTTAAGGATGGGTAATCATGGGTTATAGTATAAGGGAAGGTCAACAGTGTAATTATAGATGTAATCTACAGCTGTAATTACTGTACATGCAGGGATTTTAAAATATATATATATATAAGTACAATGTAAAACATGTACAAAGGTAGTGCATTGTATCAAATTATTATTTTAAATAATTAAAATAACTAAGGAAAACTAAGGGAGACCGATCCTTTGCGGTGGCGACACCGAGTCTTTGGAATAGTCTTTCTATATATATCAAATCCTGTGATTCCATTGAGTGCTTTAAATCTATGTTGAAGACTTATTTATTCTCTTTATTCTCTTATTTATGCTCTTAGGTACATGTGGTGTTGAGTGTCTTGTTGTGCTTTTTGGTGTATGTGTAATTTTGTCGACATGCTGAGTCTGTAAAGCACTTTGGTCAACTCGTGTTGTTTTTAAATGTGCTTTAGAAATAAATTATTGATTGATTAAATGTTAGTACATATAAAATGGGACCAAATCTACTTTTAATTTCTTTAGAGGTAAAACATTTTAATAAGAAAAGTGCATCTATTGTTGTCCATAGTCTTCTTTTGTCATAAGTCCATTTGGGGAAAAAGCTAATTCAATGATCTATTTTAAGCTGAAACTGCAGTGCATTATTCAATAGTAGTGCATTATTCAACACTCTCAGGACATTTTCTATTTTAAGATTTGGCAAAAAAAAAATGTTTACAGCACTTTTCCTATTACACATGGTTTTTATACTTTTTTATACAATTATACTTTATGTGTTTAATCTAATCTTTAACCATACTAATAAGTAAAATTACTTAAGTTAAACATCAGATTTGTGTGTCTTTCTTCTTCTTCTTTTTTTATTACTGCTGTAAGAGTGTTGAACTTTCTTCTCCTGTTTTCTATTCTTCTGCCATCCAGAATGAAGCACAGCTAAAAGGTTTGTTTGAGTCATTTCCCTTTTGGTGAGAAAGGGCCTTTACATTTACCAAAATAGTTTTTTTTTTTTTTTTTGCAAGCAAGCAAGCAAGCTCAGCCCAGGTGAGAAAAAGTAATAGAAAAGTTAATTTGTTGCTTTTTTTATGCATAACTTTTCTTTCTCCAACGCTGGTGACAAGCCTGATTACTATTTGGTGATGTGCATCAACTGGTAAAAACACATATAAATAATGGTGTTTAAGATTTTGGTATTATCATCCACCCCTAAAATGTTAACTGAAAGTCATGTCATAATACCGGCCCGTTCTCATCCTTTGGCGTCATACATGTGACGCTTTGGACATTTCGTTGAAATCTTACGCACATGGCATCCTTTAGCGTCAATATGAGACGCAGAACCCAAGGCGTCATAACCGTAACCCGACCCCAGACCTAAACCTACCCATAACAGTGCGTGTTATATTGATGCTAAAGGATGCCATGTGCGTAAGATTTCGACGAAATGTCATATGGCGTCACCTATATGACGCCAAAGGATGAGAATGCGTTGCATAATACTTATACATAAAATGTAATACAGTTCACAGAACATGATATCTTTAGTCCCCTGGCGTGCAAGCCATAGGAAACTGCCCGTTTGATGTTAGATACCTGAGGGAAAAGAAAGCCTTTGGGAGAATCCATGCAGGCAACTAAAATGTGTTAGTAATTATGTGGATAGACTGACTGCTTTTATTGAAATGTAAGGGTGTAAGTGTCTTTGAGGTCCATCTTGGACTGAACGGTAAAGACATCAGGGTAGATGCAGTGAAACAGCAGCAGTTCATCATCTGAAGGCTGAAGAGATGCAGATGTTGATCCTCCATGGCAGAGGTGGCGATTTGTAGACATCAGACAACAACACTCATATGTACAATCTGCTCCAGAAGGGCTGATCCTTCACGGTTTACCAATAAATCTTACGTTTTCTTACAAGTACATATTCTCATGCAACCCTAACCCACAGGGATATTATAGTTATACAAATTAAAAATAATAAAGAAAACTATAGTATCTCAATGATACTAAAATAACACTGCTAAATGAGCTTATCTCAGATGAGTTTTTGAAATGAAAATATTTTAATTAAAAATGACAATTATGCTCATAATGATACTTTGCACAACCTTTACTTTACAAAATAATAATGTTCCAGGTGTGAACCAAGAGGCAGGTGTTCTGCACAAATCTGTGGACCTTTCTGCTAGATGATGTGCATTCAATACCAGTGAGACACAGATAACAAAATCATTTCTGCCAGGTTGTTGTAAGCCAAGGGATAATGCATGGTTCATACGAACACCAACCTCCAGGATACATTTATGTGTTCCTGAAAATGGAGTAAAATATTTAACTTTTAGTGCATCTGCATTATTGAAGGGTAGATTTCACCGTGAACTGGAATTCTTGCACATTTCTGTTTGACAACCTCTTTCAACTGTAAAAATGTATTTATTCATATGTAAATGATTTAAAAGAACAGAGTTTTAATTTGTGCTTTTTAAAGCCACCCTCATATGTGATTTCCTCACGAACATATCTCGTATTTCTATATCAGCATCTATCTAGAAACATAGATGCTTGCAAGGTTGACCTTGGAGTGGTCAGGAATGCATTGCCTGATTATCCCTCCCTCCCATGGGATCTCAGCCTGTGCTCGTTTTAGCCGTATTACCTGGAAACCTTTAGTGTGTTTCGCATTTCACAGTATTCCCTCAATGCCATACAACTACAGGCACTCTCTGTATGACTGCTGTAACGATATGTTGGCTGAGGCAAAATTTAAAGGGATATTCAAAATTAATTTACAAACATATATTCAAATGATTAAAGCATTATATATATATATAAACATGCTGTTCAAGGCACAATGAAATTCTACTTCTGTTGACTTTTTTGGTTTCATGTTGGTTTTAATAGAGCTATAGGTAGTAAAATTAAAGCATTTTTCCAGTGTAAAATCCAATTTGTATTCATAGCATACAGTGGCGAGCCAATTAAGGACCTGGTACCAATTAGGTAAATATCCGTCAGTCTTAATTTGATATCTCTTTCTACAACATACAGGATCTTTTCATTGAATTTCAACACAGTTTTGTAGAAAAATACCGTGAGGCACACATGAAATTAACTGGTTACATATTCGTGTAATTAGGTACGATGCACAGGGTCCATGCTGGCAAATGGGCTTTCAATTAAACTTGGCTGTCTATACAGAAGAAGGCCAAAAATGTTTTATCTGTTCTACCTGACTAGAGAAAATAGAGAAAAAGGTTGAAAAGCGGCATTAATACTTTAATAATAATAATAATAATGCATTTTATTTAATGGCGCCTTTCGTAACACCCAAGGTCACCTCACAAGCAATATACAACAAAACACACAACAAACAAGTCGCATATACAGTAAAGTGCAGTAAAGTCTCAATAAAACATGTTATAAAAAAGCCTGTATAAAAAAGATATGTCTTAAGACGCGTTTTAAAAGTCAACAAGCACTCGCTTGCGAACATCAATGGGAAGAGAGTTCCATAGGTGGGCAGGGAGCATAACTAAAAGATCTGGCACCCATGGCAGTGAGTCGAATCCGAGGTACCGGACCCAACAATAGACTTTTGTCCACTGCAGTGGACATTATATTTTAGTGAATATCTCTGACATCATACATGTCACATGACACAGCCTGGGTGTCCTGCAAAGAGCACATTCAGGACTTTTCAGAGATACCAAATGTTTGGAGGTTTCACCATGAAAACAACTTCTCCTTGATCTTTAAAAATGTCTGACATTAATTTAGTGATCAAATGTAGCATTCTTATGGAAATATGATAATATATTGTAATTATAATTTAAATTGGACTACTTTTTCAAATTGTATTTCATAAAAAAACATCTCAGAAAAATGTTAAGGGGCTTCAAATAAAAAAAATACTTTCTGTTACAGAACAGGGCATTGATTTCAAACGTGTCCACTGTAGAGGACATCAGGACTTAAATCATGTTTATCAGGCATTCTGGAGACACAACAAGTGAATATGGAAATAAATTATACATCAATATTCCTATGAAATATTAGATATTATTATTAAAATGTTGCCAATTATTAATCCAATTATTACACTTCTTTTTTCATTAAATGTTGCTCCAAGAACACATTAATGTGCAAATTAGATTCATTGCATTGAATGGGAATATTAATTTATGGCCATTTTACCCACATATTGCTAAAAGTAAAATGGTGTATAAATTAATTCCATTATTTCTTTCATAACATAGTTGAGAATAATCTTTATACAAATTTTGGTTGAAAAAATCCTGAAACCCCAACATTTATTGGTGATTGAAAAAAAATCCCATTGTTTTTGCCTATACACATAATTTCATGTCATTTTATTTTTTAAACAACTTAGTCCTGGCGTCCACTACAGAGGACATAGCATAACGTATGAATAAAATATTATTTTATATATTTATTTTTTTTTACCATTTGTTTATTTTGCTCTAAACAGTGTGATGACATGGAAAAAAACTCAATTCAAAATACTTTTTTTTTCTGGGTCTCAGGAGGATATGAGAAATTGAAGATGAAGATCTGAGAGCACATGAAGGAGTGTAAACATTGAGAAGTTGAGTAAGGTATTGTAGTGCTTTATAAGTAAGTAGCAAGATTTTGAATTCAACTCTATACTTTACTGGAAGCCAGTGCAATTGCTGAAGAACTGGAGAAATGTGCTGGGTATAATGTGTTCTAGAGAGAACACGAGCTGCAGAGTTCTGAACCACCTGAAGCTTATGTTGCAGTTTGGAGGGAACACCTGTGAGAAGAGCATTACCGTAGTCTATACGTGAAGTGACCAGTGCGTGAATAAGAACGGCAGTATTATTATTTGAAAGAAAGAGACGGAGATGGTTAATATTACGCAAGTAGAAGTATGCAATCCGCGTGATATTATTAATTTGAGCTTCAAAGGATAGTGTGCCATCCATGATAACACTCAAACTTTTAACCTGTGATGAAGGACAGATTGCAGTATTGTCAATGTACAAAGAAAAACAATTAGATTTAGACACAACAGATCTAGTGCCAACAAGCAGAGCCTCAGTTTTGCCATTTACCTTCAAAAAGTTAGCCGAAAGACAATCTTTTTAATTTCAGCTAAACAGCTGGACAAAGACGGTGGAGGAAAATAACTGGTGGGCTTGGCAGACAGGTAAAGTTGGATGTCATCCGCATAACAGTGAAAATTAATAAAAATTTTCCTCAAGATATAACCAAGAGGGAGCATATAAACAATGAAAAGAAGCGGGCCCAAAACAGAACCCTGGGGAACACCAGTGGTGACTGTAGATATTCGTGATCTAAAACTTTTTAATTCGATACGTTGACTCTGTGTCCAGATAGATATGACCTAAACCAAGACAGAGCAGTGCCAGTAATACCAACAGAAACTAACCTGTCAAAAAGGAACCTATGTGAGACAGTATTAAAGGCAGCGCTCAAGTCAAGAAGGACTAGTATGGTTAAAAGCCCAGAGTCAGCTGCCAGCAGTAGTTCATTGGTTATTCTGACTAGAGCAGTCTCAGTGCTATGGCGGGGACGAAAACCAGATTTAGATTTGAGCAGCTGAATAGTTTTAAGGTTAAATTTTCTTTTTACTGGATAATAGTGATCTGGGAATTTATTGAATATTACAAGTTTTTATGTCTGTTTGTTGATGGCTGATTTGCAGACACAGTTATTCATTGATATTTATAGGGTAAAGTTTGAAGTGAAAAGTTAAAGTGAGACCCTTGCGGTAAGATGAGCCCCTCAAAATTGGGACAGAAAGCCCCCGGTAGCATGTTGTTGCTGTTGTTTTTGCAAAGAAAAAATAACTCCATACTCTCTTAAGCACATTTATTACCAACATTTCAGCACAACAACAGCCTTTATCAAGGCACTTCATCATAACATATAGCCAAATTGATTGAAATCATTCCATCTGAATTCGTAGTTCTTTATTGGCATTGATGGTTTCATGAAGAACCTTTAACATTCATGAAACATTTATATTCCACAAAAGGATATTTATAGTGGAAAATGGTTCTTTAGATTATATAAAAAAAATCTTCACACTTAGAAAAAAAAGTTTATTTAATAACTGTTGAAATAGTATAAAATTGGTGTTTATATTGCATCGCTGCAATAACTTCTTTTTGAAACCTTTGTTTTTAAGATTTAGAATTGTTTTTACGAGTCACTCATAGTGTCATTTGGTGTCTTCCTTAAGCACACTGAATAAAAAATTACATTAGTAAGCCTAAGATTAATAAAGTGATGGTAATATATGTAAAGATAATGATTAATTTGTAGTCTACTAAATATATACGTCACATTTAAAGATGATGAAGGCAGGTTAAGAGTTTCAATATAGTAACAAGGTTTATTAACAAAAGCGAAGAACTCGAGACAGACACCAACAATACCGGATCAAGACAGAAAGGAAATGAGGAACTTAAATACTCAATGATAATGAACTCAGTAATGATCAGCTGTGATAATTAAATGAATATCCATGGTAACAGTTGACTGGCGGGAAAACTAGAACAAAGGAAACCGGAAACAGGCAATAAACAAACAATAGCTGCATCCGAAACCTGCTGGCTTTGCAGAATGCCTTCAAAGGTAGAAAGGCATCAAGACACATCCTAATCCAATGTAAGTTCCACTTCTTGTCTCCTGAGAAACCTTCATCTGAGCAATTTTTAAAAGGTAGCATATGTATCATTCGCTGCCTTTGATATCCCACAATCCTCAGTTTGTGTGTAAATGTATGTTTTTGACCAACGTTTTCCACTTCTGATGTCATTTCTAGCGAGAAATTTATTAAATATTTATCACCAAAGCTCACTCTGTTTTGCTGTAGATCATTAATCCGTTACACTGCTTTAGAAGTCTGTCAGAAAACAGTTTCATGAGGAATCTTCATGCACAAAAGCTGTCAAAGTCATGATAGGGCAGCGAGGAAAGGCAGCTGCCTAATGGTATGTTTACAACGATGTAGCTGGGCAAACCAAACACTTTTTGACTTTCTCAGTTTGTGTAAATCCACTTATACATTAATACCGTGTATAGTTTTTTCTTGATTTACCCTGACAGAACGGAAGTGAAATGTGAACAACACGCCCCCAATGTTATCTGATCTAATCAAAAAATGTACAAGACAAACTAAAATATTTTGTCAATAAAATATAATTAATAACTTTTTCATATAAAATAATGGCATTTTTTAATAATGAAAATATCAGCATAGTTCAAAACATTATAATAATTTCTGAACATTGACTCAGTCTTTATTCACCTTTTTCTCATGGTTTCTCAATAGAATTCATAAAAGTATAGAATAGAATATCATAGTTCTAATAGGGGCTGAGAAGAGAAGAGCCAGAGAAGCTCCGCAGAGAGTCGGTCATGCGATGTCCACGATGGTGGTCCAGAAACGCCATCTCTATGGAGCTAGAAATGTGTCTTTATTACATGCGAGAAAATAAATGATCTGAGAGAGAAAAAAAAAAGTTGGAGAGAAAAGTTATCACACTGATAGCAAAAAAAAAAACATTTCATGAGAGAAAAAGTTTTCATATCAATAGCAAAAAAATAATATTTGAGACTAAAAAAAGTTTTGAGAGAAAGTATTTTCTCATAGAACATAAAAAAAATGTTTTTGAAATTTTTAAAATTATATCTGAGAAAAAAAATCTCTCTCAAAATACTTTGAAAAAAAATCTTAAATATATATTTTTTGCTATCAGTATGAAAACATTTTCTCGAAACAAAAAAAAAGTGTTTCTCTCAAACCGCTTTTCTTTGCTCTCAATGCATTTTTTTGCTCTCGTGTCAGGATTTTGCTTTCGCTGTGAAAATTGTGTCATGGGCGGGGCCACGTTCTTTTTTTCCTATTGGAACGTTCCTATTGGCCAGTCGGGTGAGCATCGTCTTGTCTTGGGAGTCGAACTGAATCATTACACCATTGTTCGGTTCACCTTGATCAGGGGTCGGCAACCCAAAATGCTGAAAGAGCCATATTGGACCAAAAAAAAAAAAATATAATAAATTTGTCTGGAGCCGCAAAAAATTAAAAGCTTTATATAAGCCTTATAATGAAGGCAACACATGCTGTAAGTGTTATATTAGCTTTATTAGCCCCCTAGTATCAAAATGATAAGTTACAAATTAGAGCTTAGATTGGGCCCAAAAAATCAAGCCCGGCCCCGGCCCCGGCCCCGGCCCGACACATTAAGCGTAATTATGAGCCCGAGCCCGATTTTAACCTGACAATTTTTTAATGCGTGGGTCGTTATAACTGACGTTCTCAACTTTCTTTCTCCCGCCCGCAACATTTATGTTTTGTCCCGTTCCCGCCCGCAAATAGACTTTTTTCTGGACCTCCAAATACTTTCAAGTTAGCCTACGTGTCGCCACCATACATCCTCCTGATAAATTATTTTGTTATTAAAGCATTAAAACACAAACCACTGTTAATTTAACATAAAAGCAAGCAGTTTACTATGTGTGCATGGTTTGGCATGACTGAATGCGCGCAAAGTGCGCTCTCTTAATAATTCCTAAAAAGCTGACAGTTCATCGCGATCTCACACATCTCTGTTATTATCAATGAAGCTGACTGCACAATGAATCTTTCATAATATACACACTTTGTTCGTTATAATTGGAGGATTTGCCAGCATACAGAATTCAGCACTGAACAAAAAAGTCAGTTTTGAGCAGTGAGGGGAGTCTATCTTAAATGCTTCTGATTGGCCATTGCGTTCAAGAAATCAACACATATGTCTGTGATTGGCTATATCGCTCAACACTGCAAACATGTTATGAATAGAAATTCTGGCCTGTAAATCGTTTCTATTTTGTTTTAGTAGAGTGAGTGCATTACCGCACGCGCCCGCGCTCACACTCGGCCATCAAATCTAGTCCCGCGCCGCACTCTATTGCGTTGGGAGTGCTCAGCTATCTTTCTCTTTTTCCCCTTGGGATCCATGGCCCATGACACACCCGCCGGTTTGTTTGTCAGCCACCGGTCTGGCATCACGCCGATCTGACAGACACGTGTGTGTCACAGTCTATGACGTAAATTCTTCGTTGACAGAAATGTTGAAATTAAATATTTATTATCAGAGGCGGACAGAGTACAGAGCTTTGTTACTTGAGTAAAAGTACAGATACCCCTCGCTAAATTTTACTCAAGTACAAGTAAAAGTACTACAGTCAGATGTCTACTTAAGTAAAAGTACTAAAGTACTTGTTTTTAAAAGTACTTGAGTATCAAGAACAGATTTTCTAAATATTGCATTACTAATCTACTGCCACAGTGCTTACATTTATGCACAGAAACGTCCTACATGGAGTTATGAAAAATGTTAATGTTAATACCTTGGAGAATGTAAAAGGAATTGAAAGTAAAATCAAGTCATTTTCATCTTTTTACCATGTTGCTTTATTTAATTTAATTAAAATTTTGGGGGGTCCCATCTTTAAATGCGGGGACAACACACACACACACACACACACACACACACCACATGTAAGGGTGGCGCTGCCAATAAAGCACCTAAAAGCTGTCACAAAGAACCGGCAAAAGGAATGATTATGAATATGTAAAATATAGCAAGGAGATATTTTAATTGTTTATTAATAAACACTTGTTAATAAACAAGTGTTTTCTTTGTCAGTGTCGGCTAGATGAAGTTGACGATGCTGACTCGCGATCTTCAGTAGTGAACGCGCCAGAGAGAAATGCACATTTCATACGGATTACATAAGCAGAGAACAGTCTGTAGTCTGTTTTCTTTCATTTGGAATTTTTCTGTTTAAAAGTAGACATGTCTGTGAGAGGCAAGTAGGCTACCTTATACACTGTGTTTCGGTTCATTTATGAGACGAGATCCAGTTCACATGCCGGCGCCTCCATTTCTTATCTATCGTCTGCTATTTACTTCTTATTTATTAAACCCAGGCAATTGGTTGATGAAACATTGATTTAAAATTAAGATACAATTAATGCAAAACGAAATTCAGGTTAAAGAAAGGTTTTGTGTTTTCTGTTTGATGTCTCTGTGAAAGTTTTAAAGCATTTTTTATGCCGCTTTCAGAACGCTCACATCCGTAACGGAGAACACGTCCATAACATAGTTTTTTCCTCATAAATGCAAACCCCAAAAATAAAATAAAACAAAATTAATATTTTATGTACTGTGGAGACTGAGCGCCAACCCTTCTTCATTCGCTGGGTAGTAGCCTACTTTGGTTTGCGCAGTGTAATTCACACAATCAGTAAAATATTTTGCCTCCTAAAGTCTTTTTTTTAAGAAATCAGAAATCCCTCGTGGGTACGCCACTGCCACATTTGAACCTGACTGTGTTAAACACACCACATACTCAAGAACATCAAACCAAATGCTTGGCTTACATTAATGTGTAATATAAAATCTGACCATGGAGTTGACTTTGGCGGAAAGCTGAATGTGATTGCTGATAGGCTGTCCCAATCAGTGGCGCCTGCACAATCCAATCACGTTTGAGAGGGAAACAACAAATTGAGGGTTTCCGAGATTTTTCTTTTTTTTTTTTACTTTTTTTTTTTTTACTCGGGTACTCACGTTTATGGATAGAAATGTATTGGAGTAAAGAGTACAATATTTGCCTCTCAAATGTACTTGAGTAAAGTCATGAGTACTCCCCAAAAATGATACTCGAGTAAAGTACAGATCCCTCAAAATTGTACTTAAGTACTGTACTCAAGTAAATGTACTCCGTTACTGTCCGGCTCTGTTTATTATACACATTTTTACAATGTTGAAAAACTTTAAGAATGTTTGTCATATTTTTCCTCCTTAAGAAATTATATTAAAACAAAAAATATTTTTTCCATTTTCAAATTTTTGAAAAAGCTCCAGGGAGCCACTAGGGCGGCGCTTAAGAGCCGCATCCGGCTCTAGAGCCGCGGGTTGCCGACCTATGACCTAGATGGATGCCTCCTCTGCCTTTAGATTCTCTGCCCGAGCCCGAGGTCAGGTCGATATTTCCCGTCACTATCCTCGGGCCGGGCCTTTGATCTAGAGACGTGCACTCCCAACGCAAAAGAGTGCGGCGGGGACTAGATTTGATGGCCTAGTGCGAGCGCGGGCTGTAATGCACTCACTCTGTGTGTGAGGGTTCAGGGAGAATAAAATGATTTGTGGGACTCCCGCAAAAGATGATGACACACACAACTGAATGTTAGCTGGCTGTGCAAGTTCAGCATCACTGAAGATTAAACATTAAAAATAGCACTCATATTCATGAATTTATGTGTATTATATTATTAGCTTGCTAATCGCTAGTAAAGCTAATTATTAATTAGCCATCATGATTGGTAAACTTGCATGAGTGCTATTTTTTAATGTTTAATCTTCAGTAATGCTGAACTTGCTCAGCCAGCTACCCATCGAGTTCTGTGTGTCGTCATATACCCAAACATTGGAGTGTCCGTGCTCAACTAAGGCAGAGGCGGCATCTATCTAGGACGGTGAACTGAACGCGAACAATGGTGTAATGATTCAGTCCAACTCCCAAGACAAGACGATGCTCACCCGACTGGCCAATAGGAACGTTCCAATAGGAAAAAAAGAATGTGGCCCCGCCCATGACACAATTTTCACAGCGAAAGCAAAATCCTGACACGAGAGCAAAAAAATGCATTGAGAGCAAAGAAAAGCGGTTTGAGAGAAACTTTTTTTTTAGAGAAAATGTTTTCACACTGATAGCATAAAAAGATATATTTAAGATTTTTTTTCAAAGTATTTTGAGAGAGATTTTTTTCTCAGAAATAATTTACAAAATTTCTAATTTATATTTTTTTATGTTCTATGAGAAAATACTTTTTTTAGTCTCAAAAATTATCTTTTGCTATTGATATGAAAACTTTTTCTCTCAAATATATATTTTTTTCTCATGAAATGCTTTTTTTGCTATCAGTGTGATAATTTTTTCTCTCAAACTTTTTTTCTCTCTCAGATCATTCATTTTCTCGCATGTAATAAAGACACATTTCTAGCTCCATAACATCTCTGGCTGTGTCTTGTGTTCCTTAACTCCCCCTGAGGTCAGGGTACTACAGTCCCTACTTCATTGTACCCAAGAAAAGCGATGGGTTTCGACCGATCTTGAAGTCTCCGCAAGTTATTGTTCAAAATGCTCACGCAGAAACCCATTTTTGAATGCATCCGTCCCCGAGACTGCTTTGGTGCGATTTACCTGAAGGCCGCGTATTTTCATGTCTCGGTTCTCCCTCGCCACAGACCGTTTCTGCGCTTTACGTTCGAGGGACAAGCATATCAGTACAAGGTCCTGCCCTTCGGAGTGTCTCTGTCTCCCCGCGTCTTTACGAAGGTCACGGAGGAGGTCCTTGTTCCCATGAGAGAACAGGGTGTTCGCATCCTCAACTATCTCGACGACTGGCTCATACTAGTACACTCTCGAGATCAGCTATGCGAACACAGGGACCTGGTGCTCAGTCACCTCAGCCAGTTGGGTCTTCAGGTCAACTGGGAAAAGAGCAAACTCTCCCCCATGCCGAGGATCTCTTTTCTCTGTATGGAGTTGGATTCGGTCAAACAGACAGCGCTCCTCATAGAGGAACGCGCTCGATCGTTGCTGAACTGCTTGAATACGTTTCTTTTCAGGACGGCGGTCCCACTGAACTCTTTTCAGAGGCTCCTGGGTCATATGGCAGTGGCAGCAGCAGAAACACCGCTCAGGCTGCTCCATATGAGGCCGCTTCAGCACTGCCACAGTGACAGACACTCTCTGTGTAAGCCCTCTCCTATCATCCTTCCAGGCAAGAAGGGGCAGGAGGTTTGCACAGGGTGCTGGAAGGGGGCAGCAGCTGTGGCACTTTGGTAGGGATTCCTATTAGTCGGATCACTCCGACGTGGCGTCGAATGTGACCGACTGAAAGGGAACGTCTCGGTTACGTATGGTAACCCTCATTGTCTGATGGAGGGAACGTAGACGTACGTCCCCTCGCCACATATCCTGTACCCCGCTGTGCCACCGGGCCAACTGCTCGGCTCCTCAGCGAAAAACTGAAGTGCAATCTGAAAGTGGCAGAGCAGCTGCTGCAAATGAATGTACGCCAATGTGCATTGGCTTGTTTAGTTACACTCGAAGTAGATTGACTCTCCAGCGAGATTCCTATAATTGGAATCACTCCGACTTGGCTTGACTTCCGACTTTAGGAAATGAGGGTTACTATATGTAACCGAGACGTTCACACGGATCTGCGAAAATGATTTAAAAGGCTGTATTCTGCTGTCAGGCCAGTAGATGGCGATGTCTCTTTGTCAAGAAACACCCTGCGAACACGTAGAATGACGTCACCGTTTGCACAAATTAAGAGACTGTAAAGGCCTCGTTTTCAAAACCTTGAAACCCCTTTCCCTAAATTTTACGTTTTCAAGCCCCAAAAATGCTGTTGTCCTGTAAATGAACGGCCAAAACGCATAAAAACTTTTACATTTTTTAGTTGAAAAAAAAAGTGTTGTCTAAACTAATTTCCGGACGCAGCCTAAAAGTCCAGACTAACTAAATTGCATTTAAATGCAACACTATTTGGGCACCATTATGTGAAGATATAAACCTCCATGCATCATTAAAAGTGATGTCCAAAATCGCATTGTGTTCTACTTTATTATTTACCATAAATCATTATAATTCAACATGATGAACCTTTCACAATGAGACATTTTTTTTTCTAGTAGGCAAGGCAAGTTTATTTATATAGCACATTTCATACACAATCGCAATTCAAAGTGCTTTACATAGAAGAAATTAAAATAATCAAAACAAATAAGAATAATTAAAACAGTTTAGAATAAAAAAATAAAGTAGAACTGGTCCACCCCTAATAAAGTAGTACTGGTCCACCCCTATCTGACTAGTATAGGGGTGGACCAGTAGCTAGTACAGCATAATAAGATTGTTTGACTGTGGGTAGGCTATCATTTATTATGCGCCATACACCTGACAGCTACACTTGAATAAACATGAGTATCCTCATGAGACATTAAGAACCATGCAGCAAGCACTCGATAGAATCTATAGCGTCTCTGACTTCATAACGCGTCTCTGTCTTGGTAACTAATTGATAATAGGCTGAGAGGTGCACGTTGCGTCACGACGCCATCAATTCTGAGTTGTATCCCCCTTCCCCTCTCTCTTTCCCCTTCACTCACTCATGTCAGTCATCCGCGATGCTGGAGAGAGAGCCCGGCTCCGCGCGCAACATGTCCGCGATCACCGCTAATGACGCGTGCGATGCCTGTTCCACACCAGCGCTGCATCTGAACTCCACGGAAATTTACTCGCATTCTCATGTTGATGACGACGACGAACTTCTCAAGTACATTTGGGGGGAATATTTGCATCCTAAACAATATGAATGGGTGCTCATAGCTGGATATATCATGGTTTTCCTTGTATCTCTGGTCGGAAACACATTGGGTAAGTAAGTTTGCAGCGCGAGAGGAACTCATAAAAATGTTTTTCAGAAGTGCTTTGAAAATGTTTTATACTAAGACGAATAGCCTTAGCATTCCACAGCTCTGTCCATCATGTTGCCTACCATGTTTTGCGGATGGGATCTACATTCATGTTTACGCATTTGGCGGATGCTCAAAGAATGTACACATTTTATCGGTTGCTTTCTCTGGGGATCAAACCCATAACCTTGGCGTTGCTAGCGCGTGCTTTACTCTTTAATTAGGAAGGCATCTCACAAAATAATCATAAAATATTATATTTTACTTCTCTGACTGGTTACCAAAGAAGTGGAGAAGCCAGTAGAAAGGATTCAATTACAGTTAGTTCAGATTTTTAAAGTCATTAATGCAACTAATGTATTATAAAAATGCAATTAGCCTGCACTTGCCTTATTTATTTTTCTATTATTTGAGTTTCTGTCAATTTAAAAAATATATTCATGTCTACACAATGCATACCTTAAGAAAATTCCAAGCCTCTAGCTTTCTTTCTTCCTTGACTTTCTATTTTTAGACCTTTGGTAAATCACGCATTGCATTGCTCTTTTGGAACAAACTGTGGCGGATTTGCTTTCAGAATGAAAGACGTTATGAATGTAATGTGCTTTTAAATGTTGTGTGAGGATGGAGGACAATCACATACGAAGTTTACAAATATGATTAACCCCAAATGATCTGAATCCAAGATTATTGGTTAAGTAATTTTAGCATATTAATTGTGGGTCCTTTGAAATGTTACTTGTTTCAGAATGCTTTAGTGACATCTTTCATGTGCTATTCTCTTTAAAGGTGCAGTGAGAGAGTATTTATTTATGTTTTTTTTTTTTTTTTTTTTTTTTGCATCAAACGGAATTGCAATCCTCAACCGGTGAGTTTTGGACAGAGCAATCTGTTTTGCAACAGGCAGGGTTTAAAATGACACACTTTACAGGATTTTTTGCACAAAAAAAGAAAGAAAATAAAACATTATTTACTCGACATCATGTTGCTCAAAACCTTTATGCTGTTTTTTCTTCTTCTGCAACATATTTGAAGAATATTTACGCTGCTCAATGCTGTTCATTGTGACCATGTAGTTCAAGTCTAAAAAAAAAACACCAAAAGGCACCGTCAACATAATCGAAGACTATATTGTAAATCTTCTGAGGCTATGTCTATGTATGAGACAAAGTCGTTAATTGGAAATAATCTTTCCCTTAGCCAGAGCTCTCAAACCAAATATGATTATGCAACATTTATTCTGTATTTATTCAGGAAAGTCTAATTCTGATACAACATTTTCAGGACAGTACAATTTCACATATTAATAGATATAGGCTACAAAACATACAAGCAACACAGGAGAAACAGAGAAAAGAAGAAAGACACACTGGCCATACCAGCGATACATTTCACCTCAAGTCCAGGATTATGGAAAACTGCTACATGTTTCCTATAGGAGCAGTTTTACTAATCTCTAAATGTCGAACCCAGGAGACATTTCAATGAATTGGTGGGGTAGATCTAAAAATTGCCGGGATAAAAGGCTGAGTAGTTAGTTTAACTAACAACGTCTTGGCAGTAAATAGTAATGTGTGTTTTCTGCTTTAATAAAGATGACCTCTAGAATACAGTGCTGTGTGTGTGAGCCTCCTCTTGTTACAAAGTGTAATCATGACATGCAGAATCCAATTCCCAAGAAGTGATGCAGTTGTAAATGCACATAAATCCCATAGATTAGCACAGATATAAATGTGCTTTGCATTTTATCAAACATTGATCAAACTTTGATAATTGCTTTAATCTTTAAAAAAACTGAGATGTTAGTGATTAAACTACATTATTATAAAAATCAGCTGTCAATTTTGTAATTATATATTTATTAGAGCTGTCAACGTGTTAACGCATGCTATTATTTTGTCCAGTTTAACACAGTTAACGCAGCATCCGTTTTACCGTCATCCTTTGGCTAGCGTGGCGTTACATTAAACGATCCTGCTCTTATTCATGCAAATGCTTTAAAACCATTCAAGCGTGACAAGAACACGCTGACTGTGAATGTTCTGTCTATGTGAGGTACACACACACACACACACACACACACACACACACACACACGACACACACCAGTATCGTATGCACAGACTGTGTGCCAGAATACATTTCTCTTTCGCGCTTGAACGAACCATAACACACACAATTATGCCAATCCGTTTTGTCGAGTATCCTCATAACAAAAGAGCAGACTTAAATGAGTTAAATAAAGTCTTAAATTAAAGAGTTGTGAGAGAATGAGATCAGCAGCGGCTGGTTTTAAAGTGACAGCAGCCAAGAAAGCCGTCTATCATCAAAGTTAATCAAAGAACAAAGCGAACAGAGAAAATTACTCCCTGCTCTTGACTAAAGAACTTCTGTAGCTTTAATAAGGATTAGTCTATAATCTAATGCAGTGCAGACTGTTTGATAACTTTATTCAATTTCTGTATATTGTTCTGTATGTGTTAGACAGGAAGGAAGGGCACAGGTAAATATGACAGGATTGTTTAGGATTGTTTGAACTTTGAATTAAAAGTTGTTATATTTTTTGAAGCCTGATAAATGTTGGACTCTTATACAATACTTTGGGAAAAACAGCATATGGTTTCGTCTTGATGTGTGTGGGTTTTAATAGATGGAATTTTTCATTTTGGGATTAGCTGTTCTTTTACATTGCTCTATCTATCCCTACGACGTAGCAATTGAATGCGTTATCAATATGCATACACTGTTATATACAAAATTGCAATAGCTTTGATACAGCCATTTCTACAGGTTATTACTTTGATAAATGCATGTGGAAGATTATGTCAGATCATAAAATGTGCGTTATTAAATGAAATTGAAAGTACTACATTATTCAAATGCATTCACAATGGATAGCTAAGTGGAGAAGATTTGAAAAGATATGCACTTGATAGTGCAAAGGCAATTATCTTTTGAAATTAATTTCCTTTACATTATGAAGTGCTCTACTGAAAAAAAAAAAAAAGTTTTACTAAAGTCAAAAAAGATTTAATTTAATATGACTGAATCAAAATGAATATGTCAGGCTACACCAGTATAACAATAGCAAATATATTTATAAATGTGATGCAAGTGGAACTAATAAAAGTCATTTGCATTTTTTGCATGAATGATGAAATAATTACCACACATAGGTTGTTGAGTTGTGTTGATGTCACAATGGTTCTTACCATTATCTTTAAAAATCACACATGACAGAATGAAACGCTGTCATTGTCGATCTAGCTGGAACCAATTCTATTTAATATCTCATAAATACAATAGTCAGTTCTTCCAAATGTACAATAATGGAAGTGTGTTTAATACCCATGAATGTAAATGAGATTATGCTCACTGATTGAGTATCATCAGCAAAAAACATAAACCAATCAAAATTTCTTATGGAATAATAGTTTGATTAGTAATAGATAGTAGTAGTAGACATCAGGCCTTCTGCTCAAAGCTGACGCTCTTGGTAACATCCAAATCAACAAATTTTACTTTACTTGAAAATATAATTTACCACACTAAAATTATTAATATGTGCCAACAAAACATGGGTTATGTGTTAAATGAGAAATGCAAGTTTTCTTTTTTCTTTTCTTTTTTACAGTGCATGTAAAATTGGAGTGTCAGTTTTATGTCCAGTTCTGTGATTGATTCTACCGATAATCGCATTCTAACAGGTATAATAAGCTATTAGCATAATGACTCTACAGGGGATTGGATTATTGAGTTTTAAACGGTATAGTTCATCTCATTCCCTTTCCTCTCTTCAATGGTTATATCATCTTGTGCCATTATTGGCAGGTAGAGCTTCTGTCGCAGAGCTTTGATAAGTGTCACTTTTTTTTCCTGGAAGAGCATGGATGTGCTGTAGGGGATTCTTCAAACAACCAGAGCAAGGATGGTCATGTGATGAGAAACAACCACTTTGAGGATGCTTTGAACATGCCCTACATGCAACTCCAGTGCCTCAGTCAAAGTGTGTTCATGCACCAAATCCTTAAACCTCAAAGGAAAGTCAAGAAGGCAAAGCCATAACAGCAAAGCCATAACCACGTCTTAAATATTGGGGGAGGAGGGTTGTATGGCCTTATTATTTAAAGGAATTAAAAGTTATTTGCACCAAATTATTCTCCATCCAGACGGAAGTAAACGGGCACTGCTGTGATTGGCTAACCCTCCATTACAACATGTCGTGTGTTTTACGTCATGTCTAGATGGCAAGCACTGTGATAGAGCCGTATTAATTGCTTAGATGCGCATAAAGCACACAATAAGAGATCTCAGTAAAACTAGCAGAAGTGGGAGAGTAACTGGATGTACACAGCGCCGTCACCTCCCTGTCGTCATGTGTGTGTGTTACGTTGCTTCCTGATATCATGTGTGCAAACACATATAAGCTAGATTTATATGTATAAAGCAGTTAGGTCCTGTCGAACGATGTATTCATTATATTCAGATTGGATTATGTTGGTAATAGTCACTTACCTTCCTTACCGAAGAAGTTGCGTGCCTCTAAAAAGTGCTTTCAACCTTCTTTTTGATCTGAATGGCATTTGAAAAACACTTGAGGTTTGCCACAGATTTGTGCAAAAGAACTGAAAACTTCATCAAGCACCTCAATACTTGAAAAAAACGTGGAAAACCCCACCTCTCCATGTTACACTAATCCCGACCGATAGGGCTATAGACGAGTGTTGTTAGACCTCTGAGGCAGACTGACCTAAAAATGTAACTTTTGAAACCTTTGTTATTCTAACAGCAAACAGAGCAGCATCAATATCAAAAACGGAGAGGGAAAACTGGTCCATTTCTCAGTGTCTGTGGTGTTTACAGCCCTGCACTGTAGTGTTGTCCATAACACCTGTAAGCAATTGGATTCAGCGACCGTTGGGATTGTCCCTGATGTTGAGGAGCGCTGGCAGGAAAACTGTGGCGTTAGTTCATTATTATATCACCTCGTGGTCCACTCTCTCCAGGCCGAAGCAACAGCTGTGACTTCATTCATTATCAGGCTGCTTCAAGAGTCACAATTTTGGAGACAAAACAGTCAATTGTCCAACTGCACAAACCTCTCAGTAGCATTACGGCTTTTACAAAAGATTCAGTGATAAGAAAAGACCAAATTGTTCTGATAAACATGACATTTCTGTTATACACTTGAATTTCACATATCATACATTAGAGAAGAATGGCTTATCGAGACATGCTCATGCACAGCAATTATTCAGAACTGAGTCACAATACATGCCATTAATAATGAAAGCACTCAAACCAGGCAAACTAAAATGTATTTGTCAGTCTGCGCTTTTGGGAAAGAGAATCTAAAATTCCTCGATTGTCGTGAAACAACCAACGCAGTCTCATCCTTTGGCGTCATATAGGTGACGCCATATGACATTTCTTCGAAATCTTACGCACATGGCATCCTTTAGCGTCAATATAACACGCACTGTTATGGGTAGGTTTAGGTCTGGGGTAGGGTACGGTTATGACGCCTTGGGTTCTGCATCTCATATTGATGCTAAACGATGCCATGTGCGTAAGATTTCAACGAAATGTCCAAAGCGTCACATGTATGACGCCAAAGGATGAGAACGGGCTGGAAACAACCCAGCCATCAGGTATGTAAATAGTCTTCTCATTTCTCATTTCTCATCACATCTGCAATATAGGCTAGTTGTCACATTTTTTATTTCTAAAAGTTAAGTCCATTTCTGTACAACATGTTTCTTTAGGTTACAAAAAAACCTATTGAACATTTTCACTGTTATGCCCATGGAAAGAGCGATTGGTTGATATTTGGCTAAGCTCACTCAACAAACAACAATATTTTTTGTTTTTTACAAAAACCTCAGAATTATTAATTTCATTAAGTTCCATACTAAATATGCTATCAAAATCAACATTGATCAACTGGTGTCACATGGCAGCTTATCTGTGACTGTGTGAAGGCAGTTCATCCACAGCTATTTCATGTCTTATTCATGAGCCACTCAGACCTATATTTACATGTATTTACTGCACAAATGTTTCTAAACAAAACCATTTACAGGAATGTGCAGATGTGGCATAGCAATTTCTCATCATCAGGTAGAGTAAAATACCAATCAAGATAGTAGAGGTAGTCTTTGAGGATATGGGGATGAGTGTTTTCAATCAAATCACGTACAGGCATGAGATCAGCTAAACCTGATATATAATAAAGATATATCTTGCTATTGCAATAATACATGCTATTGAACAGTAAAATAAAAAATCAAGAATTTAATAATCATGATAATAATATATTATAATAGAATGTGTTATAATACAAGTAAAAAAAATAAATGTTATTGTTATTATTGTTTTTTTACCACAATGATAAATCTTATCATCATTATGTATTTTATTTATTTTACTTTACAGAGCAACAGTAAAATTACAATTCAAACATGTGTGGGTGTTTATCCGATGGTTTAATGTTTGCTTTCAAAAGTACAAGGTACAAGCCATATTCCAAGAATATAAAGTCTTTACTAAACTAAACAAAACATGCAGTAGATCACAACAGCAAACATTAGTTACGAAAACCACAATTAGTGTCAATGAGAACCGACCAGGAGTAACTGAAACGCTTTTTCCTTGAAAAAAAAAAAAATCGTTATGCCTTAAAATATCTTGCTCTGCCATCATATGTTGCTTTTTACATTTTCTCTACATCGGACGCATGCGAAATGACTAAATTAGTGAATATGTCTACACTGAACGGGTCTATTTCTTTCGTTCTCCGGGGTGAAAGGAGGGTTTCATTTGTCTGTCCAAAATAAAAATTTGCCCACTGCATACGTCACAGGCAAGTTAAGAAACAATTGTATATTGTTTGTTTTGTTCATTCATTATTTTATTACATTAACAGTTAAGCTGACTGAATTCCAACTAAATAAGTAAATATTATCTATTTATATTTGCAAAACACAATGTATATGTGTTACTCCACTGCATTTTCGCTCAAATTGACCTTTGTACTTGCACATTACTTTCTGTTTGTTTGCGAGTCGAGTTTTCCTTTGCAAAGCAGATCGAGTTTGTTTGCAAAATGCTTGATTTGTTTGTTTAATTATGACACAATATTAACTCCATAAACGCCATAGTAACAAGTGCCTGTCCGTGTGAAATCTCTGCGCACACCAAGACGAAAGCACCTGCGCCCCTGGAGTGGAGCCGAGGTCAAGGTCAAAAACCTCACTGATGTGTGCGGCGAGGCAACATCCAGCCACATCGCAAACATTTTGGAGGGAACTCCAGACGATAATGTTTTAGAAGCAGCCATACTCCTAGTCTCTTCGTCACAGTACATCAAAGGAAATGTTACTAGAGGGTGTATTCCCAAGGATACACCACTTAAAGGGACGTGGTAAGGCCACCATGTACATCTTTAGTGTGGAGGGGGATAGACCTGCAGAGAAACGCTCCTGCAGGAACTCCAGCACTGCAACCACTGGCCAGATTACGGGGTCCGCCTGGTGCTCTCCGCACCAGGAAGTGAAAAATATCCACTTCAAGGTGTAGAGTTTCCTTATGGAGGTGTGCTCTGGAGTGGAGGATGGTCAACAACCTCAGTTGAGAGACCTGAACTTATAAGCTGTGCCCCCTCAGAGGCCATGCCCAAAGTTTCCCCAATCCTGGGCGGGGGTGAAGGATCAACCCGCTCGCCTGAGAGAAAAGGTCCCCCCTGAGCAGAATCTCCGGAGGAGAGCCGTCGAGGAGAGACTCTAGGTCCGAGAACCGTACTCGGGCCTGCCAAAACGGGGCTATTAACTCTTTCCAGAACTCCCGGGAGCAGAGAAATCGGGGGAAATGCGTACAGACGTGACCTCGGCCACGTCTGCATCATAGCGTCCAGCCGCAGAGAAGCTGGCTGACTGAGTGAGAACCACAGTGGACAGTGTGTCGTCTCTTAAGATGGAAGCAGTTCTACTTCCGCTCTACCAAAGTTTTTCATAGGAGCGCCACTGCCTCGGGGTGGAGTCTCCATACTCCACTCCATTATTGCAAACCCGTAATCTACGCGCTGCCTCGGCAAACGCGAGATCCGAGCCACTAGACTCTTGAAGGTGATAATACACAGGGCAACTCTGTTGCTGGGCAATCTTGCCGAGCGATTGTTGCATGGGCACTTTCCCATTGAAAATGGGAAATACATTTCTATCTGGATAATTTAGATCGCCCGTGGGCCCTGTCTCTCATCTGGTTGCCCGTTGACAGCAACATTGCCCTAAAAGTTGCCCAGTGTATCTTCACCTTTATGCAGCCCCGTAATCTACGCACTGCCTCGGCACAGGCGAGATCCGAGCCAAACAATCTTTATTGACTTTCTTCCCTCGAGAAGAAAGCCAACAGAAGCAGAGCTAAAACTCTCGATAATGCATATGTTACACGTCGGGAATTTATGAATGAATACTGTCAGCCCCCTTTTTCTAGAAATGACGGAGCATGCTCCACTCCCAAACAAACAACTCATGAATTGCGTGTGTCCCCACTCGTAATGAAGCGAGGGCAGGGAGGAACACACAATCCAAAAAGCTGTTTGCTCACCATTATACTCCTGTCTAGATATATATTTATGCTTGTGGACAAACAACAATAAATAGACAGAGACAGTTTCACACAGAGCGCTTGCTGAAGACAGGAAGCTAGTGACTATTTGTTCCAGGTATGCTTTATAGTTTCCTGGTCGATGACGTCACATGACGTTCCGTCACGCCATAGGACTGATTTCATAAGTGCTTCATGACGCAATCACGCAGAGGCATTCCCACAGCGTCTCGACGTCCTTGAAAGGGAACCATCAGTTTCTTAGTTCTAACGCACCCTTCTTTAAAAGGGGTAGGGGATACTTAATATACAACCCTAATTCCAGAAGAGTTGTGACATTTTGTAAAATGCAATAAAATCTGTGCAAGAATCTGTGATTTGTTAATTCTCCTGAACTTTTATTTAAAGGCACACTATGTAACGTTTCACCACTAGAGGTCGTTTATTCAAAACATAGGCATAGCTTGATGACGCCTTGGTTTGGAGGAATCATGGGAGTTGTCTTCACCTCTACAGCCGGTGGAGAATACGATGGGACTCGGGCAGAAATCATTTTCATGGTTGACCGATAATGTATTTAAGATTTATTAACGTTACGAAAGCCGTTGGAGCTGAACGAGCCGCTGGAGCGATTGCTAATGAGAAACGAGCACAACTAACTGTGTTGATCACCAGTCTAATAAAATGCATAATATATTAAAGCGTCTTTGGTGTTTCCATGGTTTCCACAAAATAAAACCGGAAATTGAGGGTAATGCGGGTATGATGTCAGTGATAGGCGACACTCGGACACGATCCGTGTCCTGGTTAAAATTGCTTATTTCTCTGGATTTAAACATTCTTAGAAACATTTGGGAAAATGTAAGTACACAAATCAACAAAATATATAATATATATATAAATATATAATAACGTGATTTTTGGTTATTTTAATCCAATCGTATATATTATATATCTTACATCTTGCATATTATACCAAATCTTACATATTATACCTTTTAACTGACAAAAGTACAGAGAAAAAAATCCAATGTTTTCACTGGGCAAACTGAATTGTATTTGTAAATATAATACATTTTTTATTTTGATGGCTGCAACACACTCCAAAATAGTTGGGGAAGAGGCTAAATAAAAGCGAAAAGATTACAAAATATCCAAGTTAAACTGTTTTGAAACAGTCCATAATTATCAGGTGAATTGGTTATAGCTGAGGGTATGGTGTTTGGGTATAAAAGGAGTATCTCAGTCTTTGCAAGGAAAGATGTGTCATGGCTCATCACTTTGTGCCAAATGTCATGAAAGTAGAAAAATCACATTTCTTCAGTCTCTCAGATGGCAGTGGCACTGGATGAGAAACCATCATGCTGCTGTGTTAAATATAGCCACATGGGCTCGGGATTACTTTGGAAAACCGTTGTCACTTAACACAGTCTACCACTGCATCAAGAAATGAAACTTAAGACTCTGTTACGCAAGGAGAAAGTTACACATCAGTTCTATGCAGAGATAGCGTTGAGTTCTCTGGGCACCAGCGCATCTCAGATGCTCTAAATTACAGTAGAAATGTGTGCTGTGGCAAACAACTGTCATGGGATGGGTGACTTGCATGTGTGTTTGAAGGCACCACTGACATGGAGGAGTATATTGGGATTGTACAGAGACATTTAATAGCATCAAGGTGACATCTTTCCCGGGAAGCAAGATGCCAATGACAGGCCTCATTCTGCATGTGCTGCAACTGAGTGATTTCTAGACACTCCACACAGTAGAAGGGATGTGCCTGACTGCCTGCCTAGAGTCCAGGGCCCATATTCATAAAAAATCTTAATGCAAAGAGTAGCTCCTAGTGACAAAATTCTAAGAAAATTCTTAGAAATGTGTAGCCTGGGAAAACCCAGACAACTTCCGGCAAATTTAGATTTGCTCTGAAAGTTAGTCTGGCAAAGAGCTCATTCAAGCCCATTTCCAATCCGTCGAAATCGCGGCACCAATCAGAAACGTTGGGGCGGGCTTTACACGATGACGACAGCGCTGGGATTTTGAAGCAGATTTTGTAGCCTACATTACAAAGATGGATGCCGCCGTCGAACATCACTCGTTCCAATCAGCGATCGCGTCTGTTTTAAGCGATTTGAACGTTTCCTTTTTGTTAAAAACCGAGCAAAGAACAACACTCGGAGATGTGTCTCCGCCGCTCTGCATACGTCATCTCCTTCATCGCTCTGATTGGGTTTAGGTCTATCCGCGACGGCCGTTGGTGACGCCCCTCTGGAAATGATTTGTCTATGACGCTTTGCCAGACCATAACTCAGTTACAACTGAGAATGCTCTGGTTTTAAACAGGCTAAGAAATATGGGCTTTAACTCTTAAAATTTTAATAAAAAATCCTAGTTAAGAAAAAAGTTATTCAGAAAGCATCTTAACATTTAAAAGAGGTCTTAAGGTCAAAATTGTTAGGAGTATGGACGAGGACTTTTAAGAGGCTTAAGAGTTTCTTTAGCAGAGGAGAAAATGACAGAAAGACAAAGATGTAGAAGAAATGTTTTGCAGACAATGGATGACAGTGAGTTAATAAGATGCTATAGATTAGATCGTGCAGGGATCATGTTTGTGACAGATCTTATTAGAGACACGCTAACATCTCAGACACAGCGCAGAAAAGGCCATAGCGCCAAGATATTTGGCAACTGGGAAAATGCAACAATGCAGCAGTGATGATTTGGTTGTGCAAAACATTCTGTAAGCAGAGTGATCACACAAACATTACAGCACTTTCAGAACCTCTTATTGTGTCGCAGTTCATTTCGTTTCGACTGGACATTCCCACCTTGCAGGCTCAAAAAAACTGCATTTATGAATATAGCAGGCTTCCCTGGTGCGCACAAGCAGGGGGAATGAACCGTTAATAATGTGCGTTATAAGCTCCCACGTCGGCTTCTTGCCCTGTGCTGTGACACCCGGCCCGAATTTTCCTAACAGTAACCACAGTTCCTCTGTCTAGTTGGGCTTTCCAATCCTTCTTGTTTTTGATTCCATGTTTCCTACATTAAAAGCAACATTAAAACCACCACTTACATAGACAGCAATCAGTGTAATTGGAAAGAGTGGAACAATTTTTATCATTCTAAGCCAACCAAATACCATATAGGAAATTAACAGCATGGAAAAAAGAAAAAAGGATTTATATACATATATATATAATGTGTGTGTGAGTAGACGACCATATACTTAAGATTGCTCTTTTTTCCCCCTTCTTGGACAACCAACCAATCACAGTCTTCAAAAGATTGTGTCATACCTAGCAACGGGGTCAACCCCGCCTCCTCACTGAAAGTATTTGTCTTGTCCTTCCTCGGAGTTGCTCTCAGATCGGTCCCGAATCGCTCTTAAGCTAAGACTCCTACGGAAAAGTTTTTAAGCTAATGTGACGTGCCTCTAGGCCCGTCCTACTGAGGTAATTAATGTGAAACACCTGCAGAGGGTTATACAAGGTAATGGTTCTCTGACTTGAGGTGGCTTCGGTTACCCTCTGGTTTTCTGTTAGTTTGGGTTGTTGTTTTAGTTGTTATTTGTTTGCTTTATGTATTAGTTTTAGTTTGGGAAGTTATGTTTACAGGCCTGTGTTATTGGAACATGTTTATTGTGTTTTGCGTTAATTACGTAGCTTATTCTTTATTGTCAATAAAATCTCTTTGACTGGCTTTTGTTCTCGTTGCCTCCCTCATTTGTCGCGGCTTAGAGCCGGCCGTGACAAATATGGGGCTCGTCCGGGATGGGTTAGCGGAGCCTTCTTATTCCAGCTGGGCGTCTCCGTGTATTCTGGTTAGAAAAGCCAACGGCTCTCATAGATTTTGTACAGACTACAGGAAGGTAAATGCACTAACTAAACCTGATTCCTTCCCTTTGCCACGAATCGAAGATTGCATTGACCAAGTTGGGTCTGCTACTTATGTTAGCAAATTTGATTTTCTAAAGGGTTATTGACAGGTTCCTCTAACAGCTAGAGCCCAAGAGATCTCTGCATTTGTTACTCCGTCAGGTCTATTTTCCTATAAGGTTATGAGTTTTGGCCTGAGAAACGCTCCAGCTACGTTTCAACTATTAATGAATCGAGTTATCTCTGGCTTGGAAGGTTGTGCAGTTTATTTACACGATGTAGTCGTCTATAGTGACACTTGGTTAGAACATCTAAGTCGGATTAGAGCTTTGTTAGATCGTCTGGTTGCGGCTAACCTCACTGTTAATTTGAGCAAATGTGAATTTGCTAAGGCCACTGTAATCTACCTTGGAAAAGTTGTAGGTCAGGGTCATGTATGTCCTGTTCGAGCTAAAGTGGCAGCAATTGATCAATTTTCTACCCCTACAACTAAAAAGGAATTAATGAGGTTTCTTGGGATGGTTGGGTTTTATAGGGGATTCTGTCAGAATTTTTCTACTGTGGCAGCTCCTCTTACCAACCTGCTTCGAGATAAAATCAAATTTGAGTGGACCTCTGTGTGTCAGAGAGCATTTGAGGATGTTAAGTCTCTTCTCACTGTGTCTCCAATTTTGGTTGCACCTAGACTGGATAAACCTTTTAAATTGCAAGTTGATGCTAGTAATGTGGGAGCTGGAGCTGTTTTACTGCAGACCTCAGAAGATGGGGTAGACTGTGCGGTGGGGTACTTCTCTAAAAAGTTTAATGCTTATCAACTTAACTATTCCGTTATTGAGAAAGAAGCATTAGCTCTAATTTGGTCACTTATCCATTTTGAGGTTTATGTGGGTTCAGGGGGAGGGCCATTGGTGGTTTTTACAGATCACAATCCTCTAACATTCCTTCATTCTTTGCAGAACCCAAACCAGCGACTCATGAGATGGTGTATCTTTCTACCAGTGTTGGGCAAGTTACTTTTAAAAAGTAATTAGTTACAGAAAGTAACTAAATTAGTTACTCAGTTACAAATTTTAAAAGTAACTAGTTACTTAAGAAAGTAACTATTGCGTTACTTTCAAGTAAAATTAAATTTTAAATGCTCAAATGTGACCCCACCTCTACCCCTCTTTAACAGAACTTAAAATACATGTGCATGTTCAATTATTTATGATAAATCTGAATATTATAATGAAATGGACACTTAATACAATAGGCCTACATTATTAACAGAAACATGAAACATTGTACACACATCTAAAAAAAAAATGTTGTTGTGGGACAAAGTGAGACTAGTCTCCAATCAAATGCCATGTATGTAGATATTATGTTTATATAGTGGATCAATGCAAATAACACAATAGATGTTTTGGAACTTTTGATATTTATTGCCCCTCAACAGGCCACAACTGGGTAAAATTAAATTAAGCTTGTTAAGCAATATACCAAAAAGACTGACTGTCTTGTGTTGTTCCTTGTGTGTCCTGTCCTGTCCGACTATGCGTTATGATGGGTCATTCGCAATTCATGAGCGTTAGCCGTTAGTGATGAGGGGTCGTTCGCGAATGAGCGTTAGTGATGATGGATCGACTCGTTCGCGAATGAGCTTTTGATGGGCCGTTCGCGATTCGCGAATGAGCCGACTCTAAGAGCCATATCTCGCATATCTGAAGAGCCGACTCTATTTTTACAAATTTAGCCTATAGAAATTAAATAATTATGTAATAAAAATGGAAATATTATAGTCAAAGTCATTTAAAGAGCCGTTTGGTAGCCAAAAGAGCCGGCTCAGTGAGCTGAGTCAAAAGAGCCGAATGCCCATCACTACTATGCGTGCTTTCGAAGACCCGCCTAACTCTACCTCTGATTGGCTTACAATGACATTTTACTCTACCTCAGCCAATCGTCAGCATTTATGCGCTTGTCTCGTGCTCTGCCGACTAACCAAGGAAGAACAGTAAACAAAGTATTTGCCTCTCGCTCAGAGATCTAGTTGGTCTGATGAAAAAAAAAACAGCTTCATCAGTTATAGTAACGCGCCGCTTTTTTTGGCAGTAACGGTAACGGCGTTATTAAGATGAGAAGAGTAATCAATTAGATTACTCGTTACTGGAAAAAGTAATGCCGTTAGTAACGGCGTTATTTATAACGCTGTTATTCCCATCACTGCTTTCTACAAGGGTATCATCTTGATATAAGACACATCAAGGGTACAGAAAACGTGATTGCGGATGCTCTGTCATGAGTATGATGTGTTGCCACGATGTTTTCTGTTTTTCTGTTTCTCTCTCTCAAGCTTGTCTCTTAGGTGCCGAGGTCGATGAGTATTGGGGGGGGGGGGGGGGGGGACTGTTCTTCGGCAGTCCTGGTTATGGGATTGTTAAGGATGCTGAGTTCAGTGTTTAAAGTCGCCCCGAGCTCGGCAAGCCACTGAAGACTAGATAGGCTTTAGGAAGTTTGTGATGTTAGTTAGGAGGTTGGGATGTACCCTGTTGGAAGTGTGTTTTGTTTTGTTTGTATGTGGGTTTATTTTTTAAGGGGGGGTGTGTGACGTGCCTCTAGGCCCGTCCTACTGAGGTAATTAATGTGAAACACCTGCAGAGGGTTATAAAAGGTAATGGTTCTCTGACTTGAGGTGGCTTCGGTTACGCTCTGGTTTTCTGTTAGTTTGGGTTGTTGTTTTAGTTGTTATTTGTTTGCTTTATTTATTAGTTTTAGTTTGGGAAGTTATGTTTACAGGCCTGTGTTATTGGAACGTGTTTATTGTGTTTTGCGTTAATTACGTAGCTTATTCTTTATTGTTAATAAAATCTCTTTGACTGGCTTTTGTTCTCGTTGCCTCCCTCATTTGTCGTGGCTTAGAGCCGGCCGTGACACTAAATTAAGAGTTTTCTGAGAGGATTCTTATAATCTTTATGAATACGGGCCCTGATCTGTCTCCTACTGAAAATGTATGGCTCATCATGAAAAGTATAATCAGACAACGACGACCAAGGACTGTTGAGCAGCTGCCTTGTATCAGGCGAGATTGGGCAAAAAATCCACTTGCAAAACTTCATCAATTAGTATCCTAAATACCCAAACTATTAAAAAGTGTATGTTTAAGGTGATGTGACACTGTGGTAAACATGCCTCTTTTCCAGCTGTTTTGGAGTGTTTTGCAGGCATTGAAATCAAAATTAGTTTATATTTACAAAATACATTTAAGTTGGTCAGTGATTGAAAATCATTTCTTTGTACTTTTGTCAGTTAAATAAAGTTTAAAGGGAATTAACAAATCTTCATTTTATTGCATTTTACAAAACTTTTCTGGAAATGGGGTTGCATAAACTGATGAGACTAAGCGCTCACACTGTCAGTCCAAATCCGATTATTTGTGTATCCAATTGTTATTTGATCTAAAATTATTAATGTCCACTCTGTGGACAATGATTTCTATGGCAATGACGTTGCGTTGGTAGGAATACCCAAAAACAACAACAACCGCAACATGGATGGGTTTGCAATAGAGATGTTGTCTCATTTAAATTTTACAACATGGAAATGTGTAGCCGCCGCGCTGGACTATGTGTCTTCTGAGGCAGCGGCAGAACCGGAGGAGGCTGTTGTCAGCTTTCTGATCTTCAGCAAGCGCTCTCTGTCTGTCTAAGTCTTATTTGGTGTTGTCTGTCCCATAGACTATACATACTGTGTGTATATATGTATATACACTCACCTAAAGGATTATTAGGAACACCTGTTCAATTTCTCATTAATGCAATTATCTAATCAACCAATCACATGGCAGTTGCTTCAATGCATTCAGGGGTGTGGTCCTGGTCAAGACAATCTCCTGAACTCCAAACTGAATGCCAGAATGGGAAAGAAAGGTGATTTAAGCAATTTTGAGCGTGGCATGGTTGTTGGTGCCAGACAGGCCGGTCTAAGTATTTAACAATCTGCTCAGTTACTGGGATTTTCACACACAACCATTTCTAGGGTTTGCAAAGAATGGTGTGAAAAGGGAAAAACATCCAGTATGCGGCAGTTCTGTGGGCGAAAATGCCTTGTTGATGCTAGAGGTCAGAGGAGAATGGGCCGACTGATTCAAGCTGATAGAAGAGCAACTTTGACTGAAATAACCACTCGTTACAACCGAGGTATGCAGCAAAGCATTTGTGAAGCCACAACACGCACAACCTTGAGGCGGATGGGCTACAACAGCAGAAGACCCTACCGGGTACCACTCATCTCCACTACAAATAGGAAAAAGAGGCTACAATTTGCAAGAGCTCACCAAAATTGGACAGTTGAAGACTGGAAAAATGTTGCCTGGTCTGATGAGTCTCGATTTCTGTTGAGTCATTCAGATGGTAGAGTCAGAATTTGGCGTAAACAGAATGAGAACATGGATCCATCATGCCTTGTTACCACTGTGCAGGCTGGTGGTGGTGGTGTAATGGTGTGGGGGATGTTTTCTTGGCACACTTTAGGCCCCTTAGTGCCAATTGGGCATCGTTTAAATGCCACGGCGTACCTGAGCATTGTTTCTGACCATGTCCATCCCTTTATGGCCACCATGTACCCATCCTCTGATGGCTACTTCACGCAGGATAATGCACCATGTCACAAAGCTCGAATCATTTCAAATTGGTTTCTTGAACATGACAATGAGTTCACTGTACTAAAATGGCCCCCACAGTCACCAGATCTCAACCCAATAGAGCATCTATCAATATGGGCCAACATTTCTAAAGAATACTTTCAGCACCTTGTTGAATCAATGCCACATAGAATTAAGGCAGTTCTGAAGGTGAAAGGGGGTCAAACACAGTATTAGTATGGTGTTCCTAATAATCCTTTAGGTGAGTATATATATAAAAATGGCGAGTGAACAACATAAATACAGAAAGTGTGTTCATCCCTGTCCTCGCTATATTCCAGATGGGGATCCATGTAATCTGTGTGTTAGTTGTTTGGGAGCAGAGCATGCTCGGTCAGCCCTCGAGGGGGTTGAGTGTGAGCACTGCGAGCTTTTGCCTCTCAGAACGCTTCGCTCCCGGCTGGCGATCAAAGCGGCCAGCTCTGTGCCCCACATGGTGCGGGTCTCGCGGTTGCCGGTGGCTTCACTCGTGGGGATCACAGATGGAGTTAGGGGAGGGATTTGAGTGGGCATATCGTTCCCCAAAGTGTCATCATCGACGCAGCGCGAGTTCCTTCGAAAGGGAACGTCTCAGGTTACCCATGTAACCATGGTTCCCTGAGAAGGGAACGAGACGCTGCGTCCCTTTGCCATGCTTCCTGCACACCTGGGAGCGGCTTGCTTCAGCCGATCAGAAGGCTGACAACAGCTGTGATACCGGCTTCTTTATAGCTTCTGCATTCCGCCGGCACGCGTCACGGGATGACGTTGCACCAATCAAGATTGGACAAAGTTGCACATGTGACATCAGGAGCGTTGGCGCTGAAAGGATTCCCTAAAGTGTCGTCATCGACGCAGCGTCTCGTTCCCTTCTCAAGGAACCATGGTTACATTGGACATGGATGTAGCTTGAAACAGATTTGGAAAAATCGCATTCATGTGATTGTTTGCTGTTCACATTAGATAATTCTGATCAGATTTCGATCGAATATACACAAAAATTGAATTCGGACTGACAGTCTGAACAAAGCCTTAGTTTTATCCTTGCATGTCCTGATGCAATCTGTTGAGGCTCCAGTTGATCTTTGCTGAATGGGCATGGGCAAAACAATGTAAAAGAACATATCAGTTGTTACAATTTTTATATCAATATGGTACAAACTAATCCTATTCAAATCAATGTGATAAACGTGTTAGGTCAAAAGTAATCTAAAAGTAGTCAGATTATATTACCTTAAATGTGTAATGTAATTGATTATGTCACTAACTTCAATTTTCGCCATGTAATTTGGAATCAGTAACCAATTACAGTTTGTAAGTCATCTTTGCAGCACTGCTTGTTGGCTGGGATTTTGCATTTCATGCAACAATTTTTACAGCCACACTTTCTTGAAAACACTATTACTCATGGCATCTTTCATTTCAGTTTGTTTTGCAGTTTGGAAAAACCATCACATGCGCACTGTGACCAACTACTTTATCGTGAACCTGTCCTTCGCAGACATCCTAGTCACAATCACATGTCTTCCTGCAAGTCTTGTGGTGGACATTACAGAAACCTGGTTCTTGGGACAGACCCTGTGCAAGATACTACCTTACTTACAGGTAAGGAAACGGATAACGTATGGACTTTTATCAATTCATTTACCACTATATTTTTGGGTTTCTTTAGGAAGCCATATGCATCTAAATAAAGTTTCAAATGTTTTGACACATTTGTGAATTATGACATGTTTGATCTTGCACATCTGCAACTTTTGACGCATCAGTAGTACTAACACAGATTCGACTGCTCAAGGCTGTTTGTGCTTTTTTTAAGTTATTGCTTTGCTTCGCAGTCAATAAATCACGTAAACAGCTTAAGCTCTTTGAAAGTATGTTTTATTTAATTTTTTTGAGATTGAGATGCACTGCCATAAATTACATGCTTGTCAACACCATTTGATGGAACTGATGGAGTTCCTGAATGACAACATGCTCTTCTGGTCATTTTTAAGGAACACATTTACTCAACCTTCTGTCTTTGAAGGACCTGATGGATCATCTGTAATATTTCAGCTGACATACCCTTCACAGTTTGAAAGCTACAAGTACTGTTGTTTCTTCTCTATCCCTGATGGGCATAGTAATCTTCGCTAGTTGGAGAACTGAATATTAATGAGAGTTTTGAAGTTATCAAGACTGAAGAAGCAGCTGTGAGCCATGCCTGCATCTGCTTCAAGTATTGACATATGCCTGAATAAAATCAGTTGTTTCCAATCACATTCATGCCTTTTGACCCTCAAATAGAGTCACGTTTGATTGATGCCAGTATAATGTAGGATTGTTTCAAATGCATCCCAGACACTAAAGCTCAAACTTCTTCAAGCTGACATTTAGAGTAAAGCCAGAACATTAAAATAGTTCCACTTGAGCAGGACTACAGGATGAAGTCTCTATAGATGCTATGCAGATGCGTTCAGACATATGCAGTGTGGAGCACTTCAATAAGCATATCTGTTGGAAATTGACCAATTTGCACAGAACACACGCATCGAAAATCGAGCGATAATCATGTCATCTGACGTCCTGTTGTTTTTAAATAGGGTACTGCTCTTTTAGAAATGGAATTTCTATAATACAATCCACATTAATATTGACTGAAAATGGATATCAGTGAGTTTCAAACTGATCCAATCTGGAATGCTTCATCTACATCAGCGCAACACATGCATGCATTCATTGTTTGTCTCTTTTTTTGTTTTTGTTGGGAGTGTCTGGTATCCACTTCTTAAAGGAGCCTTAAAATGAACCTAGCGGTTAATATCACATGGGTACCGAGTCGACTGTTCTCTGCGTGTGTTTTCATGCTAATCGAATGTACCCAGTTTTAGCTCGAACCACTGATTAGTACGGTGGCCGAGAGAGCTCAACACGCTGCAACAGAAGAAAACACATACAAATAGAAAAAAACGCATGCAAATAGAAAAAAACAAATGCAAATAAAAAAAAACACCCGCAAATTAAGAAAACATCTTCATCAGTTTCACAACACACGTGTGCTCCAAATACTCACAACACCACCAAATACAGAAACGCGCTGCAAAAGATCACAACACAAATACATAAACGCGCTGCAAATAACACGGACCACAACGGAAATGTTTCCAGAGGAACCAAATAAGTGACGAACCCGGCTGGGACGTGCGGGCATAGATCCATAAATCTATGCGTGCTGGTGCTTACAGCTTAAAATTCTACTTTATTTATTTATTTGTGCAAAACATACAGAGGTTAATTTTTTTTATGACATACAACTTGTATACAATGTACAAAATGTATTAACAATATTTCCCTTTCGAGGGAACTCGCGATGCGTCACTTGACGCTTTGGGAACGCCCCCAGCGTGAATGCGTCTGAGCATCAATGTCAACTAGTCCAATGGAAAGAATGAGCGTCACGGGCGGGTGACGTCATGACCAGGAAGGCATAAGAGCACATCCGGTGAAACGCGGCATTAGCTTCTGTGTCTCAGCAAGCGATCTGTGTTACTCTGTCTCTGTCTATTTATTGTTGTCTGTTCGATATTTTTGGGAAGAGTTATGGCGAAACAACTTTAAAAACTCTGTGCTTCTCCCTGCCCGCGTTATTTAACGGGTGGGGACACACACGAGCTTTGTGTAGTTTGTTTGGGAGTGGAGCATGCGGTATCAGCCTCCGAGGGGGCTGATTGCAACATTGTGAGAAGCTTTTGCTTCGCATGCTCCACTCCCGCCTGTCACTTTTCGAGGAAAGTGGCCAGGCTCGCGATCCTCGGGGTGCAGGACACGCGTCTGCCGAGGCAGCGCGGAGAATGCATTCCTGTGGATCGCGAATAGGATCTCGTTACGGGGTTGGAGACGGGTCCGCGGATCTTATCTCCTCCCTTTCCACGAGTGATCCAGTGCTCTCTCTCCGGTCTCGGAAGCCCGCGCTGCGGTCTCTTCCGCCCGGGGAGAGAAATCAATGCTTCAGTGCTCTACCTCCGAGGAGGTAGATGTGCTGGGCATTGAAAGTGTACACAATCATGGGGGAAGTGGATTTGCCATCTCTTCCCCAGCGTATGAGAATTATATATAGCCTATATATATATATATATATGATAGTTTATATATTATATATGAAATAAAGTGTATATATATAAAGAATGTATATAAAAAAAATATATATATAATAATAAGCTGGTGGAGGTGTTTACTAAGGCTGTAGATAAATTAAATATTTAATGGCCAGCAGAAATAAGGGGGCACTCGTCCTTAAAATAAATTGAACGAGTTTCCTTCCCTCTATTTTTCCACCTCCATCACGGGGCCTTCCATTTTTCCCGATCTGCACAGCGAGCTGTCTAGATCATGGAAAAAGCCTAACTCTTTTTTTTAGCCCCACATTCATGTATATTCAGATATTTGGGGGTTAAGAGAGTATGGCTATGGGGCAATACCCCGGGTAGTACAGACACTTGCGAGCTATGTCTCCCGGTTCAGTATCGTCCCTGAAGGCGTCGGCTTCTCTCACTAAACCATTAAAGAAAACTATTTTTTAATCTAGTGGGAAAAGCATATATGGCAGTGGGTCTAGCACGAGCCTGCTTGCACACTATAGCAGTGCTGCAAGCATATCAGGCTGACCTGCTGTGGTATTTGGACAGAAGTGAGGGAGTTTGGCCCGATGGGGTTTGAGAACTCCGTCGGGCCTCAGATTTATCTCTCAGGGATGGCAGCCAAAGAAATGTGGTCACTGAGAGACACCTCTGGCTCAATTTGATGGGAATCATGGAGAAAGATACAAGATAATCTCTCCCTCGCTATGTCCAACCCACTGGGGCTGCTGGGCGTGAGCAGCTCCAGCCGGCTAGTTTCTCATACACAACACAGCAGCCAAAGCCTTCAAAGCAGAAGCCGGATCCGAGGACCGTTCTTCATGCTGAGAAGGCTGCGGCTCAAAAGAAAAGGTCTGGCCCCACGGCGTCAGACCGGTGAGGGCAGCCCGAACCGGGGTGGAATGGTGTACACCTCATTATACGGTGCCCTTTCCATCTCTGTGCCCTCAGGGGACCGTTCTGCCAACCCCGCCACCCTTGGTGCTTCGGGGCGCAGCGTTCTCCAGCGAGCTTCTGGCGCAGCGTCAACTCGACATTGCGTCGGACTCGCGCCCTCTGAGGGGGGTTCGAAAACAGTCAGTTCGGGTGGTTCCTGCCAGTATGTTTCAGGTAATCTCTCTGGTAATGGAGCAAGGGGTAAAGGCCCTGTTAGCAAAGAAAGCTATAGAGCAGGTGTACTCACCCGACATTGCGTCGGGTCTTTACAGTCGTTATCTCATTGTTCCAAAAAAGGATGGAGAGCAGCGTCACATACTAGATCTTCGTCTGTTGGAGTGTTTGGTGCTGGAACTCAAGTCCAAGATGCTGACACTCAAACAGATCGTGACTCAAATCAGATCCGAGGACTGGTTTGTCACGATAGATCTAAAAGACGTATACTTCCATATCTCCATCCTCCCTCAGCACAGGAGGTTCCTGAGGTTTTCTTTGGGGCAAAGAACACCAGTATCAGGCACTTCCTTTCGGTCTAGCTCTATCACCCCGCACGTTCACGAAGTGTATAGACGCAGCTCTGGCCCCGCCAGGCTGCAGTGTATACGCATTCTGAATTGCATAGATGACTGGCTGATTCTAGCGGAATCAGAACAATTAGCGGTTCGGCACCGAGGTGTCGTTCTCGCTCATATGCAGATGTTGGGGTTGAGGCTCAATGCCAAGAAGAGTGTTCTTTCTCCAGTACAGAGAACCACTTTCCTTGGTGTGGTATGGGATTCAGTGACGATGCGGGCCAATCTATTGCCCGTTCGTGTAGCTGCTATCCTGACAGCCACCATAGAGCTAAAGCTAGGCCAGTCACGCACTGTAAAACAGTTCGAGAGACTGTTGGGTCTTGTGGCAGTAGCGTCCAACGGGATACCTTTTGGCCTGCTGTACATGAGACCTTTGCAGTGGTGGCGCAGGACCAGAGGGTTCTCCCCGAGGGGAAACCCACTTCGTATGATCAAGATCACGCGGCCGTGCCTTCGTGCCATGGTTATATGGAGGAAACACTGGTTCTTAACCCAGGGTTCGGTGTTGGGAGCTCTTTGCCATCGAGTTGCTATCTCGACAGATGCTTCCCTCACCGGCTGGGGAGCGGTATTGGAAGGCCGCTCAGCTCAGGGCTTGGGAGGAGTCATCATCTCGCTTGGCACATGAATTGCCTAGAGATGATGGTCGTCTTCAATGCGTTGAGACACCTCCTCCCAGACCTGAGGGGCCATCATGTGTTGTTCTGAAACAGTGACTGTTAGGCCTCAGGGCAGCAGTGTTCAATGTGATACCCTTTGACCTGCTGTACGTGAGACCTTTACAGTGGTGGCTCAGGACCAGAGGGTTCTCCCTGAGGGGAAACCCACTCCGTACGATCAAGATCACGCGGCAGTATCCCCGCGCCTTGGTTATATGGAGGAAACTCTGGTTCTTGACCCACAGACAACACGGTGGTGGCCTATTATTTTGGTCCCTCAGGAAATTACGCTGTCTGAGGGCAGTGTATATTCCAGGGGGGCCAGAATATTGGGGCAGACACCCTGTCGAGGCAGGGGCTGAGGCCAGGGGACTCCACCCCGAGGCGGTGGAGCAAATATGGGAGTTTTATGGCCAGGCAGAAGTGGATTTGTTCTCGTCTCAGCATACGACGCACTGTCCACTCTGGTTATCCCTCACTCAACCAGTCCCCACGGGGCTGGTTGCTATGGTGCAGACGTGGCTGAGGCTACGTCTGTACGCATTTCCCCCTGTTGCTCTGCTCCCAGGAGTTCTGGAGTGATTCCGCCAGGATGGAATAAGCCTATTTAGTAGCACCACCCTGGCCGAGCTGAATTTGGTTTGCGGACCTAATTTTTCTCCTCGACGGACCTCCCTTGGAGGTCCCGATCAGGAGAGACCTTCCGTCTCAGGCAGGGGATGCAATATTGCACCCCCGGCAGGGGATTTGGAAACTGTGGGTTTGGCCTCTAAGGGGGCCCAACTCATAGAGAGTGGTCTCTCAACCGAGGTTGTTGAGACCATTCTAAGCTCCAGAGCTCCCGCTACGCGGAAACTATATTCACTATTTCGAGAGTTTTTCACTTCTTGGTGTTACCAGCGTCAGTGGGATCCGGTTAACTGTTCAGTAAACACAGTATTCGAGTTTCTGCAAGAACGCTTTGTATCAGGTCTATGTCCTTCCACGCTTAAGGTATACGTGGCGGCCATTGCGGCTTTCCACGCCCTGGTGGGTAGTACATTTTTGGGTCGAGACCCCCTGATCACTCGTTTCCTTCGTGGCACTTTGAGGCTGAGGCCTGCAACTTGCACTAGGGTGCTGGCTTGGGACCTTGCAATAGTTCTAGAAGGCCTATCTGGGGCTCCCTTCAAGCCCTTAGATTTGGTCTCAGAGAAGTTCCTTTCTTTTAAGACTATTTTCTGCTAGCTATTTCGTCCCTATTAGAGTCAGACCTTCAGGCCCTTTCGGTCCCCACCTGCCTTGAGTGCACCGGGGATGGCCAAGGCATTCTTACCCGAAACATGGATATGTTCCAAAGGTGCCTACCATTATTCCGATGCCTATTGTGCTGCAGGTTTCTGTCCTCCTTTTACATCTGCGGACCAGGAAAGGCTGAACCTCTTGTGTCCAGTGCGAGCACTGGATACTTATGTTCATCGGACATCTTCAATGAGGAAGTCCGACCAGTTATTTATTTGCTTTGGATCACCTAAGAAGGGTCTTCCTGCTTCTAAACAGACGGTTAGTAAGCGGATAGTTGAGGCTATTTCACTTGCATACGAGTACTCTGACCAGCCGTGTCCTTTGGTGGTCAGAGCTCACTCTACGAGGGGTATGGCGGCCTCTAAAGCCTTATTATTTGGAGTTTCTCTTCAAGACGTATGTGATGCGGCAGGCTGGTCCTCACCGCTCACGTTCGTCAGGTTTTACAGTTTGGACCTGGATGCTGCCCCAGGTTCTCAGGTGCTTAGTGCTTAGTTCCAACAGACTGACACTCAGGCACTTGGAATTCTGGCGTTTTGGGTATTCTCGTTCCCAAAGCGTCAAGTGACGCATCGCGAGTTCCCTCGAAAGGGAACGTCTCAGGTTACTACTGTAACCATAGTTCCCTGAGAAAGGGAACGAGACGATGCGTCACCCTGCCATACTTCCTGCATCCCTGTGATCGGCTTGCTTCAACTTTTTGAAGCTAATGCCGCGTTTCACCGGATGTGCTCTTATGCCTTCCTGGTCATGACGTCACCCGCCCGTGACGCTCATTCTTTCCATTGGACTAGTTGACATTGATGCTCAGACGCATTCACGCTGGGGGCGTTCCCAAAGCGTCAAGTGACGCATCGCGAGTTCCCTTTCTCAGGGAACTATGGTTACAGTAGTAACCTGAGACGGTTTAATGTCATCAGAATACAAATGAGAAAAGAACAATGAATTGGAAACTAAAATAAATTAATAAAAAAGATAAAGAAGAAAAACATGAAGGAAAGATATTTATCTATACATCAGTTACACTGTACAAATTGTTTCATGTTATGTTTACATTTTCATAAAGAAAAGTTTCGTAAGAAATGTTAGGTAATGTAGGGTCCAAAATTTTAAAGTTGAGACACACAGATATATAACGCATATTTAAAAAAAGTAAAAATACAAATGTATTTGCAACCGTTATGTTAACAGCATTATATTTCTGTCGTAAGACCTTCAGCTGATGGACGCCGTGCTGCGTTGTCATGGGAACATCCCAGGTGAAAATAATGAGGAATTACGTTGTCTTTCGTTGCTCCTTCATCAAGTGCGCTCCACACGGCTATAACAGCACACTAGAGCCCTGCTCACTCCACAGTCCCACTTTAAGGGCTCTGCCGTCTGCCCTTCGAAGGGAGTAGGGCACAGAGACGCTCACGAGCAGTAAGCACGTCCCAGCCGGGTTCGTCACTTATTTGGTTCCCCTGGAAACATTTCCGTTGTGGTCTGTGTTCTTTGCAGCGCGTTTATGTATTTGGTTGTGTTGTGAACTTTTGCAGCGCGTTTCTGCATTTGGAGCACACGTGTGTTGTGAAACTGATGCAAGATGTTTTTTTTAAATTTGCATGTGTTTTTTTTCTATTTGCATGTGTTTGCTTCAGTTGCAGCGCGTTGAGCTGTCTCGGCCACCGTAGATTAGCTTATAATGCTAGAATATATGGCATAGAGTAAGTAAAAATAAATCGCCAGTTAATAGCACTAACAACGCTCAAAATAGCCCCACACTAACACGGTAGCATAATGAGGGTCCCTACATGCAAACCGAAGCATTGAGAACTTGGTAAGTGTACAGACGTATCGGCGTTCGTAGATCGACTGGTAAAGACTGTATTTCAAAGATGGCTTCTGCCTGTATACGCGAAGTTGACTGTATGTTTAAAATATCTTCTTATTAAACTGTCTGGACACTGACAAAGTTCTCGATGCTTCGGTTTGAAGGTAGGGACCCTCATTATGCTACCGTGCTAGTGTGGGGCTATTTTCAGCCTTGTTAGTGGTATTAACAAGCGATTTTTATTTGTCATTACACTGTGCCCAATATACTAGCGTTATACTAGCTTTATAGGCTAAACTGTTTGTAGAGATAAAACTATTTACATTCGATAATCATGAAAACAAATCTCAGATAACGGTTGACTAGGTAACAATGTGTAATTAGACCAAAGGTTCATTTTGCGCCGGAGTTCTCCTTTAATAAGAAGATCCTTTATAAAGACAGCACACTTCGCGTATACAGGAGCCATCTTTGGAAAACAGCCTCGAGCAGTCGAACCACGAAAGCCGTGCGTTCATTTTGCGCCGGAATTCTTCTTTAAAGGAGGAGCTCTGTAACTTGTTCCCTATTTTAATTATTATTAATAATAATAATAATTATTATGATTCACTTTGATTGGGTTCCTAAAACTTCCTCTCAACTATACAGAGGTTTGATTCCATAAAGTCCAGCTACATAAACAAAATAAACACTTACTAATATTAGTAGTTACTGTAATATTAGTGAAGATGAAATATTTTATCTATTTACTTGCGACCACTAACCGATAATACTAGGAATTTGCAAATGTGTCATTCAATTATTGAAATATCAACTTAAATTCTCTATGTCAACTAATTATTTCACAGCTACATTTTGGCGCATAAACAACATTCTTTGGGTCATGCCTGTTCCACAGTTATTCATGCTGTTTATTAATTTGTTTAGTCGTGAGCATGTTATATTAATATGTTTCCTCGTTTTATGTAAACCAGTCACAGTACCTAAAAAATCCATTGCTAATACTTGCCGATATTTGTTCTGTGTAATTCCCATCAAAGATGATGTCATTAAGAAAATGTATGGATTTGTACAAAAGACAATGGAAATTAATATTGAGGATATAGTTAAAACCTATACATTATTTACCAACACAAATTTACCAACAGAAAGCATGTTTTATTTTAAACATTTCATTTAGAGAAAGGGAACAAATGAAGAAATTATTTCTAATGATTAGTTTTTCACTGCACATGTTATTGGACATAAGAAGTCTGCAAGTTTTTAAATTATTTTATATTCATCCCTAAGTTCACTTAATCGTGGTATTTTGATCAAGTAAAACTAATAAATTGTGAGATTGATATTTTATCTAGTATAACAATTAGCATATGACAGAGTACAGAATGAGATGGTCCTCACTGCAGAACACGAAATCCAGGGGGAGGAGTTGGATCCAGATCCAACTCCTCCCCCCTTACATATACCTAAACCTACCCATCTCCGCCCCCTGATCCCTAACTCCACCCCTAATCCTACCCATCTCCGCCCCCTGATCCCTAACCCCACCCCTAATCCTACCCATCTCTGCCCCCTGATCCCTAACTCCACCCCTAATCCTACCCATCTCCGCCCCTGATCCCTAACTCCACCCCTAATCCTACCCATCTCCGCCCCCTGATCCCTAACTCCACCCCTAATCCTACCCATCTCCGCCCCCTGATCCCTAACCCCACCCCTAATCCTACCCATCTCCGCCCCCTGATCCCTAACTCCACCCCTAATCCTACCCATCTCCGCCCCCTGATCCCTAACCCCACCCCTAATCCTACCCATCTCCGCCCCCTGATCCCTAACTCCACCCCTAATCCTACCCATCTCCGCCCCCTGATCCCTAACTCCACCCCTAATCCTACCCATCTCCGCCCCTGATCCCTAACTCCACCCCTAATCCTACCCATCTCCGCCCCCTGATCCCTAACTCCACCCCTAATCCTACCCATCTCCGCCCCCTGATCCCTAACCCCACCCCTAATCCTACCCATCTCCGCCCCATGATCCCTAACTCCACCCCTAATCCTACCCATCTCCGCCCCCTGATCCCTAACTCCACCCCTAATCCTACCCATCTCTGCCCCCTGATCCCTAACCCCACCCCTAATCCTACCCAACTCCACCCCTTAGATCTGGATCCAACTCCGCCCCCTGGATCTCGTGTACTGCAATGAGGTGCTACTGTACAGAATAGCAGGAATTACTTTCTTACATAATAATATTACTCCGTACTTAAATGTATAATTATACTGTAACAAGGACACCTTCAAATAATGTGTAAGCGTTCTTTGTCTGGTCATAATTCCTGTTTCACACTGTGGTTTGTGGCTCTACATCTCCTGTCTATTGCTTTCTAGACGATCTCGGTGTCGGTGTCGGTCCTGACTCTGAGCTGCATTGCCCAGGATCGCTGGTACGCCATCTGCCACCCGCTGAAGTTCAAGAGCACTGCCAAGAGAGCCCGCAAGAGTATCGTTCTGATCTGGCTGGTTTCCTGTGTGATCATGATTCCTCAAGCTATAGTCATGGAGTGCAGCAGTCTTCTGCCAGAGCTGACCAACAAAACCAGTCTGTTCACTGTGTGTGATGAACACTGGGCAGGTAAGAGATCTTCTGCTACTTCACCGTCTCCAAGACACACTAGGGCTATATATCATTTTAAACAGGCCATTTATTTTTGCCATGGGAGCACAGAGAGATAGTAAGGCTCAATCGAGTATCGACTGCAACCTCAAGAACACAGTTAATGGCTGTTTTATGGCTAAAAGTGTGTTCTCGTCAGAACAGTGTTCAATTAACCGTCTGGAATTGAGGCATTTTTTGACATGACAGTTGTTTCACCGCCTCGGGCCCAATTCCCTTGCCCTTATCCAGGTCTTTAAGCAGAACATGGAAGACTCCGACCCAGAGATTGTACACTCAAAAAAATAACTCTTTGATGAATGAACATAAAAAATCGTGGAAAGGATTATGCAATTCTGTTATTCCAATTTAATGTACTTACGTTGGGTCAACTTAATAAGGTTGATTCAACTTATTTACTATGGTTGGGAACAGCTTAATTTAATATTGTCAGCAAATTTAAAAAGTATTGCCGAATCAGTTTTCAGCCTAACCAAATGCTCCGCTCTTCTCCACAATGGTAACCCACTGTAATTTAAATGGTACTAATAATTGCAATGTAATTGTACATTAAACACAATTATGCACTATCAAGTCTTCCCTTTTCTCATTTTCTCAAAAAAAACATCAAATAACACTTCATTTGAACATTTATTCTCTCTTAATTCAAATCATATGCAAAGCATGCTGGGAACTAACAAGCACCGCCCAGTTTCAGTTAATGCAACACAAATCAATCATGTAATCCAACACAAGCGGATTAAGTAAACGTAAATGTTACATATTTAAGCAGATTGAACACAATTAAATTAAGTTTGGGCAAAATGGCAGTCGGCTCGCACTATTGCTGAATTTTTTACTTAAAGCAGCACTCAGTAAGAATACCGTTTTTGTCAAACAGCGACCCCTAGAGTCGCTGTGGAGTACTTGTACTGTCGTGAATAGCACTCACGCAGAGATGGCTCTGCACTCACGGCCGGATCCCCTCCCCCTGTACACCGGTACCTGTTTAGTAGGATGGACGCTGTAACGAGTGGAAATAAGGTGTGGCCCCTTTAAGAGCTGCGCCTTGAACACCACATGTATACGGCGCCGGGTTATTTCTGTTTGATGCTCATTTTATCAGAATTTTATCAGATCTGTTTTTTTGCCGTAAAGCAATTCGTTACCTCGCGAGACCTGATATCACACGATATCTCGCCGGCCCAAGGTTGCAAGGGTGGTTTTGCGGCTCACAGGCACCAGGGGGGTGCGAGACGACCACCATTCAACACGAAATCAGTAATATAAACATTACAATGACTCCAAAGCTGTTCGGTGAAGGTACAAAAGCTACTTAGTTCACCTTTAACAAAAATGGTTTGTGTTTAGGCAACGCGTTAGGATTTTGTACTGTTAAGTTGAGACATAATTACATGGACCTTAATAGAAAAAAAAACATTTTAAGTCAAAAAACACAACTATTATAAGTAAACTAAATATAAATATATTATGTAAAGTGCACAACCTTCCTCGTTCATTATTTTGAGTGTAGTTTATATAATCTAATTGACTTTTTCTATGACGCTCCTGCTCCCCTCGAGAGCTGACTGTGCATTCTCCGCTTCTAAACAAACCTCACAAAAGGAGACGCACACTTGCTGAATTGTTTGCTCAGAAAATGCATCCCGTTTTTATTTCTTATTTTGACAAACAAATATAAATAAGGCAAACAATTTCACAAATAACGCTTCCTGAAGACAAACAAGCTAATGATGTCTAATGAGACACCGTTTTATAGTCATAATGGCGCACCATTTCACGTCTTGTGACTGCCGTTGGCCAACAGCATTGCCGTGAAGTCCCGCGCAAGCATTCTGACAACAAGCGTTGAGTTCCCTCGAAAGGGAACAGGATATCCATCCATCCATCTTCTTCCGCTTATCCGGGGCCGGGTCGCGGGGGCAGCAGTCTGAGCAGAGATGCCCAGACTTCCCTCTCCCTGGACACTTCCTCCAGCTCTTCCGGGGGGACACCGAGGCGTTCCCAGGCCAGCCGGGAGACATAGTCTCTCCAGCGTGTCCTAGGTCTTCCCCGGGGTCTCCTCCCAGTGGGACGTGCCCTGAACACCTCCCCGGGAAGGCGTCCAGGAGGCATCCGGAACAGATGCCCGAGCCACCTCAGCCGACCCCTCTCGATGTGGAGGAGCAGCGGCTCTACTCTGAGCTCCTCCCGAGTGACCGAGCTTCTCACCCTATCTCTAAGGGATCGCCCAGCCACCCTGCGGAGAAAGCTCATTTCGGCCGCCTGTATCCGGGATCTTGGAACAGGATATTGCAAATTAATTATTTGTAAAATGACATGGATTTAGTCATGCTTTTTGGAGAATAATCTCATTGGCTTTTTATGTGAATAAAATCATAACATTAAGAGATTAAAGTAGTAATAATGTTTTGAATTTAACAAATATGCTGTGTGCAATACAGTATAATTTGTTCAGTAATTCCAGCCAGGTAACAGTCCAATCTAACCCCCCTTTGTGTCTAATCATTAGTTATACTTTGTATTTATATAATTTGTGATGAGTTTTGAACATGCAGCAAAACCTTCACATCCTCTTTTACGGTTTAGATTTAGTCACTTCCGCTCAACACACTGTTGTGAATAATGGACTCCTCATACTGGCAGTTGTGTGTGGATTTATCAGTCATTTTTTAATATATTCTCCTTTCAGTTTTATAAATGTAAATTTGTCATAAAGCAGAAGCCCAAAGGCACATTTCCCCCTTTTTCTCCCAGTTCCCCGTACTGCGTGTTGCTAGAGTCAACATTAATCAGACTGTATGGACTCAAACATTTAAATAGTGCTGCGCTGCATATCCCCTTACAAAGATTAAATCTGTCTGCATTGATCGTTCCCTTGCTGAGCAAAAAGACACCATGACAGATGAAACGACATGAAAGGCAGAGCGCGGGCCCCTGGTGAGAGACGTGGGCCGTCCCCCGGTGAGTCTCACAATGGCCCCCAATGAGTCGTGATCCGGCACTGACAGCAGCCCGTGTGAGGAGGTGAGGGCCCCCAGATGAGCACGGGGTCAAACACTAATCTCCCGGTGCCAGGCAATTTGTTGGATGAGAAAATCACATCAAATCCCCCTTTTCCAATATCGAACAAATAGAGTTTCACAACACCAAGTCAGGATTTCATTGCAAGGTTTGCCGTCACACAACGAAACAAATCCAGGTTACTAAACAGATTTAATTGCGGAATAAATTAGGTAAAGGGATTAATTACGCAAAACATGAAAATTGTGTCATCATATAGGGGTGAGCGGGACACAACCTAACACGGGGCTAGTTGTCACACACTTGTTTTAAATACTTCCACACATGTCAGTATGATGAAACGTAGTGTATTTACTAGTTGCCATATCAAAACTATAAAGAGAAAAATATTCGTCGAAATTCAGAAATCTTTGGCAGATATCACTGAACATTTATTTAATACATTTCTTTTACTAGCCGGGTTTAAATCCCAGTTGCGCAGGCGGGGCATGTTGTCACACTGTGTTACAATGAGCCCCTATTAGAAATATGATATTATATTCTGTACTAAATTAATTCTATTAAGAAACCATGAGAAAAAGGTGAATAAAGACTGAGAGTCAATATTCAGAAATGATTTATTATTATTATGTTTTGAACTATGTTGTATGGCTGTGTTTTGGGGTGTTTGTTGTGAAACAAAAAAAAATAGTTTATTTTTAATTATTAAAAAATGCCATTATTTTATATAAAAAAGTTAATAATTGTGTTTATTGAGAAGATATTTTAGTTTGTCTTGTATACTTGTTTGATTAGCTCAGATAACATGTTAATCTGTCATATGGTTACAGTGAACCCCACCTATGGGGCATGTTGTCAAAGTTCACTCCCATTCTTTCGGAGTAAATCAAGAAAAAAGTATACACTGTATTAATAAAACAAAACCACATAATTGTACTAGACATGTGGGAAATGATTGCTGGAAAAAAGAAACACTTTGAACCCTAAGTGGGTGTACACAAACTGAGAAAGTCAAAAAGCGTTAGGTTGTGCCCCGCTCTCGCCCTAATGTTTTTCTAAACCCACTTTGGTTAATCTTCAAAAGACAAATTAAGATATTTTAATTTTTTTTGTCAAATAAATACCTTTCCGAGCTGATATGCGATGGGAAAAAGGAGAAGCATGAGTTGGGTAAAAATAAAATAAGTAAATACCCTCTGCCAACAACACCGACTCATTTCACTTGGTGTAAATAGACATTTATACTATTACATAAATTGTATTTTTTTTTAATGAAACCTGAGAGGTTTCTGTCCCTCCATTGAAAGTGCAGGTAACCAAAACTTCATAAATCCATATTAAATGCATGGATTAATCCAAGTATAGAGATATGATTGTTTATGTGATTATTTAATTTAGCCAACAATACCACATTTGAAACAAATATGGGGGAAAAAAATGTGCATGTATCGCGACGCGTTCTCACAAGTGTCACATTCTTGAACTTTTATTTCAAAACATGGAGAAAAGCACACTTATTTAACTGTTTACATGCATGCTCATGTTGGATTTAGCTTAAGTTTTATGAAAGTGTAGGGAAGTTTTTATTATTATTATTAATAAATATAATGCATGCCCGAGGCTTCCTGCTGTGCTTAATATATTGTATGACGTTGATCAGTATATATATTCGTATAAATGAAATCACTATAGTTTAAATCATTCCATAAACCATTTTAAAATAAACATATTTTTCAGATCAAAGATTCCAATTTTGATTGCATCTCATTGTATATTCCTTAGCACTATAAATATGAGATTAAACTGAAATCAAAAGTGGATCTCGGAAGTAAACATCTTTTCTCATGGGAACTGCCAACATTAAAAGTATCTTAAAAGAGTCTTCTCAATAATTTTGATGCTCCGTCACTTCTTTGGGACAGCTCTCCATATAGGCCGTAATCAGATCTGTGAAGCTGACAGTATGACCAACGCATTCTCATCCCAAGGCGTCATATACGGACGCTTTTGCCAAAGCGTCTACATCCGACGCACATGGCACCCTTTAGCGTCAATATAACACGCTTCGGTTTTGGCTAGGTTTAGGTCTGGGGTAGTGTTAGGGTTAGACCACTAGGAGGCGCCATATATCTGCGTCTCATATTGACGCTAAAGGGTGCCATGTGCGTCGGATGTAGACGCTTTGGCAAACGGGCTGCAATTCTGTCCCGTTGTGAAGTCGTGCTGCAGGTCACGGGCTTGGGTTCAGCCACAGGTGTCTGAGCAGATCTCTGCGCTCAAGATGCCAATCACAATAAATTCAGTCGGATTTGCTAAAGTGTCTGGTTGTCATTTCCCACCACTTCAGAACAGTCTCCCTAGGGCTGCCAAACATCACAGTGATAAAACCCAGCTCTGCTGAATATTATAAACCTGGGCTGTCAATCTAAACGGCATCGGATGCTTTTGAAGAATGTGTCGCTCTCCGCCAGATGTGTGATGAAGTGGGAAGAGTAATTTGGTGATAAGACTGCCAAGTGCTCTTAACTCCTGCTTTCACAGCACATGATTGCTTATTCTTAAATCCAGCAAGATATAATCACAGTGTCTCGAGAATCTAACAGGCGTCTGTGACAATGGGGAAACGATTCATTTCTGTCTCCATTAAATTACTGTTTGTAATCATATTGTTGCTTTTCCTGGAAATGAGAAATGTGTCTATGAATACCACATATCTTCTAGCTGTCATTGCTCAAAATTGCTGCAAAATCCCACGCCTTCCCTTGTGATTTGTCGCTTATGTTCATGTGTGTGATTTTGCTGCTTATTTTATACACATTCAAAATAAATAGTGCTAAAGCTGGAGCGGAAATCAAGCTTAGTTCTTAGATCTTGGTTTATTTCCAAATGGTTTATGCAAAGATTGGAGGTAAAAATCGAGGGCAGGAAATAGTTTTCATTTATACTCACTCTCATTTCGCTCCAAAACCGTATGGCTTTCTTTCTTTCATAGAACACAAAAGAAGAAATTTCTAATACTGTTTTGTTTTACATACAGTTACAATGAATTGGGGTTCATGAATGAGGTTTTCAGAACCATAAAAGCGCTGATGTGAACCATAAACCCTTTATTCGGCGTATTATTCTCTGCTCCGATTGGTCAGATTGGCCCAGTCTGTTGTGATTGGTCTACCGCTAACAGCGCGTGTCAGAAACAAAATGTCCATTAGCATAAGTGAATTTCAGCGTTTCTTCAGGGCTCAATACGCAGTGATATGAACAGGAATGGTGTCGGTTTATCTGTATCTCATCGAGTCTCATCCTGTTGAAGTGCAGCAGAGTGGATTCGCAGCGCAGAAAATGTCTCTTCTCGACATGAACAACAGTTACAGTGTTTGAGGGCGGGGCTAATAAGATGCTGTTCGTGGGCAGCCAATGAAGAGCAGAGGCTGGCATTATGCAAATGTGTTACATTGTTATAGGTATGTAACAGGAAGTGAGACTGGAGATATTGACGACTCGTTTCAGCAGTTCAGAATTGATTCTTTCTTTTAGGAGACAGTAACTTTATTTGTCGTGAAACTTTGCAGAGCTTTTACATTCTCAAACAGCAGCTATATTACAGACTAAGGTAAAGGTAATGTCTAAAAAAAGCATAATGGGGAACTCTAAATCCACTGAAAATATGGGGAGGTTGTTAACTTTCCCCAAACATTTTCAGTAATTATTCAAGTACAATATATATATTCGGTAACACTTTACAATAAGCTTCATTAGTATTAGTTAACATTAACTAAGAAAACTGATGGGCAGTAACGCGTTAGAAGTAAGGCGTTACTGTAATCCAATTACTTTTTTCAAGTAACGAGTAAAGTAAGGGATTACAATTGCAAAAACAGTAATTAGATTACTGTTACTTCCCCGTAAGCAGGCTGCGTTACTGTGTTAGTTAACCGTCATTTTGTTTTGTGAGACTGTCTCGTGCAATGAGTCGTGCATGAGTGACAATGACGTATGAGCGCCGCGACGTCAGTGGTAAACACCAAAATGTGTAGTGTTGAACAAGAGACAACATGGAGCCAGGGGCGTAGCCAGAATTTTATTTTTGGGGGGTCCCGTCTTTAAATGAGGGGGCAACATATATATATATATATATATATATAGCCAGATTTTTATATATAGCCAGAATTGTATATATACAGGCCTATTCTGGTGGGTGCGGTGATGCGGTGGCGACTCGTGTAACATGTAAGGGTGCCGCTGCCAATAAAGCACCTAAAAGCTGTCACAAAGAACCGGCAAAAGTAATGATTTTGAATATGTAAAAAATATAGCAAGGAGATATTTTAATTGTTTATTAATAAACAAGTGTTTTCTTTGTCGGCTAAGATGAAGTTGACGATGCTGACTCGCGATCTTCAGTAGTGAACGCGCCAGAGAGAAATGCACATTTCATACGGATTACATAAGCAGAGAGCAGTCTGTAGTCTGTTTTCTTTCGTTTTGAATTGTTCTGTTTAAAAGTAGACATGTGAGGCAAGTAGGGTAGCCTACCTTATATGCTGAGTTTCGGTTCGGTAGGCCTATTTATTAAATCCTGTTAAAGTCATTAAAGTTGATGAAACATTGATTAAAATTAAGATACAATTAATACAAAACGAAATTCAGGTTAAAGAAAGTTTAAAATTCAGGTTAAAGTGCTTTCTGTTTGATGTCTCTGTGAAAGTTTTAAAGCATCTTTTAGTGCCGCTTTCAGAGCGCGTTGCGTCCGTAATGGAGAACACGTCCATATAACATTGTTTTTTCCTCATAAATGCGAACACGAAAAATAAATAAAATAAAATGAATATTTTATGTAGGCTACTGTGGAGACTAAGAGCCAACCCTTCTTCATCCGGTGGATAGGCCTATAGTATTACTTTGGTTTGCGCACTGAGGGTGTGACGTTATTAGCTATAACCATGAGACCGACGGTTATAGTTGAACACCGTCATTAGAACTCTATAACCGGCAAAACCGTGCGTATATTAAACCGTAAAATATTAAAATATTTTTAAAAAAAAAAATTATCATAGAGAATGTTTAAATACTAATATCAGCTTACGAGGGAAACGGATCGGCGGAGTTGTGCTTCGGATTCGGAGGCTGAGTGGTGGAGATGATTCGGGAGAGGTCTGTGCCCCTTTACCGATAAGAGCGCGCGCTGACACGGAGTAAAGCCTTGTTTGTACTCGACGCGTCCGCACGAGCGCGAAGGTGCGCTCGGCAAAAAAACGCGTTGGGTGCGCAAGACCGGCAAGACCCCATTTCGCTTGGCTGTGTGCATGGCTTTTTTGTAACAGCGCGCGCGGCGCCGCGTCCGAGGATGACCGACTTCCAGCCGAATCTGCCCGAGCATGTATGTCTCACCCACTGATCTATATAATGACAATGTCATTCTATATAGATCAGTGGTCTCACCGCACCGGCACGCAGTTTGCGCGTCTAAATGGCAAAGTTAATTTGTTAAGGTTTTGTTTACTGTGTGTGATTCATTTAATGGAAAGCACATTCACTTCTAGTTGTCTTGCTGTTCATTTTAAGAGCGAGTTGTCCCATAACAGACGAACAGTTATTCAACCGAATGTCCTATAACCCCCCCTCCCCCGGACGACGACGGTTATGTTACGAACCGTCACATTTGACTCACGTCATAACCGTCATCACCAATTCTGAAACAAACATGCACACCCCTTAATCACAAAAAAATATTTTTGCCTCCTAAAGTTTTTTTTTTTTAAGCAATCAGAAATCTGAGGGGGCCGGACATTTAAATGAGGGGGCCTAGGCCCACCCAGGCCCCCTCGTGGCTACGCCACTGCATGGAGCGCGGGAGAGAGACACGCATTTGATTGGTCTCACACGCCACACCCCCGATTTCTCATGCTGAAGTGTCAACCCGGTCGGTCAAATGCCTGAAAGATGAGTTTATCTATAGATCTACCTGTTGAGCCACTCGTGATCGACTAGATATACCGCAAATTAGTTTAAATCTCCCGGAATCTAGAGCGAGCGTGCAAGCGAGACAGAGACCGCGTAGCGCACGCGCACCCGCAGAGAGGGAGAGCGAGCGAGAGACCTTGCGTGTACAGAGAGCATTCTGATCTAGAAACAGGACCCCTTTGGAGAAGTCAAAATTCCACCTCAAATCTGAGCAAGCACCTAGCAAGAAGAAGGAAGAATAAGGACTTTCTTTATTTCATTAAAATATGGTGGAATGTGCAGAAAATAGGTTTAAATGTTCATCAAAAGTCTGAGACTGTTGCATTTAATTTAATTTTTGCTTGATGTCTGGGAGGTCCATAAAGTTAAAGTCTAACCCTAACACTACCCCAGACCTAAACCTACCCATAACCGAAGCGTGTTATATTGACGCTAAAGGGTGCCATGTGCGTCAGATGTAGACCCTTATGCAAAAGCGTCAGTATGTGACGCCTTCGGATGAGAATGCGTTGCACAGCATTCAGGTCGTGCATCATGTTTTTGAAAAGTAACTTAGTAAAGTAACTAGTAAAGTAACTAATTACTTTTGAAAATAAGTAATCAGTAAAGTAACTGGATTACTTTCTTGGAGAAGTAATCAGTAATCAGTAACTAATTACTATTTCCAAGTAACTTGACCAACACTGACTAAGAATGAACAATACTTTTTTAGCATTTGTTAATCTTTCCATCCATCCATCCATCTTCTTCCGCTTATCCGGGGCCAGGTCGCGGGGGCAGCAGTCTGAGCAGAGATGCCCAGACTTCCCTCTCCCTGGACACTTCCTCCAGCTCTTCCGGGGGGACACCGAGGCGTTCCCAGGCCAGCCGGGAGACATAGTCTCTCCAGCGTGTCCTAGGTCTTCCCCGGGGTCTCCTCCCAGTGGGACGTGCCCTGAACACCTCCCCGGGAAGGCTTCCTGGAGGCATCCGGAACAGATGCCCGAGCCACCTCAGCTGACCTCTCTCGATTTGGAGGAGCAGCGGCTCTACTCTGAGCTCCTCCCGAGTGACCGAGCTTCTCACCCTATCTCTAAGGGATCGCCCAGCCACTCTGCGGAGAAAGCTCATTTCAGCCGCCTGTATCCGGGATCTTGTCCTTTCGGTCATGACCCAAAGACCATAGGTGAGAGTAGATACGTAGATTGACCGGTAAATCGAGAGCTTTGCCTTACGGCTCAGCTCCTTCTTCACCACAACAGACCGGTACATCGACCGCATTACTGCAGAAGCTGCACCGATCCGTCTGTCAATCTCCCGTTCCATCCTTCCCTCACTTGTGAACAAAACCCCAAGATACTTAAACTCCTCCACTTGAGGAAGGATCTCCACCAACCTGAAGTGAGCAAGCCACCCTTTTCCGACTGAGGACCATGGCCTCGGATTTGGAAGTGCTGATTTTCATCCCAGCCGCTTCACACTCGGCTGCAAACCGTCCCAGTGCATGCTGAAGGTCCTGGTGTGAAGGGGCCAACACGACAACATCATCCGCAAAAAGCAGCGACGAAATCGCGTGGTCCCCAAACCTGACACCCTTCGGCCCCTGGCTGCACCTAGAAATTCTGTCCATAAAAACTATGAACAGAACCGGCGACAAAGGGCAGCCCTGCCGGAGTCCAACATGCACCGGGAAGAAGTCTAACTTACTACCGGCAATGCGAACCAAGCTCCTGCTTCGGTCATACAGGGACCATACAGCCCTTAGCAAAGGACCCCGGACCCCATACTCCCGGAGCACCATCCACAGGCCGCCGTGAGGGACACAGTCGAATGCCTTCTCCAAATCCACAAAGCACATGTGGACTGGTTGGGCAAACTCCCATGAACCCCCCAGCACCCTGTAGAGAGTATAGAGCTGGTCCAGTGTTCCACGGCCTGGACGAAAACCTTACTGTTCCTCCTGAATCTGAGGTTCCACTATCGGCCGTATTCTCCTCTCCAGTACCCTGGCATAGACTTTCCCAGGGAGGCTGAGAAGTGTGATCCCCCTGTAGTTGGAACACACCCTCCGGTCCCCCTTCTTAAAAAGAGGGACCACCACCCCGGTCTGCCATCCCAGAGGCACTGTCCCCGACCGCCACGCGATGCTGCAAAGGGGTGTCAGCCAAGACAGCCCCACAACATCCAGAGACTTGAGGTACTCAGGGCGGATCTCATCCACCCCCGGTGCCTTGCCACCGAGGAGTTTCTTGACTACCTCGGTGACCTCAGCTAGGGTGATGGACGAGTCCACCTCTGAGCCCTCAGCCTCTGCTTCCTCAATAGAAGACATGACGGCGGGATTGAGGAGATCCTCGAAGTATTCCTTCCACCGTTCGACGACATCCCCAGTTGAGGTCAACAGCCGCCCACCTCCACTGTAAACAGCGTTGGTAGGGCATTGTTTCCCTCTCCTGAGTCGCCGGACAGTTTGCCAGAATCTCTTCGAGGCCAGCCGATATTCCTTCTCCATGGCCTCACCGAACTCCTCCCAGGCCCGAGTTTTTGCCTCCACAACCACCCGGGCTGCAGTCCGCTTGGCCTGCCGGTACCTGTCAGCTGCCTCAGAAGTCCCACAAGCCAACCAGGCCCGATAGGACTCCTGCTTCAGCTTGACGGCATCCTTTTACTTCCGGTGTCCACCACCGGGTTCAGGGATTGCCGCCTCGAAGTCCCCCAGTAGAACGACGGAGTCCCCAGTCGGAGCACTTTCCAGCACTCCTCCCAGAGACCCCAAGAAGGCTGGGTACTCTGCACTGCCGTTTGGCCCGTAGGCACACACGACAGTGAGAGACCTATCCCCGACCCGTAGGCGCAGGGAAACGACCCTCTCGTTCACCGGGGTAAACTCCAACACACGGCGGCTGAGCTGGGGGGCTATAAGCAAACCCACACCAGCCCGTTGCCTCTCACCATGGGCAACTACAGAGTGGTGAAGAGTCCATCCTCTCTCAAGGAGTGTGGTTCCAGAGCCCAAGCCATGCGTAGAGGTGATCCCAACTATCTCTAGTCGGAACCTCTCAACCTCACGCACCATCTCAGGCTCCTTCCCCGCCAGCGAGGTGATGTTCCACGTCCCTTAGGCTAGTTTCCGTGTCCAGGGATCGGGTCGTCGAGGTCCCCGCCTTCGACTGCAACCCAATCCTCTCTGCACCGGCCCCTTACGGCTCTTCCTGCAGGTGGTGAGCCCACGGGAAGGCGGTCCCACGTCACTCCTGCGGGCTGAGCCTGGCTCCAGGGTAGGGCCCCGGCTGCGCCATACCGGGCGACGTCACGGCCCTTGGATGTTTGTCCATCATAAGGGGGATTTTGAACCGCTCTTAGTCAGACCCGTCGCCTAGGACCTGTTTGCCTTGGGAGACCCTACCAGGGGCATATAGCCCCAGACAACATAGCTCCTAGGGTCATTCGGGTACTCAAACCCCTCCACCGCGTTAAGGTGGCAGTTCAAGGAGGGGTTGTTAAATCTCTGTTCATGTTAATTTCAACATTTACTAATACTTTATTAAAATCTTGTTAACATTAGTTAATGCACTGTGAACTAATATGAACAAACAATGAACAGCTGGATTTGTATTAACTAACATTAACAAAGATTCACAAATACTGTAACAAGTGTATTGCTCATTGTTAGTTCATGTTAGTTAATACATTTAACTAATGTTTAATAAATGAACCTTATTGTAAAGTTTTACCATATATTCTTATATATATCTTCTTATTTTCAGTTTGAAAGCCTCAGGTTTATATCAAAGGAACATGAAACATTTGGGGCCCTATTTTAACGATCTGAAACGCAAGTGTCAAAGCGCAAAGCTCAAGTAACTTTGTGGGCGGATCCCGGCGCTGTTGCTATTTTCCCGGCGGGATAAATGCCTCTTGCGCCTGGCGCAAATCTAAAAGAGGTTGGTCTGAAGTAGCTTCATTATTAATAGGTGTGGTTTGGGCGTAACGTGAAATAAACCAATCAGAGCGTCATCTCACATTCCCTTTAAGAGCAGGAGCGCATGTTGCATGGCGGATTGCTATTATAACGGCGGATTTACCAGGCGCGCGCCAAAAGCGGTTCACAGCCGAGGAGACCGAGTTCTTGTCAGGACCGTGAAAGACAGAGAAGTGACGTTGTATGGGGATGGGAGAAACCCACCCAAATCAGCGTCGGTTAAACAGGCGTGGGAGGAAAAAAACTACATTTTTTTTACATCTTCAAGGACACCACAATGATTTCCCTCATGTGTTAATATTTTTCCTTGTTATAATGTATGATTTGCAAAAATAAAAACTGCTGCATCTGTGTCGTTGAGAGAATCAAAGTGTATGCGCGTTGTGCACCAGCTACATTATGGTCAAGCATGCGCGCTTAAAATAGCATTATGACCAACGCGCAACGCGCCACTGACTTTAGACTAGGTTTTTTTCTGGTCAGTGGCGCAATTGTTTTCTGGAACTGCAAAATAGCACTAGGGAATGTTTGCGCCGAAACACGCCTCCTTTTTGCGCCGACCCGCCCAGGGAGCGCAACTTCATTTCCTAGTTTACCGACGTGCATCTGTGGAGGGAAAAGCCCACTTTGTGCGGGTGCAAAATAGGAATGATACATGCGTCGGTGTACAAAGTCATTTGCGCCGAGTGCAAGATAGGGCCCAAAATCTCTTTTGCTCTGACTTGAATTAATACAAGTCATACATTCATATACATAAAACACATCATTAAGGCCTTTGGAAAGTGAAATGAATGTGCCTTTTCACATTTTTTAAGCAATGGATGAAATTAGGTTTAATTGAGGAACATTATATTGAAATGAAAAATATATATATTGAAAACAAGTCCATTAGAAATCCATTTGAAAAGGTTTAATAAGGTCGTGCAACATTCAATTTGTAGAATGTTCAAGAAAGGAGAAGCAATTAACTATAAGTAGGAATAATGGATGCTGATTGGTCAATAAAGCATTCCTGCTGAGATAAAATGTCCATCAATGCCTTAAAAACTCACTTTACTTTATCTATAAACCAGCTTTTACGTACAGAGTGCCGTGTGCAACTGACTGATTCTGCAACTGATTCTCTCTTCTGCAGATGAAATCTACCCTAAAGTGTACCACACCTGCTTCTTCATTGTCACGTATTTTGCTCCATTATGTTTGATGGTCCTGGCATACATCCAGATCTGTCATAAGCTCTGGTGTCAACAGGTATGTAAGCATTCTTGACTTGTTGACACATTATAGTTAAGCTGAACTGCATTTGAACCGTTTATAAATGACAGCATTTTCCTGTATATTCTGCAAGCGTAGTGAGTTGCATAATGTCCTTGTCTAAAGTAGCATTGTAACTGAGATGGAAGTTTTGGATTTGGTAACAGTTTTAACAGTTTAACAGTGTTTTACTGTAAAATCACATGAAATGCCCTGTTTGTTTACGCTTTATTTTAAGGTGTCCTTGTTACAGTGTAATTATACATTTAAGTACTGAGTAATATTATTAAACTACATGGACTTACTATAGGGTTAGGATTAGGTCTGTTGTAGGGTTAGTTGGATGCAGAATACATGTAACAAATGTAACAATGACCCTGTAAAATAAAGTGTTAGCCAGTTTTTCCCCCGTATACAGTAAGGGAATCGATTATTAACCAATTACCCAGCTAACAGGGAACGCTCTCAGAACTTCCCTAACGTTCTGTCAAGGTTTTCTCAAAGTTATGAATAAACGTTCTTCCAGTAACGTTAATAGAACGCTTGTTCAAGGTCATCCGGCCTTTCATAATGTTCTCAAAACTTTAGCACAAAAACATTCCCTAAACAATATTCATGAAACATTTTTTTTTTCTGACACTGGATGTTTATCTAATGTTTCAGATGTTCAGAAAACAATCAAAAGTAACATTTCTATAATGTTTGCGAAATAAAATGAAACGTTTCCATGTTTCAAAACGGTCGTTTTGACCGTTCAGAGAACACTCGGAAATAACGTTTTCATGATTTAAGTGATTATCACACTATCCGATTTATTATAGTCCTTTACGATGCGTGTCAGACTGTACGAACATGATCATCGCTGTAAGTCACGTCACACTGCAAGATCTCAGTTGTCATTAATGTCAGACACGTACGTTCACAGTTCGGTGACGGTGAGCTGTGTTACACACGGGACTGAAATGCATGGCTACAAACAAATCTCTAATGTTCATTTTGGTCCTGGCTTGTCTTGAAAAACAAAGACAATTTGACGGTCATGATAGGAGAAGTCACACTGCAGGACTGTGAGCCAAATCTTTTGACAGCCAGAAGTTCTGGTCAACTTTGATCGCAATGGTCATTAATGGGAGCGACGATCAAAGACTTCAGATTTTAGCCTAGGATCAGAGGAATCTTTTAGGATTTGCAACTCATGGCCAGTATGCACCCGGCTTTAATTGCAATGCTAGCAAAACAATCTTAGAACATATTTCTGTTAGCTGGATAGCAGTTTTTTACTGTAGCATTTTTACAGTTAGAATGACAGTTATTTTCCATCCCTGAGCAGATTCCCGGGACGTCATCGGTGCTTCAGAGGAAGTGGAAGTCTCTGCAGTGCTCCGCTCACGCCGGCGGCTCGGGAGAAGCGGTGAAGGTGAGGACCAGCACCGTCTCAGCGGAGGTCAAACAGGTGAAAGCCCGACGGAAGACGGCCCGCATGCTGATGGTGGTGCTGTTTGTGTTCGCGCTCTGTTACCTGCCCATCAGTGTCCTCAACATCATGAAGAGGTAAGAGCCTACGCCTCGGTGTCTGTGTGTGATGCTCACTACGGCGCTCAAGAACACGGCTGGGCAACAAAGTTAAAAAACAGGCTTATTTTTAGGACCATTCAAGATGTTATTCTAATACCAATTAATGACTTTTTGAGAGGGTTTATTGTGATTCTCATTATTCTCAACTATGATCCACATTTCTTTAAATAATTTTTAAATCAGCATATAAAAGGCACACTATCATGAGTTAAAAAATACCTATTTAACTAATAATATATGTATCGTTTGGGTCACACTTTATATTAGGTGTATTTACAATGTACTTACATCAACAAAATAATTATATTAATAATTCATAATAATAATAATATTTTTGAAACACTTGTGCTGCTATTGAGCTGATGCGGGTAAGGTTAGGGCAGGTGTGCGGGTGTGGGTCGGTTTAAGGGTTTAAGAGTGGGTTAAGATGTAAGGAAAGGTCAAGAGTGTAATTATAGATGCAATTGCAGCTTTTAAATATAAGTACAATGAAAACATTTATGTACACAATAAGTGCACTATATCAAATGATTAATTTAAATGTTAGTACATTGTAGTTAAAGACACTTAATATATCATTGTTGGTCATGAAAATAATGTTAAAATGAATGGATGGATGTATTATTCTAAAATTGGCTTCATTTTCTTAAAGCAAATGATTTTTCTTTGTCCTTTAAATTTTGGGGTAAAATTTTTCCTAGGCATGTTCTTGTGAGATTCACTCCTCTACACTTTGGTTAGAAAGTATTTGAAGAACAAATTTGTATATATATATATATATATATATATATAAACTATATACACATATGACTTAACTCTGTAGGATGTAGAAATGCCTTTTGGCATTTGGTTAACTCAACAGTAAACATTGTCATTGTAAAAAAATAAAAAAAAATAAAAAAAATTCAAAAAGTGTCTTATGGTAGTATAATACATTGTTATAAGTAATGTGAGCCGTTTTTAAAGGCATGAGACAGACTGCTGAGATGATATCTGTTAATTATGCGGCTCTTTGTAGTCTGAGTTCTGTTCAAACCAAGAATCTGTAATGAATTTCCCTCTAGTAATGTTTTAGCAGTAATTCAAAGAATGAATATAGCTCTTCGAGTCTCACTGTCTTTATTTCACCCACAATAATAAATTGTAACTAGATTTTTGCATTGAAGAAAAAGTAGGTGGCACTTATCTATCATAACCCAATAGTTGTCTGGGTGTTTACCAGGGCTTTGCTATGTGGTTGTCAGATGTATAGTGCAATCCAATACGATTCACTCAGATAATCAATATAATCTTTTTTAACCACATATAGTCACTCAATATAAATAATCTTTTAATCCAAAAAAAGAAATGCTCAGGAGAATCTCAGCAGAATACAAATGCAAACCATAACTTAAAACAAAGACGATATAGAGACTAAAACCAAACAGGGAGTGTAGGATGTACACAGGGAACCAAACTAGACACAGGTGGCACTAATCCGTAACCAAGGTGACAAACAAGGATGAAGCAGCAATGTCTCGGTTACGGATGTAACCATCGTTCCCTGAGTAGGGAACAGAGACTTTACGTCGAATGACGACGAAATGGGGTTCGCTTAGAAGCCTCTCATCTTCGAAAGAAATAAAACGAGCCAATGGCAAGGAAATGCCATAATAATAATAATTAATAATAATTCATTACATTTATATAGCGCTTTTCTAGGCACTCAAAGCGCTTCACATGGAAGGGGGAATCTCCTCAACCACCACCAATGTGCAGCATCCACTTGGGTGATGCAACGGCAGCCATACTGCGCCAGAACGCCCACCACACACCAGCTTACTGGTGGAGAGGAGACAGAGTGATGAAGCCAATCAGTGTATATATATATGGGGATTATTAGGAGGCCATGATGGACAGAGGCCACTGGGCAAATTTGGCCAGGATGCCGGGGTTACACCCCTACTCTTTCGAAAGACATCCTGGGATTTTTAATGACCACAGAGAGTCAGGACCTCGGTTTAACGTCTCATCCGAAGGACGGTGCTCTTTGACAGTATAGTGTCCCTATCACTACACTGGGGCGTTAGGACCCACACAGACCACAGGGTGAGCGCCCCCTGCTGGCCTCACTAACACCTCTTCCAGCAGCAACCTGGTTTTCTCAGAAGGTCTCCCATCCAGGTACTAACCAGGCTCAGCCCTGCTTAGCTTCAGTGGGCAACCAGTCTTGGGCTACAGGGTGATATGGCTGCTGGCATTGCGTCTGCGGAATTTGCATGGCGTAACTCCGCCCCACCGCCTGGGTATAAAAGGAAGGATGCCGCAACATGCAGATAAGTTTCTTCGCTGAGGAGCCAAGAGGTTATCTTCACTCCTGCAGCCTATTCTCTGACTATCTTCGAGAATCTTCTAGACGAGCAGATTAAGCTGATGGGCACGATCGTTGTTTTGACGTGTTTGGGCTTCGATGACGTTCAGACAGCGTCCGTGGATACGTCACATTCTCCCAGCGGGAACATGACCATCGCAATGTAACGGTCAAGATTCGATTAGCTCAACAGAGCGAGAGTCCCCTCATCCACACCCCAATCTATTTTCTCTACGCGAGAGATTACTTTGGCTGGTGGCCAGGGTGACGTAAGACGGCAGGTCTGGAACTAAACCGACGAAATATCCTCGGTCCACACCCCGTCTTTCATATTGCAACCTGCGCGGTTCTGAATGAGTTCGCTGACCAGAGCCGCATTCGAGGACGCCGGCGGGCCCGCGATCTCATTCGGTTCCCCAGCTGATGAAATAATGTCTATCGCCGCATCACAAGGTGAGCTGGAGTCCTCTGGAGATGATGTCTCGTCTGTGCTGCCACTCTCGGGTGTGCTAGCATAACGAGTCTGATCCGGAGTTGACAGCTATGCTTTCCCGGGCCGCCGCGAGTATCAGGCTTGTGTGGAACCTTCTGCCATGTCCCGAGCACTTAAGGCTGATGATTGTTTTTTGGGGGAGGCGGTAAACCCAAATCCTTTCTACCCAGACGTGCATGAAGAGATCGTGGGAGTCGCCTTTGATTTTCCCCGACTGCTTAGCGGCCTCTTCCGCCTTCTCTGCCCTCGCAGAGGCCACGGCCAAAGGTACACTGGGGTTCCTCCCGTGGAGTATTCTGTGGCAACACATCTGTGTCCCCACAGCGCCTCCACCTGGCGTGGCGACCCTAAGCACCCCTCCAATGCCTGTAGGTTTTTGGTCTACTCCGGTGGCAAAGACCTATAGAGCTGCGGGGCAGGCTGCTGCCTCACTGCATGTTATTGCCATCCTTCTGGGTGCTCAATGACATGCACGAGGGTAGGGCTGATTCAGGGCTCATCCAAGAGCTGCCTGCCGCCACTGACCTCACTCTACGAGCAACGAAGGTGACCGCATGCTCCCTGGGTCAGGTGATGTCCACACGCGTGGTCAGACATCTCTGGCTTAACCTGGTTGATATGCGCGAGGCTGAGCGAACCCGCTTCCTCAACTCCCCTATATCCCAGGCTGGCCTCTTCGGCGGCGCGGTCGAGGACTCTGCCTAACAGTTCTCGGCCGCCCAGAACCAGACTGAGGCTACCAAACATGTTCTGACCCCGCGGCCAGCTGCCGGCTCAGACGCCTCAGTCCGCTTGCCGCCGAATGTGCCCTCCTGCGACTTCCGTCCCCTCCCGCCCGGCCCCAGCAGCACCGCGCCGCGCCGTGGAAGTGGTCGCAGGAAGGCACCCCTGCCCGTACCAGTCCCACAGCCTGCTGATCATCAGACGATGTGGCGCTCCCGTTACGGGCAGCTCAGAGATGGGTTGCATTTCTTTCAGGAAGTGGTTGCAGGGCCACTCCTTCCCCCGGTGGAGGGCCGGGGGAGAACCTCTTCTCCAAAGAACTGACATCCCATCTTTGAGCCCCCAGAGGGCGCGGATGGCAGTGCGTGCCGCTTACGAGCCTTGCCACTCTCTGTCGCCAGACCCCTGACAGAGCAGGCCCCAGTGGAACGCTGGTCCTTCCCTGGCCTTCCTCTGTTCGGATGCGGCATATGACCGTGCCCCCACATCGGGACGCTCCTTCTCCCACGTCTGGGCCAGTCATTCTGTCCAGTGACGCATAACTCAATCTCAGCTTTGCGTTCTGATCAATCAATTGGTGTTTGTTTATCAATAATGACATAATGCACACTATCTTGTTTATTACAGATCTACTTTGAGTCAGCTGAATTAGTGGGGTTAAAATATTTAATTTTGTAGACAAGTATTTTCCCCTCACTAGTTTAAGCTGCTTTGCAGACTGCATGTGTTGAGCTGAAATGAAGGCTGCAAGAAAATACCTTCAATAAATTCTGTTTAAAAATCTGCTTTTTGTAAGGATTGTTAGAGGAGATTCCCACTGTATTTGAAAAATTTGCTTTATTTATTCTAAATGTTTTGTTTTTGATAGTTGCAAATGGAAGCTTTTTTTCCGCCACAGAATCTCGCAAATGCGTGTTATAAAGTCAGAATTGCGAGATATAAACTGGCAAAAAAAAAAATTCTCGCAATTGCGACTTTATATTATGCAATTCTGGCTTTATAACACGCAAGTTAATTCAGTATATTGCAATTCTGACATTTGCAATATACTGAATTGTGTATATCTCAAATTTGTGAGAATTGTGAGATATAAACTTGCAATTGCGAGTTATAAAGTTTAATTCTAAGGAAAAAAAGACTGACTTTTGCGTGTCAGACAAATTGTGTGTTATAAAGTCAGAATTGTGAGATATAAAGGTGCAATTTTGAGTTTATATCTCACAATTCTGACTTTATAACTCGCAATTGCAACTTTACATCACTCAATTCTAAGATAAAAAAGTCAGAATTGTGAGATGTAAACTTGCAATTGTGAGAAAAAAGGTCAGAATTGTGAGATAAATATAATTACCTTTTTTATTCTGTAAACAAGCTTCCATACGTTTATGTCTATCTCTTATTCGCAGAGTATTTGGCGCTTTCAAGAACACAGACAACAGAGAGACGGTCTACGCCTGGTTCACCTTCTCACACTGGCTCATATACGCCAACAGTGCCGCCAATCCAATCATCTACAATTTCCTCAGTGGTGAGTCTTCAACACGTTCAGCTACATCAGAGGTCTGCACTTCTGCTTCTGGAGACTGCATATGTTCAGTGTCTTCCTTCTTTACACACACCAGATTCAGATCCTCATCTTGTTAGCAGAGAGCTGGCGTGTCACATAAGAGGTATATTCAGTATAGATGAGAAGCACCTGCGCTGTATGCGGGTTCCTCCATCTGCTGGTCACACTCAGGCATTACACCCGTCGTTCCCTTCACTGCCTGCAAACACACACAACACTTCAAAGCTTTGAGATGCAGTTTGCCCTCCGGAAACATCCTGCACCTTTTCATTCATAACGAGCACACTAATTATTTATTCATTAGCATTGCAATATTCTCTTTGTGCCGCTCTGATAACGGAGTACATCATTACCTGGTCATTTCAAGGAAGGTTTTGACATTATAGGGCAGTTTAGATGATTCAGTGCAGCTACTGAAAATAAATCAATCCGTTTAATCCCACCAGTCACCTTGGGACCATTTGGAATTTGAAAGGTCTAAAAAGAGCATTTGATGTTTTTAAAAAGCAGAATATAAAATACACTGCCAGAAAAAAAGCAACATACCGGTACTAAGTTAACATACTTTGAGTGTGATTCAAGGCCCGCTATAGCTAATCAGATCTTTCATTCTTCACTTAGAGGTAAAACGAAGTTGGAAATACCTTTTCATCGATACTGTTAACGAACATCCAGACGCTGCTGAAAGATGAATATGTAAATATGTGCTCCGCTTTCCTCTCGATAACAAAATACACACACAACCAAACTGACAGCGGTGAGGAAACATCAGTTCAGAAATCATCTGATCATAGAGACGTGGATATGTTCATATTTGAGACTATAGACTATATTGATCTGACTATAGTTTGAATTAAACCCTTTTCTTTGCATGACACTTTGATATTACAGTACAGAAGCTCTTTAGGCATTATCCTGAACATAAGCATTCATTTCATGTGTCATTGAAGGGAAGAAAGGCTTTCGGGAGCTCGTAAACATCTTTGAATTTTCCTTCACATAAAAGTCAGTCTACAGGCTTTCATAGACAACCTAGGAAGTCAGGGAAGATCTCGCTTTTTCATTTTCTTTACAAGCTGTTCACACGTTGGCAATAAAAAAAAAGTGCTTAATACATGAAATTCTTACATGTATCCCCTTTTTCATTTTAATTAATACAAATACAACCATTGTTAGTTCATGTTAGCTGAGGTCCATAAATAATATTAACAGATACTATGCTGTAATTAACATTAGATAATGAATGCTTTAGAATAATGTATCGATGTTAGTTCAAGTTAACAATTGAAATCAAATCCTGTATTCTCGCAGGTAAATTTCGAGAGGAGTTTAAAGCGGCGTTCATCTGCCATTGCTCCGGTGGAGACGAGACACCGAAGGAGAGAGTCAGAGTGAGAACCAGTACAGACAGCCGCAAATCCCTGTCTACACAAGTCAACAACTTCGACAACATCTCCAGGATATCTGACCAGGCTGTGTAGCTCAGCGTGGGTCACTCACCATCACGGACACCCAGGCTGAAGAACCCTGTACGTTTCGGCCTGCGACGCTTATGGATGGAAGGATTGAATGGACACTTTTTGAAAATGACATTGCGGAAGGGCACATGAACCTTCAGTGGAATTGATATTTTTACCCTGTGAGCCAAAAGGTTACTGTATTTTCCAGCTCACAGCTGATGGACGCGCAGACACAGGTGAAAATAATGACATGTCTCTGAAACACAATGGCACTGCATTCAACTCAAGACTGAAAGGTTACGATGATAGAAGGGAGGAAAATATTTTCAGTGTTAAAATAATTTTTCCCATCCAATCTAATGTAGAGAGATGATGGTCAAGCAATCTGATGCTGCGTTCCAGGCAGATTTTTGAGCACGTAAATCACAACTTCAAACCACGACTCACGGCTTTGTAGCGTTCCAGGCCAGTCACGCCAAAGTACCTGAGCGCAATATACATACTTATTTTTTCAGACACATAACATTGTAATACATAACCGTGTGTATTATTATTATCATTATTATTAATTTGACTGCAGCGTTATATTGTCCTAAAGTGTATTCTCACCGTGTACCGCCTGCAGAAACACGGGCTATGTGACGTCAGAGCTCGTAACTGGGAGTACATCGATCTAGTACGAGTTCACGGGTTTGACTGCCGTTCTAGTGCACTTTCACGGGTATAAGGTTGGAAAAACACGGGTTACAGGTTGCCTGGAACGCGGCATGAGTGTACAGTTCTCTGCAAACACTCGAGCTCCGCTGAAACACTGCTCTGTTTGTTTGAGCATCAAATGATTCGGGTTTGAAAACAAACATTATTTTTGCATGCATAAACTGCTTCGAGTACGTTTGAACAAAATTGATGTATATTAATTTTTTATTCCATGTTTAAACAATACAGTTTGACATATTTAATGTTTCTCTGAGAATGCTGTTTTGTAGTATGTTTTTATCTTTTCAGCAACAGCTCTCTCTCTCTTTCGGTAACACTTTACAATAAGGTTTCATTTGTTAGTTAACATGAATTAATCTTTATTAATAATGTACGTTTCAACATTTACTTATACATTTTTTAAATCAAAAGTTAATATAAGTTAAAACACTAACATGAACAAACAACAAAAAATTATTTGTATTAACTAACATTAACAAAAGATTAATAAATGATGCAAAAAAAACAAATGCTAAGTGATAGTTTGTTTTAGCTAATGCATAAGACCTTATTGCAAAATGTTACCGTTTACTCTAATTTGATCCCACTTGGGTATTAAAAAAATTAAATTAAATTTGAATGTTCACTTTGGTGTGCATTTCACAAGTGTTTGCCGATAAGTCCGTTTTATTTCTGATGTGTGTTGTTTTTGAACATTTATTTCTAATGGAGCTGTTTTGCACAGTCAAGCATTAATTATTTGCTCTAAGTGTTTGCTTGTTGGATCAGGAAGCCTGGAGCTCTTACTGTTTATTTGACTATTATAAGTCTGATGATTACAGAGTAATAAAGCATAACAATGGCACAACAATGCATCTTTGTTCAAGTGTGACAGACGTCACGAGAACCAACAGGTGAGCAGCAGAGGACTCCTGTATGATGTCTCTCAGGTGCGCTTCGAGATCTTGTGTTATCTATTAAAAGTGTGTACTTGCTGCTACTTATAAGTACTGTACTTTAATGTGTTTGAAATTATGTTTGTAGATAAAGATTCCAATTTGACTTAAATACACTACTAAGCCATTCGTCATCATGTTTTTGTTAGCACATAAGTGAATCTCACACATGCTGACTTTTAAACGTCTTTTGGCAGAAAAATGTGAATTACTTTGGTCTATGTTTGCACAATCCAAAAATAAAGAAGTAAACAATAACAACTCTAAGTAATTGAGTGTGTTTTGCCAGCACTATCTAGCATGGAAATATATGATGGTTTGAGCTGGTATTTCAGGGTGTCCTGTCTGTGTCACTTATGTTCTGTCTAGTGTGCACCTGTTCTCGTTAGTCCCTCATTAGTTTACCTTTCTCCACCTGTGTCTAGTTAGTCTCCTCATTTCCTCCTGCGTATTTATACTCCCTGTTCTGGTCAGTCCCTTGTTGGTTTGTGTTTAACCCGGATCTTCGTCTTGTGTCTTCAACTACCACCACACCGTTACAGTCTGGTCATTTTTGTCATTAAAGTTGTTGTTTTTTACTTCAAAATAGACTAAATGTATCCTCAGGTAGACTCAATACGTCATCAATCCTTCTTCCAAAACATGTTTTTGTCTTAATTGCGACTTTTTATCTCGCAATTCTGACTTTATATCTCGCAATTGGAATTGTGAGATAACAAAGGAGAGATTACTGGAGAAAAGAGAACGAGACAGAGCTCGTAATAAAACAAGAATCAACATCAGCTTGGCTTTTCAGAGATGGAGAACTGAGAGATTTGGGAGATGTTTATGTTATATAAGTAAGGTTTTTTTTTTTTTTACAGATAAATTGCCATATATAGATCTCTAGCAGAGACATCTGTTGTAAAGATCATTTCATTATGGTTGTTGTTGCGCTGTGGTGGAATTTATTTTCAAAGAGTACCGCATTTATTAATGGGTAAAACTACAGTAACATTTCCAGCTATCAGCCTGAGATCCTTTCCATCCAAATTGGTTATACCTCTCAGGATTAGGGTTAGGGTAAAGTGAGCCTAGTAGTGAATGTTTTATGAGCCGTATGATAACCACATTCATCTGCAGAGACGAAGCACAACCAAAACAGTATTCTTCTGCAAAATAAATGTTGTTTTGTATTTTAAAGGGGACCTATTATGCAAAATTCACTTTTACATGTTGTTTTAACACTGATGTGTGTCCATAGTGTGTGTTAACAACCAGTATATAATGTTAAAAATCCAACCACTTTTTTATATTCTCCATAAATCAGAAGCAGTGTTTGAAAATACTCTTTTCCAGATTTCCCCCTAGTGTGATGTCACAGTAAGAACAAGCTCCGCCCACGACTGCTGATGATCTGCCCTATTAGCATAGACCCCGCCCTGAGTGAGCCGCACATAGTCCGCCATGTTGATATCCTCGCTATACAAATGTTCTGTTTTTGGATGTATCAATGAACATACGAGTCTCCATGGACTCACTGAGGAAACGGTGACTTCCATATTCTCTGGCTACAGTATTCATCATACTACAGTTCCCACACGAGCACCTGGACAACCATTTATAAAGGCTGTAAAGGCTCCGCCCTCTTAAGGAAAGGGGGAGGGGAGCAGCATCTCATTTGCATTTAAAGGTACACTCAAGAAAATGGCGCGTTTTGCTCACACCTAAATACCAAGGGGGTAATCCATCTGAAGTCTACCCGGGGGCCGCCATTGGCTAGCAAGCCTTCACCTGCTGTTAGCATTCCATTGACTCCCATTCATTTTGGCATCACTTTGACAGCGAATAACTTTACATCTGAGGCGTTTAAAGACTCCATTTGTCCATTGTTTATTTCTAAAGAAACACGACAATGTATAAAAGGCTCCATTACCTTGTATCTTACGTTATGGCCCCGTAGAAGCAGTTTTTGTAAAAATAGGCTAACGATTGCGTCATAAAACGTGACTCTCTGTCGCAGAATACAGAAATTACCGTATAGACAGAAGTAGAAGCTCACGCTCAATCGGGGGGACGTGGAGGCATAAAGTCAATGGAGAAGCCCATAGAGAGTCATAAAGTTGGCTCATGGACAGCTAATACTCACCATCTCCGGCTCTGCAAGATTCAGAAGGGAATGATTCAGATTCCTCTTGGCACCGCTACTAGAAGACGTACAGCTGTCAGACAGGTTGCTCACGTCACATCTCCGTCGTCCAGCTCAGTGTGAGTCTGCGCAGTGCGCTTGGCAATCAGGAAGTCTAATTGTGCTTCTAATTGACTTCACTTTTCTCCGTTGAAGTCTATGGGGTCGCTGTGTCCATTTCTTTTACTGTCTATGCTAAATACTGGCAAATCGGACATGCTATAATAAATGATCTGGGGGGTTTTGAGCTGAAATTTCACAGACACCAAAGATTTATATCACATCTTGTAAAAAGAAAAGCACTACATTGTAGTGATTATTTACATGAAACCAAAAGTCTGTTCTTCAGACAAAAAGTATTTTTTTGTTGTTTTTTCCACTATATATTTTTTAGAATAACTGCCTAAAAATAATGCAAACAGAATAGCTTGTGATTTTTCTCTTTTTTAAGTCGCTTTGGATAAAAAAAAAAAAAGCATAAATCAATACATGTAAATGTAGTGAAAGTATAGCTAGAAAGAAGCTTTAGGGGGGCGTTTACACGACACGGTTTTCAAATAAAAAAGGCAAACTTTAAACTTCCCCCTCTTCCAGATTACAGTAGTTATGCCGTGAACGCAGCATAAGCTGGTTGTTTTGGTTCAGGAGGAACTGTAAAAGGTGTTTCGGTGTTCAGTGACTGACGTCTAACTCAGGACGGATAACATGTGATGTCTGCGCTAGCGGAGGAATGGAAACACACACGCTGACAGGTGCAGGACATCAGACCAAATGTAATGATTGAACATTTGTATGGTCATATACCGTCCACAGATGATATATATATATATACATATATGCATATAAATACATTTAGACCAATTTACTTAGTGATTGCTATCAGGATGTGAGGAGACTTTCAACCAGCATAACAAAAAGTGTTTCAGGAACAAATCACCTACCCTGCCTTTAATAAACATAATAAATACTGTCTGAATAAAAGTTTAAAAATACACAAAGTAATATCTGAGGTTTAGAAGATAGAATAAGCAATATCACAAAAGCAAGAGTGTCTTTGTTCCAAAGTTGAGCACAGCTGATCTAATTTTGATTTTGATCATCATTAGTTCTGATTCTAAACCGCTGACAGAAAAAGCTGAACATTGAACACTGTAGTTTCAACATTACTCTGCTGTTTGGGTAACAGCTTCACTATTTGCTATATTGCAACACTACATAAACTACAGCAAAAGTTCAAGACTTTTGACGTTTTGGGCTTGACTGATAAAAAGGTTAGTGGTATCTGTTTAGTATATATATATATATATACACACACAAAATATAGGGATATACTACGATTTTACTACGGGTCGGTACGATTTTAAATACTTTTAAAAGAATTCTCTTCTGCTAACCATGGCTGCGCTTATTCGATTAAAAATACAACAAAAATCAGTTATAGTATTAAATATTATTCCAGTGTAAATCAGCTGTTTTCTGTGTGAATATATAGTAAAGTGTAATTTATTCCTGTGATCAAAGCTGAATTTTCAGCATCACCAGTGTCAGTGTCTTCAGTGTCAAATGATCCTTCACAAATCAGTATAATATGAGGATTTGATGCTCAAGAAACATTTATTATTATTATCAATGTTGAAACAGTTGTTGGTCTGTCAGTTGTACAGTTTTTTTTTTTTTTTTTAGGATTCTTTGATGAATAGGAAGTTCAAAAGAACAGCATTTGTTTGAAATAGAATCTTTTGTAACATTATAAATGTCTTTACTGTCCTTGATAAATAAAAGTATTGATTTCTTTCCTCCAAAAAATAAAAATAAAATTCTCACTGACCCCAAACTTTTGAACGGTAGTGTATATATATATATATATATATATATATATATATATATTTGGCCCCCCATAATACGTATATATACACTCACCGGCCACTTTATTAGGTACACCTGTCCAACTGCTCGTTAACACTTAATTTCTAAGCAGCCAATCACATGGCGGCAACTCAGTGCATTTAGGCATGTAGACATGGTCAAGACAATCTCCTGCAGTTCAAACCGAGCATCAGTATGGGGAAGAAAGGTGATTTGAGTGACTTTGAACGTGGCATGATTGTTGGTGCCAGAAGGGCTGGTCTGAGTATTTCAGAAACTGCTAATCTACTGGGATTTTCACACACAACCATCTCTAGGGTTTACAGAGAATGGTCCGAAAAAGAAAAAACATCCAGTGAGCGGCAGTTCTGTGGGCGGAAATGCCTTGTTGATGCCAGAGGTCAGAGGAGAATGGCCAGACTGGTTCGAGCTGATAGAAGGGCAACAGTGACTGAAATAACCACTCGTTACAACCGAGGTATGCAGCAAAGCATTTGTGAAGCCACAACACGCAAAACCTTGAGGCGGATGGGCTACAACAGCAGAAGACTCCACCGGGTACCACTCATCTCCACTACAAATAGGAAAAAGAGGCTACAATTTGCAAGAGCTCACCAAAATTGAACAGTTGAAGACTGGAAAAATGTTGCCTGGTCTGATGAGTCTCGATTTCTGTTGAGACATTCAGATGTTAGAGTCAGAATTTGGCGTAAACAGAATGAGAACATGGATCCATTATGCCTTGTTACCACTGTGCAGGCTGGTGGTGGTGGTGTAATGGTGTGGGGGATGTTTTCCTGGCACACTTTAGGCCCCTTGGTGCCAATTGGGCATCGTTTAAATGCCACGGCCTACCTGAGCATTGTTTCTGACCATGTCCATCCCTTTATGGCCACCATGTACCCATCCTCTGATGGCTACTTCCACCATGTCACAAAGCTCTAATCATTTCAAATTGGTTTCTTGAACATGACAATGAGTTCACTGTACTAAAATGGCCTCCACAGTCACCAGATCTCAACCCAATAGAGCATCTTTGGGATGTGGTGGAACGGGAGATTCGCATCATGGATGTGCAGCCGACAAATCTGCGGCAACTGTGTGATGCCATCATGTCAATATGGACCAAACTCCCTGAGGAATGCTTCCAGCACCTTGTTGAATCTATGCCACGAAGAATTGAGACAGTTCTGAAGGCAAAAGGGGGTCCAACCCGTTACTAGCATGGGGTACCTAATAAAGTGGCCGGTGAGTGTATATACGTATATATATATATATATATATATATATATTGCCGTTTAGTGTATGTGTATGTATATATATATATATATATATATATATATATATATATATATAGTACCATTTCGTATATTCCTAGTATATATATATCCCTAGTATATATATATATATTAATACGATCCTACATCAAATCCTCAGCCACTGACCCGAGGGCAGACCCTCTTTACACACGGCAGTGCAGGTGAGAGACACTCAACACACACACACACACACACACACCTGAGAGCATTACTCATCATCACTGTGACGTCATGCTGGGGTGAAGAGAGTGTGAAGAGGAGCTGTTCGCTCGCACAGGTGCTTCACTGACACTCCAACACCATCATGAAGGTCACGAAGCCAGCTTTTCTCATCGGTGAGTACTGGAACTATATCAAGGATTAGTGAGCTTTTACTTCAGTGCTTCATTGATCCTGGAAGTTCTTCTGATGGAGTTATTGACTTATCATGTGCTTGTGCCTGAACATTTGTGTTTCTCTGTATTGCGCTTGACACAGCGACTAAAATCTGTCATTAGGTGTAAGTGCATTACAATTTAATTTAAAATGAAAAAGAAAGAAAGAGAGAAAGAAAGAAAGAAAGAAAGAAAGAAAGAAAGAAAGAAAGAATAAAGAGAGAAAGAAAGAAAGAAAGAAAGAAAGAAAGTTTCAGCAGAAAATGTAAAAAAGTTTGACACTGAAAACATCTGATTCCCTTTCTTCTATTGTAAAGTTTATTGGAATACGTTTTACACAGAAATACTATTTCAGTCTTTCAAAAAGTCATGTTTAATTCAATGTTGTACTTGCCTTTTCTTTGTAATTATTTATTAAATTTACAAGCAGTTTCTAAAGTGAAAATTGTTTCCTAAATCCCACACCATTATTTTCCTCAGTGCACCAAAGATAAAGATGCTTTTATAACGCTCTCGGATTATAATGGATGATAAAGATCATGAGCTTTTGTGTTGCTGTCATTGAAGCAAACGGGACGCATCAAATACAAGCACACTCTGAAAGCCATGTCAGTTTGTCATGCATATACCTATAGCTAACAATGGTTTCAAAGGGGACATTTTTACATTACTCTTGATGCCTCCAGAACAGACAGATGTTGTTTCTCGTTGCATTAAGGGTAAGGTAATTATGAATGTTATTTTCTGTTCCAGCGTATCATCTGCTGTTCCAGCTAATTTCCATTAACACATCAAGAACTACAGACTGCACATCACATATGGACGCTTGTGTTTCTAAACGCATCTGCAGAAGTGAACAGGCTGTCCTCAGAGATGTCTGTAATTATAAAGGTACAGGTTTCTCATTTAAACTTCTCTGAAGCAAACAGAATGCCATCCATAATGCAAACAATTCCTTGTTTAATGGGATAGGACCGGGGCTGGGTGTCGTGGGGTTAATAACTGTGCCGTCACAAAAACTAAACTAAATGTTTGCCGTCTTGATTCATACTAGTTGATTTTGTCAAAGCATTAAAAATGAAAAGCTTCTGAGGTGAGAGGGGGATGTTGGGACACTGGTGTAACGTTTGAGTGTAAGATTAATAAATCATTTATAGCACATTTGAACATTACTTCTACATACACACAACAACCAAACGTAAAAGTAAAACCATTAAAAAAAATCGTTCTTGAAATAAAATATAAAATACTTTAGATTTTTTTTCAACTACTTGCCAAAGCAACATTTCTCATTTTAATTTGGTTTGTAAATAAAAATGAATAAAACTATATAGTCGTATATATTTTTTAAACTCCTAAAAATGATAAAAACACAAACTAAATCTAAATATTATTAAGAAACTACTTTAGTATATCAGTTATACTAAATAACCCTGATACAACATGCTATATTAACCACTATAAATCTATTATTTCTACTGAATTGGGTTATTCTGAGATATTCAACTATGAGAACACTTTACGATAAAGTCCTATTTGCTAACATTAGTTAATGCATTTGTTAACCTGAACTAACTACTGTATGAGAAATATATTATTACAACATTTATTAACCTGTGTTAATGCCGATCCCTGTCTCCTCCTGTGAAACGTCCCGTCAGTGTGTTGGCAGTAACTGGATTAAAGCGCAATAGCCTTGAGCAAACTGCACACCTCAAACTGGGGCCGTATGTGCATCGAGGAAAGGGAAAAGGACTGGCTTGAGGGCACGTTGAAGTTGTTTGTTGGCTATGCTTGAGTGTGTGTGTGTGTGTGAGAGAGAGAGAAAGAAACACATTGGCCTCAGGGAAGCAAACGGAATAACAATTTATGAGATCATCAGTCCATATTCGACTGTCATGTTGATACATTTTAACATCTGACCGTAATAATGGTTTTGGAAGACCACAGGGCACTTTAGAAATCATAGATAATTATGCAGCTCAATTAAAGGATTAAAGGCTTGAGAAACAATCAGTATTGCAGCACATACAATAGCTATTAAAAATTGATGAGCGCATTGTGTGATCCAGATGAATAGAGTTCACTCATGTCAAAGCTGTCATGTTGAAAGTGCGTCTGCTTGTATCCGTGTGTAAAGATGGAGGCTGCCACAAGACTGACGCAAAGCTCTGTAACGCCACCCTTCAGATGATGTCGAGCCGCTCACCGGCGCTGGGAGAGTGTGTGTGTTCTGGGCCGGATCCATGCCGAGCTCTACAACAGCTGTACTCTCAGTGCCAGCATCGCTTGGGTATACACCACCACATACATTAAACACTGCAACATCAATCATGGAAATATGAAACAAGCTAAGCTCTATACAGACAGCAACAATTTCACTCAATTTCCTCAGTTAGGAAAAACAAAACATGTCATAATGCACTTAAGTCTAAAACTTAATGTGTATTTAATGTGCAAGTCCAAGTCAAGTCAGTGTTATTTACATGTCTTTGTATGTCTTTACATGGTTTCAAAAGCAGATTTACAGAAATTAATCTTTTTTTTTTTTTTTTTTTTTTTTTTACACCTTATTGCCCATATTGAGCAGTTATGATATGCAACTTCAGTGAAATGTGCATCTATTGTAAGTGCATTACTGTAAATGTGATTTTTACTAACTGAGGGTTGAGTTGTCGTCTGTGGTAATTGAGTTTTGGGTTGGATTCTTTGAAAAACAGTTTCAATCTGGCAAATTCACTCAGAAAATCTTTTTGAAGGATCTGCATTCAACTCTTCTCCATACAAATTAAAGTGACTATATGGCTGTCAAGCCCCCAAAAGGACACAAAATTAAAAATAAAAAGTAATCATGAAAGTATCATAAAACTGTCACGGTGTGGGTTTTGTGTCTTGTCCCTTGTTCTTGTCTGTCATGTGATTCCCTGTTTGTCATGTGATCCTGCCATGTGTCTTGTCCCATGTTCAGCTCTTCCCCGTTATGGTGATTAGTCTTCCCAGGTGTTTCAGTTTAACCACGCCCCCTTGTTATCTTGTTTAGCTTGTGTTCCCTTGTATTTAAGCCCTGTGTTTTAGTTCAGTCCTTGTGAGTTCTTGATGTTGTAACTAGGGCCGGGACTTTAACGCGTTAATTAAGATTAATTAATTACACACTTTAACGCGTTAATTAATTACACAAGTTATTTTAATCGCACTTATTTTTGCACCGCGGAACGTTTCTCACTGGATGAGTTTCGGCGGACCGATTATACTGGTGCACCAACTAGCGTTCATGACGAAGAAGCTGACGAGATCGCATTGGTTGGCCGGTGGCTGGGAAATTTTGTTACAAAAAACGAACGGATGGAAGCGTCGATAAGAGCATGGTTGTGTGCAAGCTATGCAACAAGGAATTCGCTATTGCTATTAGTGTAATGTAGCAATATGCTATTTTGTTGCAATATGCTATTGCTACACTTAATGGCAAAAATTGCACTGGTCTGCTGGACTTGGTTGAACAAAAATAAACAATATTGTGTTGCTTAAGCTTATGTATTCAGTCATTATTCAATGGTATAAAATCCATGTGAAAAAAATACTTCTCACTGTTCTCAGGTCAAATATTTATGCGATTAATTTCGATTAATTAATTACAAAGCCTCTAATTAATTAGATTAATTTTTTTAATCGAGTCCCGGCCCTAGTTGTAACGTTTGCTGTTGTCTCCTTGTTCCCGGTTCCTGTTCTGTCGTGTACCCTGGATTACCTAGTTGTTTGTTTATTAAAGTGCTTGCGTTTGGATTCACTCTCCGCTTCATTCCTGCCTGCACCGTTACAAAAACAAAGTAATCACAATGACTTATTGGCACTATCCCAGCTAACAAAAGCATGTTCTGAGACAGTTTGTTAACATTCCCATTAAGTTATGAAAAGTTAGTTCTGTTCAATTGTTTTTAAACTTTCAAAACGTCCCATGTTTTTTTTATATGTATTAAAAAGTTTCCTCTTTATGTTAAAGGAACATTCCAATCTATCAAAACATAATTTTAAGAATGTTTTGTCCTAACATTTACATAACCTTTAAAATACTTTAGTTAGAAGTTATGGGAATGTTTCCTGTTCCTGGGATATTCCAAGTTCCTATTCCAAGGAACAGAACTCAATTTACCTGGTGCGATGCGTCGCTGGATCATTTTTAATTCAGAAGAATTCTGAGCTTTGGCAAAAGGGATTTCTTTTGTGAATAATACAGGTTTGGAATGGCATGAGGGCGAGTAAATGCTGACAGAACTCTAATGTTTCCTTTAATGTTTTCCAGCTCAAAAAAACAAGAAACTTGAGACGGAATGGAAAGCCAGTGGTAAGAAATCGTTAGACCACCAAAGCCTTTTGCTCTCCTCAAGAGTTGTCAAAAGTACTGACTTCGATACCAAGTCGTTACTGAAATGATAAAAATGTGATCTTTGAGCGCTGTTGAGCAGAATCATAAACACCTCTGATTGGCCATTGTGTTCACAAGCTCATCAAATATGTCTGTGATTGGCTACAATGATCAGCGCACAGAAGTGTTTGAGAGTGTTTGGAAGCCGGCGTCTATCAGCGGAACGGTCCTGCTTTCAAACACTCCCGTGTGTGTCTGTGTAAGCGCTCAGTGAAGTGTGTTATTGATGTATATTTACAACATGTTTTTGAAGCGCTGATCATTGTAGCCAATCACAGACAAATCCGATGAGCGTGTGAACACAATGGCCAATCAGAGGTGTTCATGCTTCTGCTCTAGCCTAGAAATCTAGACGCACCCTAGCGGCAGCAAAAATTATTTTGCAGCAAAGTGTGTTCTAGCAACTCTCCATAGACTTTTGAGCTGGAAAAACCAAAAACTGGTCCGGCCAATCAGATCGTGTAGAGTTGGTGGGCGGGCTTAACATAATGACGGCAGAGTTTTGACGGTTCCGCGTGATTTCCATAGGTGATTTCCCTCTGCTTGAAAACAAAGAAGATGCTGCTGGCAAACAGCGGTCTTTCGAATCGGCCTTGCCCGCGACTCTGGAGGACTTGGAGTTAAGAGAACGTCACTTAAGTCATTCCTAAAAAAGGAAGATGTGTTCAGAGTTTTGACGACCGGATACGGCAAAAGTTTAATATACCAACTACTGGTTCACTGGTGGAAAAACGCATGGGACTCACTCAGCCACAGCCGTTCGTTGCTCTGGTTGGTTGTAGCGCTGTCCTATTGTGTGCCGAGGGATATTGAAAGACAACCGTTTATCCCGCCCCTCGGATTGAGGCATGTCAATGGAGAGTTCCCAGACCTAACATGTTGATGTAGGTCTGGCTTGCCAGGCTACTTCTGCTCAACAGCGCTCAAAGAGTCACATTTTTTAAATTTCAGTGCCAACTTGGTACCGAAGTCAGTACTTTTGACAACACTACTCTCATACCCTCGATCCAGTACACCACACAAGCAGATCCTGTCTTGAGGAGACGAAGGCTTGTCTTGAGGAGGAGTCCTGCAACAGACGGATGGTGCCATTTGTCCAGGAGTGTAACGCATATCAATGCAACCTCAGCCAGTGCAGACAGGCTACGAGGCAGTTCTACTCGGCTCTTCCTCACGATGTGGCGGAGAGACTGGTGTTCTGTGACTGTGATGGAGAAGACCAGGAGTGCCAGCAGATGAAGGCGTCTCTACACTCTGGATCCTGTGCGAGCGACCCGTCACAGACTCCCTGGACCTGCCTGGAGGCGCTGGACAGGTGTTCTGGAGATGCATCGTGCAGGTGAGCCCTGAACACTGATGGCAAATCATCAACAACATGATTTACACTTGGATATGTTCATAACTGCATTTCTATCAACTAGGGGTGTAACGAGACCCTCATGTCACGATTCGATACATATCACGATACTGAGCTCACAATACGATATTAATGCGATACTCCAAGACATATGGTAAAAGGTTAACAAAAAATGAACTGTTGATTAAAGTGCTAAATTTGATATTACATTGTGTGTGTGTAAATGAATAGGATGGACTTGGTGAAACCCAAAGCACAGGACAATAGAGACACCAGAATAACAATATTCACGATTCTGAAGCTGAATTATTTTAGACAAATATGCTTTCTCTGTCACTGACTAGATAGATTTATAATAATGTCGGCCACTTTTTACTGGTAACATCAGACATCTGGCATTATCAGGACACACAAATATCCCCCCATTGCATTATTATACATAATATTCAACATTATATATAGTAGTTTAATGTAGTTCTGACACTAAAACTCTGAAAACTTGAATTTTTACACACACAGTAATATTCATTCTGGGTGAACTATACACAATACATATTGTCACTGTCCACGATACATTTTGTTGCATTTTTGTATTGCGATATATTGTTACACCCCTTTTCCGATTATAGCTCTTCGCCCCTAAGTTTACAAGTCACATTTTGGGATGCCAAGTTATTTCGATAGTCCACTTTAGACTTTCTACCAACTAAGTAACTTTGCAACTACTGTACATGTCAACTAGCAGTCATTAGAGTATTAGTAGACTGTCTGCTTAATATCTGCTAAACACTTTATTGTGATGCTCCAAACAGACATTGCACTGACTAGATGCAAACTTATTCCTCTAACCATAACAGTCTACTAATACTTTAATGAGAGTTAATGACATGTAGTTGCAAAGTTACTTAGAGTTAGTTGAATGTCTAAAATGGACCAAAAGAAAATTCACAATTTTATTATTTTAGAGCATTTCAGTCAAACCACAACAAGTTTGAATCCAGGCTGAAATAAAGTCAATTTCTCACCAATCCGAGGTATTTCAGGTAAAAGGTGATGATTTATCAGTATTCCAACAGATCAACCGTTGTACTGTAGAAATTCAACAAGAAATGTTCAAAACCATGGAAATCTTCCACAAAGGAGTATAACACAAGTTCAAACCATAGTCCAGATGAAGTGTCCTTAATGACTGATGAACGAGGCCAAAAGAGAACAAATATTCAAAACGCATAACAACATGCACAATTCACGATGATAACGAATGTACGATTACAATATATATTCTACTTCCATTGAGCTGTAGAGCCATAGATGTTCCTCAAAGTAGGGTTGAGTTGAGCAAACACTCAAAGGCTGCGTCCGATATCTCATACTCTCTGACTATAGGTACTTATTGTGAATATGTATTTACTTTGCGACCACTACAAAAGTGTGTTCTATAAAGTATGGATGTGACATCTCGCTCTTCCTCGTCTACGCATCTTAGGAAGTTTCCTTTAGCATTTAGTTTGGATTTCATTGCAGCATTAAAACAATATCTATTGTGAAAAAGATTCAATTGAGTAAGTCATCCAGAAAAGCACTAGTCGCGGGTCAGTGTTTACTAGTATATGATTCACTACACACAGTAGAGTCCAATGTGGCCAGAGAGTGTGAGATGAAACGAGTTCAGAAATCAAAAGACACATACACACACAATCTCTATTGGTAGATTAATGCTGCTTGCACTGTTTTAAAATGGTTGCAAAAATGCCATGTCCCATTCGCCTTTGGTTGATTCTTTTCATAGTTGTGTAAATCATGTGTTTCTTTGCTGAAAAGACCAACATGGATTTACATTCTGGCCTGGGCTAGGATTCAAACGTACAAAATGTAGATAAAACGTGACGCTTAGGGGTGCATGAGCAGAGACGAGTTTGTAAAGATATGCCACAAATTTGCCAAATCGTGAAATATTCAGATGTGCTGTATAGCCCAGATGATGAAGTTGGTTGATAAGCATGGTCTTTCCGGTTGACTGGAGAACTTTTATGTAAGCTGGATGATGCTGCTGATAAAAACCAACTCTTTGCTATTCCCAGGCAGATATTTAACAGGTACCTGTCCAAGTGTTTTGGGGAAGAGGACGCTGCACATGATTCGCCCAGTGAATGGCTAAATCTTATAAACCCTGACATCTTTATTGGGGAAGACCTCCAATGCAGGGTGGCATTTGTGGAAACAATGGGTTCAATACTTCATCACCCATGTACTTGTGATGGATTACGTCATCATGACCAATATAAGTGCAATGAGCTGAAACAAATTTTCCAAGACAAGTCCTTCTTCAGTAAGTACTTTCAGAGGTCGTTGGCTAGTTTAACTGTGCAGTTGTATTCATCTTGAAGCATTGCTGGCATAGTCTCGTTGTGATTGATGTGTTCTGATTTAACCACTCAAATCGCAGAGCTCTCAAAAGCCAAAGAAAATTTCCGACATGGAGAATCAAACATGAAGCGACAACCAACCAATGAGCCAAGCGCTGATCAGCAGTGGTTAGGTGGACAAACTGTCCAACATGGACAATCCGACGATTTAGGCAACAGGCTACAACCAACCAATGAATCAAGGGTTAAGCAGCAGTGGTTGAGCGGTGAGTTGATTCACTTAAAAAGTGAGATTTCGCCGTAAACATGCACTTTTCCTTTTTCATTACTGATGTAATGAAACATATTGTCTTTGTTTATACCAGATCAACTGTTGCACCTACTGATATATGTCTCTGCATTAACGGTAGTGGTGTTGCTCGTTGTCAGCCTGCTTTTGCTCAGACTGAGGTAAGTTTTTATAATTTTGTGTGCATCATAATGCATTAAACTTAATGTTGAGAATATTCGGTAACGCTTTAGATTACAGCCCGGAAAGTACTGGGTAATTAAAGCAATTTTACAGCGTAACCTTCGGTACACTCTAAAAAATGCTGGGTTGTTTCAACCCAAATTTGGGTCAAATATGGACAAACCCAAATGTTGGGTTAAAAATGTAATTTAAAATTTTAACCCAACTTCAACTTTCACTTTCAACTGTAAAGTTTTTAATTACATTACCCAACATTTGGGTTTGTCCATATTTGACCCAAATTTGGGTTGAAACAACCCAGCATTTTTAGAGTGTATTATAGTGTACCTATAACGTACTTACAATATAAGTATAAGCAGGCCAGCTGACAGTCTTGTCTGGGCCCGGGACAAGATAATCTTAGATGGGGCCCCCCCACAATTTTTTTTATTTTTATAAAACACCATATACTTTTACCCAAAATGAATAATAAAAACACGTTTAAATGGGTACATTTTCTATAAATGTCTTCATTTTCTTTTCTGACATAGCCTACTGCAGTTCTTGTTAAAACACACTAGACATGCAAAATCTGTGCATTTTGGGCACTTTTTGTGTGAAATCATATTTATTTTTTGTCCATCAAAAGTGTGCTTTCACTTTTAAGCATGAGCAGCAGCAAAAATAGACTCGGATCTGACCCATTATCTGTTGACCGATGATGACAGTGATGCATTTCAGCCGGCTTTTTATTTCTCATCTCCATAAATAGTAGTAAAGCTAATCCAAGGGCTAGAAATCAATGAATTCTTTGCTAATACTTCCTCGTCATCATGGAGAGCGCAGTTCGCACCGCTTTCTCGTTTCCACAAGCGTTTGCTCTCCCGTGGCGTCTGTCGTTGCTATGCAACAATGAACTTAGGCGCGCCTGTAAAAACGAGCGCGCCGCGTCGCTATTATGAGCTAATATCCAAAATATTTCCATATGTGGCTCTGTCCTCCTTTCTTATCAACAAGTGGATTTACAGCATACAGCCACCACAGCAGCACCGCCGGTCGCCATGTCTCAGCGCTTTTATGAAGAGGACGCAACTGCACGCGCTTTGGGCATGCACGCGCATCCCGGGTTTGAGAAAACCTGGTATCGTGGCGTGACGTTTAGAAAGAAATTTGTACCGACTTGGTACCGAAGTGCCGGGTCTTTGACAACACTCATAAACGTTGGCTGCGCTGTTTCTTACCTTGCTCTACGTTGACTTTACTAACGTTAGTTCCAGCTTCACCGTCACCACCTTTTTAAAAATATTTGTTTAGGGCATCTCGAAGGCCTCTATTTTCTTCTTCTCTTTTCTTTTCTTTTCTTTTCTGAGCACCGGACTTGTGCTGACCGGACATTTTGAGCGTAACGTTAGCCTACTGAACTTCAAATCAAATGACAACATCATATTTCGATCAGTGGCCAAACCATTTTTGTTTTTTGGGGGGGGGGGGGGGGGTTCTTGACCACTATTTCAAGGACAATTAGGAAGAAAACGAATAAAAAGCTTTTATGTAACTCAAATATTAGATATTTTTCAACAAATATGCTTATTTTTTTTTATTTTTTTTTACAATTATTCCATAATTTAATGAGGGCCCAGTACTGGGCCCCCCTCCCTACCCTGGGCCCGGGACAACAGACCCGTTTTTCCCCCCCTGTCGGCGGGCCTGCGTATAAGGGAACAATATTTTAAGTTTGGGGAATAAAGGGGTAACAACCAGGAGAATTAAAAAATTATTAATATTGTGAGTATTATAGAACTAAGGGGTACTTATTCTACTATTATGATACAACAATCGTACATTTGTGATCAATTTAGCAAGAACATACACTGCGTACCTTTTTGAAATAATGGTGAACCAGTACATACTGTATAGGCTTTTTAAATAGATATAATAGATATGTACCCTGTAATTTTTCAAATGTAATCTTTTTAACAAAAGTGCACTGAAAACGAAAACTATTGCAACTTTTGCTTAAATATTGGGGAAAGATACTCTTGTTCCATGTAGTTACAGGGTAAGTACAATAAAAATGCGTACACACAATCTTATATCACTGACTCGGAAACCTTTATTTATTATACAAGCACCACTTACCCTGTAATCACATGAAACAAGATATATTTCCCAGTATTTAAAAAAAAAAAGCAATAGTCTTAGCTTTTCTTGCCTTGAAACATGTAAGCCAAACTTAAACATCTGCACTTTTGCTATCAAAAAAAAATTAAATTAAAGTATAAATGCATAGATATGTACTCTGTCATTTTAAAAAAGCCTATACAGTATGTATTGGTACACAATTATTACAAAACGGTACGCAGTGTGTGTTCTCGCTAAATTGCACCCAAATGTAAGATTGTTGTATCATAACAGTAGAATAAGTACCCCTTAGTTATATAATACTTACAGTATAAATATTTTTTTAATTCTCCTGGTTGTTACCCCTTTATTCCCCAAACTTAACATATTGTTCCCTTATACTTGCATGTAAGTACTTTATAGGTACACTATAATTACAGAAAGTTAATCTGTAAATTCCTCTTAATTACACAGTCCTTTCCAGGCTGTAATCTAAACCATTACCGAATATTCTTTAGTAAATTCTATATGACATAGTAATTATTAATGATTTGTTTGCCTTTATTTTAAGGAGAATACACCAAGCTGCTGGTAAACCAACTTTTGAGGCCCATCAGTCGAAGTCTCTAACGTTGTCATCTGTTATTATTTGAGAGCTTTTATAAAATTCTGGTAGTGATATTTCTGATACTTTGCACACTGTAGTTAAACCAAGCTGCCAACATGTTCAACTTCCAACGCTGACTTTCTCACTCACGTAACTTAAAGGAAACGTACCGTAGAACCAAAAAAACTTTAAATTAAGTGCAATCATGAGCTTATAATAAATTAGTTGTACTCTCAAGTAATAAACAAGTTATGCTTTGTGTAATTCAGTATAGTTCAGCATAGACAATTGTTTGTAATGTGCTTCTCTGGTTCTGTTTCAGGGCTTAAACTATAAATAAAGTGTTAATGAGCAACGTTTAGATTAGAGTCTCTAATGTCAGTTCTCTCATTCAACTTTATTAAGTTATGGAAGATGAATATCCAGCCTGAGGAAAGAGGTCATACATGTTCTAGTCTTCTTCAGCCCATGTGATATTCATCAGGGTACATCAGTCTGTCTTGTCTCCTTTCCTGCCGACACTCGACACCTCGATCCAGATGTGTTTAAGTCTAATGATGTGTTTCCTGAACCCCAGTGTCAGGAGCACACTAAATCACCATTAGGAACTTCTCCACAGACATTAATGAGGCGTTTCACCAAAGCCGTTGTCTTACCCCTCATGGTTAAACTTTTATCATGAAGGGTTTAACAGTGTTGAAGATGAACATGCTTTTTTCATTAACCCATTTATATTTGCATATTATTATACATAGAATGTAAAATGAAATAAACACAAGTGTTGTTGCAATAAACTATTCTCAAGTCTGTATGCTTTTATAAAGATTTTTTTTAATAATACACGACTTATATTTACATCTAAGATTAACATTTAAGATTAAGTTTATATTATCTATTCATGGTTACAATTTGTAAGATAATAATGCAGTATAATGTATAACAAATGAAATGTGTATTGTGCTGTTCAAAGTTATAGGCACAAATAACAATTGTATTCATGATAGCATTAATACACTGGGATGCATATTTTTTTAAATGCATTATATATACAGGCAGCAAGTAAACTATTACCTTATCTCTTTGTGCCTTTCCGATTAACTCTGTGTGCCTAAAACTAAATTGCACCTCAGGGATTACTAAAGGTTAAAACAAAAGTTCAGGTATGAACCAAAAAGGTCCCACTTTATATTAAGTGGCCCTAATACCTGTGAACTTACATGGTACCTAGATATGTACTTAGTATGTAACTACAGTGTAAATACACATTGGTACATAGTATTTACAACTGTAATATTTGTGTAACTACACATATGTAACAACCCACGGAAAGGTATGTGTAAGTACAAATGTGTAACAGGACATTGGTAACAACACTTTTTCCACTACAGTAAGTACACATGTGTAACAGGCATTATGTAACTACATTTTGTAAGAACAATATGTATTCACACAAGTTGTTCCACTTCCACACGCAGTCTTCCATACTGTAGTTACCAGTTAAGAACACACTGAAACCATGATGATTCCTATGTGTATACCATGTATTTACTATATGACCGGCAGGACTTATGTTGAATTGCAGCTAAAGTTTTCCCTTGTGGTACCAGTGTACATACATGGTAACTCCTCAGGAACTCTGCACTTGATACAATGTGTTAAACTGTCATAACTTACATGTATTATGCAAAACCCAAACCTCTGTGCAACTGTACTAACAGTGTACTTACATGGTAACTCCTCAGGAACTGTCCACTTAATATAAAGTGTAAAATGGTCATAACTTACTGTGTATTATGCAAAACCCAAACCTCTGTGCAACTGTACTAACAGTGTACTTACATGGTAACTCCTCAGGAACTGTCCACTTAATATAAAGTGTAAAATGGTCATAACTTACTGTGTATTATGCAAAACCCAAACCTCTGTGCAACTGTACTAACAGTGTACTTACATGGTAACTCCTCAGGAACTGTCCACTTAATATAAAGTGTAAAATGGTCATTACTTACTGTTATGCAAAACCCAAACCTCTGTGCAACTGTACTAACAGTGTATTTACATGGTAACTCCTCAGGAACTGACCACTTAATATAAAGTGTAAAACTGTCATAACTTACTGTGTATTATGCAAAACCCAAACCTCTGTGCAACTGTACTAACAGTGTACTTACATGGTAACTCCTCAGGAACTGTCCACTTAATATAAAGTGTAAAATGGTCATAACTTTCTGTGTATTATGCAAAACCCAAACCTCTGTGCAACTGTACTAACAGTGTACTTACATGGTAACTCCTCAGGAACTGTCCACTTAATATAAAGTGTAAAATGGTCATAACTTACTGTGTATTATGCAAAACCCAAACCTCTGTGCAACTGTACTAACAGTGTACTTACATGGTAACTCCTCAGGAACTGTCCACTTAATTTAAAGTGTAAAACTGTCATAACAGAGACCATCTCAGCAAACCCAAACCTCTCATAGTTTTATTAACAATAGCATTAAAATATATTTTGAGCCACTAATCCTACTCATACCCCTAAACCTACCCATAACCATTCCTTAAAACTACGTAGGCTAACGTTACACTTATGAAGAAAATAAAAACATAACAGACAGACAAGTAACGTTATAAATTTCACAATAATTTGTTTATTGCGAAAAATGTAAAAGAAACCGGTACCAAAAGTCGTTCACATGATGATGCGTTGCAGCCGCAGTCCTCTCTGGCAGTATTATAATAGTTGTGTATGAGGTACAGATCAGAGTATAAATTATTAATCCATGAAAATGTTAATCCGGTTTCGGTTCGCTCTGTGAAGGCAATGGTGAAGGCGCGCGCGCTTCTCCATTTCAAATGTACTACACCGACTGAAACACGGCATGTCGCAATCTGTGACGAAGCAGGCGAGAGCCAATGAGCGTTTGATATCACGGCCGTAAAACATGTCGTAACGCTTCTTGAAGGCGCATTTTTTTTAATTCATCACCAGCGCGCCTGAGCGCGGGATTTGACGTTTGCGGTCGCTGCTGAGAAATGGAGATGAAGATCATAAAGGGCTGAATTTGGATCTGTTTCCTGCAAACAACGTATGGATTCTAAAGATTTGGATTACATCAGGCTAATACAATTTATGTTTTTTGTGAATTTATGTTGTGTTTTATTGGAGAAAACGCTTTTTGTGTCTCACGGTAAATGAACTAAATACTACAAAATGGTTAAACGATTAAACAAGGTATTTTTAAGGTTTTAAAGTGTAGGCAATTCTTGTTTATTGTTTACAGAACACTGTAATTTACTGTAAAGGCAAATATGTCACCACAATGTCAAATAAAAAAAATCTAAAATAAAGAGTAAATCTTTAAAAGTGCTATGCCGTAATATCCCAGAATCTATCAAAGCATAACTATCACATTTATATTTCAGAGTTTAATATCCACTATGTAACCTTGTGTTTTGCATTTACTGTGGTACACAACAATGACCCTAACAATTACACTTTATATTAAGTGGACAGTTCCTGAGGAGTTACCATGTAAGTACACTGTTAGTACAGTTGCACAGAGGTTTAGGTTTTGCATAATACACAGAAAGTTATGACCATTTTACACTTTATATTAAGTGGACAGTTCCTGAGGAGTTACCATGTAAGTACACTGTTAGTACAGTTGCACAGAGGTTTAGGTTTTGCATAATACACAGAAAGTTATGACCATTTTACACTTTATATTAAGTGGACAGTTCCTGAGGAGTTACCATGTAAGTACACTGTTAGTACAGTTGCACAGAGGTTTGGGTTTTGCATAATACACAGTAAGTTATGACAGTTTTACACTTTATATTAAGTGGTCAGTTCCTGAGGAGTTACCATGTAAATACACTGTTAGTACAGTTGCACAGAGGTTTGGGTTTTGCATAACAGTAAGTAATGACCATTTTACACTTTATATTAAGTGGACAGTTCCTGAGGAGTTACCATGTAAGTACACTGTTAGTACAGTTGCACAGAGGTTTGGGTTTTGCATAATACACAGTAAGTTATGACCATTTTACACTTTATATTAAGTGGACAGTTCCTGAGGAGTTACCATGTAAGTACACTGTTAGTACAGTTGCACAGAGGTTTGGGTTTTGCATAATACACAGTAAGTTATGACCATTTTACACTTTATATTAAGTGGACAGTTCCTGAGGAGTTACCATGTAAGTACACTGTTAGTACAGTTGCACAGAGGTTTGGGTTTTGCATAATACACAGTAAGTTATGACCATTTTACACTTTATATTAAGTGGACAGTTCCTGAGGAGTTACCATGTAAGTACACTGTTAGTACAGTTGCACAGAGGTTTGGGTTTTGCATAATACATGTAAGTTATGACAGTTTAACACATTGTATCAAGTGCAGAGTTCCTGAGGAGTTACCATGTATGTACACTGGTACCACAAGGGAAAACTTTAGCTGTAATTCAACATAAGTCCTGCCGGTCATATAGTAAATACATGGTATACACATAGGAATCATCATGGTTTCAGTGTGTTCTTAACTGGTAACTACAGTATGGAAGACTGCGTGTGGAAGTGGAACAACTTGTGTGAATACATATTGTTCTTACAAAATGTAGTTACATAATGCCTGTTACACATGTGTACTTACTGTAGTGGAAAAAGTGTTGTTACCAATGTCCTGTTACACATTTGTACTTACACATACCTTTCCGTGGGTTGTTACATATGTGTAGTTACACAAATATTACAGTTGTAAATACTATGTACCAATGTGTATTTACACTGTAGTTACATACTAAGTACATATCTAGGTACCATGTAAGTTCACAGGTATTAGGGCCACTTAATATAAAGTGGGACCAAAAAGGGTGAAAAAAAAATCAACTTTAAAATAACAGGACTTTTATTTTATTAATAAAATATAGATTAATCTTTTATAAAGTTAAAAAGCTATTCAGTCAAGAACAGGGAGTGGTTTTCTTTTTCTTTTGTTCTTTGATCCAAAATCATGAATGCAGATGGCAGCAGGTTTAATAGGCTGCTGTCACTTTAAGACTGAATGCACGGATCCAACATACTGTTACACATGTGTTTTTCCCCTCCACTTTTTACGTTTACTTAAGACAAAACCGACTGTGTTTATGAGGATATTTTGACAATAATTTTGTGAATATATGTCTGTTCGATCACACGAAGATGCGAAAGAGAACTCAATTTCGAGCTAGTGCCAAACTGTTCTCTTGAACGCTTAACCTCTTAACCTGCCATGGCATGTTTAAAACAATAATATCTTAGTAAAAACCTAAAGTAATATTGCCAAACTATATATCATTTGAAAGCTTAAAATCTCTAGTTTTCATATTTGGTGGCTGTTATCTAAAATAAATTAAAGAGGAGCAGAAATTTATCAATTTGCAACAAGAATATTTCATATATATTAGGAGTATTTAGGGCTTTATTTTGAAATAACAATAAACATGAAAAATCATGAAAGATTGGTAGAAACCTCAGTTTGTTTTCATGCCATGAGTTCAAAAGATAACACCAATTCCATTTTATGAGAAAAAAAGGTCTGAAAATGTTTTAAATATAAAGAAAAATGTATGGATTCTCGATTTGTAATGCGGCTGCGAGCTATACCGCTATAACGTATAGTCTTTATGCATTTATTAGAGGTTTAATTCAAATCAAATACTGCCAAACCACCCATTCTACTTCTGAATAGGATGTCTACTTTATAAATTGTATGAAAATTATGGCAATACATGGTTCAGATCACTCAAAACATATGAAAATGGAGGCGCCCTTATATGGGCAGTAATGGAGTCTGGTGTTCACCTAGTGAAAAAGTTGGGTACTGCGCCCGAATAAAATCTTACTGAAATCTAATTTTTTGAGATATCAACCTAAAATTTGGAATACAACTTGTTCAGATATTTGACTTTAATTTTCTTGCAGTTTTAGAGTAAAATATATTTTGTAATATATATATTTTATATAAAATATTAATCATTATATTTTTACATTACACTATTTCATAAACTCAAACTTATATAACTTTTTTTCTGTTTCATTTTTTACAATTTCTAGACTTCTACAATAATCTGGAAAATGTCTTCTTTAAAACAAGACCAGCCATAGGTCTGTATTCCAAAGCATTCCTGAATTACAACCATTTAAGTTTGGATAGTGATTTTTATGTCTATGCAAAAAAAAGGGGGGGGGGTGACAGTTAACAGGTTAAAATCACATTAAAATGCAAACACGGGAATCGTTAAACAAAATCGAAATGTGCGTGTCTTATCGAATCCCCAGTTCTTGGAAATTTGTAACCGGTTCTTGATACCCAACCCTACACTTGGGCAGAAAATTAAGAAGAGGACAGGTGTGAAAAAAAGAAAAGAAATTTACACATCAATTTGCTATGTCAATAATAGGGTTGGCCCTGCCTTCACTTGTTAAATCATAAACAGCTGTGTCTATATGTTTCGCTTGTATACAGCTGAGAGTAAAAAGGGCTGAATATCTATTACCTTCTCAGATATAAGCAATATACAGGCAAACAGAGAGCTGGTTTAACACTCACCCAAAACAATTAGAGCCCTTGATAAACATGGCAAGGAGAGAAGGGTAAATTATAGACCGCGAGAGATCAAGTCAAACATGTTTGCTCAGAGTACATCCCACCTGTATTTAAACTAGATCTAAAGAAATATAGAGATGCAAGCTGTCAGTCAAAAGTAGGCAGACTCATGAATGTCTTAAAATTGTTTTTATTCACCAAATCACTTAACATATATACATGCAGCCTTTACTAACAAAAGAAACGATGGCTTCCAAACGTGTCCAACTATAACAAGGCAGGTTAAAAAGTTGGAAAAGATATTGGTAAAGATATATGATGTTAGTACAAAGACAGGAATGAGCAATTTAGTACAAAGACGGCTTTAAGGAACATTTCCATAGATATTAATCAGACATTGTTAACGCTCAAATGATTTGCACTACATATTTATAAAGTGACTTTTATAGTTCCAACCTGCAATATATATTTGAAGTGCTGATATGGCTGCATATAATGAGATTTAAAGCAGCATATGCAGGCTGAAGAATACATTATTATAGTTATTATTAATATTAATAAACGTACAGATTTAATACTTATATCATATTGCTGTAGATTTTTTTTGCTAATACTGTGAACATGACAGTACATGATGGGAAAGATAATAAATCTAATTTACACACTCTCTCTGAATTGTACTGTATTGAGCAGGATATGAATCATGAAAAAAAAATGATTTACTCTTACAGGGGGTAATGAGCCTCATATCATGTATAAATGGGGGATATTATCTTGGCCATCTATTTTCTTTTTGACAGGAAAGGCAGTGGCTCATTTCTTTGGTGTAAAATGCACACACACACACACACACACACACACACAGTCAGTGGTGGAATGTAACGAAATACAAATACTTTGTTACTACTTAAGTACATTTTTCACGTATCTGTACTTTACTTAAGTAGAATCAATAGTGCATACTTTTTACTTTTACTTCGTTACATTTTGCAGCAATTATTATACTTTCTACTCCACTACATTTCTACAAAGTTCTGTTACATTTTCGTTAAATTTTCTGATCAGTTTTTCCCTGCCAAAACGTCATCCTGACCGTCCGTTCATCGCACGTTTCTGTCTCACCAGTGAAGTTTGGTTGCCATAGACATATCAACCCGGTCACACTAAATGCGTCTCTATAGCACGCAGTGTGTTTATCGTGCAATTTATACGCGAAAATTAGTTTTTACATGCATAGGAAACGCATTGGTAGGTTTAGTAGTGGTGTGGGGTGCGTGTGTATTATACGTTTGGTTAGGATTAGTATGGCAAGCCAAGAGGTTCAGAATTACGCCATAAATGAATCGCGTTTACAGCCAAACGCTGTCATATACGGCGTTTTAACATAATATGTGTATTTATATATTTATATATACCGTATATAGGGTATATAGTAAGCTTGATGTGTATATTGCCTAATTGCAAGCTTGTTCAGAAATGGTGACAAAAACTTAAAATATACTAACTGCTTTTCCATCATATTGAACATCATTATATGAGTATTGGGTTGAATGAGTTAGAATTAACTGTTTTATTAATCATTAGAATATAGACATTAAGAGAATAAATTGTTATGCAAGTACTTTTACTTTTAATACTTAAAGTACATTTAAAATCAGGTACTTTTTACTTAAGTAGGGTTGTCATTGTGGTACTTCTACTTTCACTAAAGTAAATATGTCTCTGGTTATTTGTACTTTTACTTAAGTACTGAGATTCAGTACTTCCTCCACCACTGCACACAGTAGATAATATTAATTTGAATAATGCATCAGAAGCTCTTAAAATGGAAAAAAATATATTCTATGTTTTGCTAATATTCCCATTAAGCTATGAAATCATTAGTTTCTGAATGTTCAAAATATATATATTTGTAAGTGTTTAAAAACTTTTTTTCTTGGTTATACGAACACTAAGGGAACATTCCATTTTATTACAAACTTTAAGGGAAAGTTACTTTTGAATCTTCTCTGAACATTCTAAAACAAATAGTAGTAACATTTAAGAAAGGTTAGACAAAAGTCCAACTAAATCGTTTCAAAAAAAAAAAAAAAAAAAACATTCTACAAGCCATGTATAAATAATGATTTGTGCGAATAATTATTAAAAAGCAGATAACTTTGGACAAACATGCTATTAACGTAACTGGAAGAACGTTTGTTCATACCTTTGAGAAAACCTTGCCAGAACAACATTAGCCAGATTTCTGAGAAATGTTCCCCGTTTGCTGGGAGACCCCCACTCATAGAATATCAAAGATTTGTTCTACCTTTCACATTGTTTTTTATTTTTATTTTTCAAAATGTTTGTTGTTGCTGTTGTTCAATATGGTCTTAGACGTTTGGGCTTCACTGTATGTATATTTCCTCAGAATAAAGAGGCTAGACGTGTATAGCAGCTTGGCTGACCTTGGAGTTACTGGTTCGCTTTAAGGCTCGGCAGATGAAATCTCCTGCTTCCATCACCTTCAACAGGTCCACCCCCTGCATCACAAACACAAACAGGCTCAGCTGAGCGGGTGTAGACACCAGGGGGCGCAACAGCAAAAGAAACTGGAAGTCAGAGGTTAGTGTTGCTGAGAGGTTATCTGTGAGAGGATTAAAAAGAGGAGGCAGTTAAAGGGTGTGGATAAAACATGTGTGAGAAACTGTAGAACATAATTACTGCCACCAGAATATCAGGTATATCAGGACTGTTATCCACAATTTTACCAAATAATGCCCTCCAGACACCCTCTCACACACCCATGCATATATATAACAAAAACAATTTCCCACATTTTCTTCAAATGTTCTTGAGACAACAGGGAAAACTGAGTAATGGAAAAACTGGGAGTGTAGTCGAAGTGTGTGTATAAACATATAGTGTGGTCTCAGAAAGTATGTGGATACAAAAGCCAAACCTGTGCATGTCTTTGCATGATGTAACAAGACATCAGACCAAGTGGTATTTATTTTAAAAAGCAAAATGTCTCACAATTATACAATATACATGCCTGAAAATGATGCCAAAAAGTATCAGGACACTTTCTAATTGTAGAAATGTGTAGAACTTGATTAACGTGCTGAACTCCACCTGTGGTTTCTCTGCTTGCACACATCCACTAACTTCATGCATCCGCCTGACTCATACATCCACAAAGAAAATCACCATTACAAAAATAGCTCAGAAAAGTGAAAATGAAAAAAGTTTGTGGAAACCATTTGTTTGATGCCAGCATTTGATTGATACCAGTTGTTTGGTTATTCTGCATCTAATGACATTCAGACATTTTTTGGGCATATACTTCAACACTGGCAAAATGGGCTTTCAATAAAACTATCTGTCTAGAGAAAACGGAGAAAGAAGGCTGTTGTCTTCCCTTTTGTCAAATATGTGGGAAAACTTCAATACCCATAATGCACTGGGCACGTTGCCGTCCAAGGCCACTCCCACCAGTCCGCCATGGATACGCTTACCAGAGACAAACACCGCATTCATTTAGTAGAAAATACTTCTTAGCAAACTTTTAGTCATAATTGGTGTCGACTTGTATTGTTCCCGGGTGCAAGAATTCAAAGAGTAAATGTTTAACGGGAGCGAGTTACTCTCAGTTTCAGTGAAGGATCCAGCGTGTTGTAGGCAGCGGATAAAGGCTGCAAAGAATCGTAATACGGAGAGAACGCCCCCGACGGGAAATCTGAAAAACCTCAGAATAAAACAATTTAAATGATAATTGCAACTTTATATCTCACAATTGCGATTTTACTAAATTCTGAGGCAAAAACTCAGAATTGAGAGATATAAAGTCACAATTAACCGTTTTATTTTTTATTCTATGGCGGAAAAAGATTCCATAGTTTAAGGATAAACGGAGGGGAAAACGTTCCGTCAGTTCTGCCAATCAAAACGCGTGTTGCGTTTGTACGCATGTAAAGGCCCTTGCACACTGAGTCCGAAATTCGCGTCCGAAATTTCCGCACGTTAAAAAATAAATACGACCACACGTTATGTCAATCACACTTGCACACTGCCTCCGAAACTTTCGTCCGTCACAAAAAAAATCGGATCGGGTTCGATTTTCTGCGTTTTTCGCATCCGTAGCAAGCAGTTTGAATGGTGTTTTGACAATTCAGAGCCACCGAATCACGAAAACGGTAAAACGCATACGAAAATTTCGGACTCAGTGTTCAAGGGCCTTAACCCTCTGGGGACCAAGGTGTTTTTGGGGTCCTTGAGATGTTTTGACATGCCCTGACATTTGTGCTTTTTTCAGTTGCTTATAAACATATTAATGGCACAGGTGAAATTACACTCTATTTAAATGTCATAAATGTCTTAGTAGGCCAATACATTTTATCATACATATTTCAAAGTTAAGGATTCATTATTTTGATATAGCTTGCATTGGAACAAACACTATAACATCTTAGTTGATTAGTTTATTGACAAAACATACTATATATTTAACATATGAGCAGAAACTGCTAACAAAAGTATATTTGATGTCTATTTTAGAGTTAAAACTTTATAATCTATCCAAAACTAGTCACACACACAGAAACATGATTCAAATTTAAACAGTAGGCTATTTTTGCGTTTACAGACACTAACGTTATTATATATCGCGATTAGAACAAAGCACAAGAATAAAACACTTACAGTTCAGCTCACTCCTCGAAGTGAAAATAAACCAGCACTTGTTCTGAGGGAGGTAAATGTCCCAGGATTATTCCTCACAGCCGCGCAAGACGACAGTACATTAATCTGACTAAATATAGTGTGTTTACCGAGTTTATGTGGGCGTTTACACGTCTCAATGTGTTGCTTCAGATCATTAGCGTTTGAATAGCGCGCGCTCTCCATGGGCGTGTCACATTAGCGGAATAATGAGATGCGAGAACTATAATGAGAACGGCTGACACCTCTCTCTTTTTATATAGATCACATAAACAGAGAACATTTATTTTAGTTTTAAATTAGCTAATTTAAAAGTACAAACTTAAATGATCATAAACATATATTGCTTATGGCTGGGTGAATAGTATTCGCTGAGTTTTGTTTAAGTTTAGAGACGTGCTCCAGAAAAAAAGTTCACGGACACGGAGAGGCAGAAAGCACACCCTGTGTATTTTCTTTATTTTACAAAAGCACAATATTTTATTTCGATTGTAGGTGGGCACATAAAAAGGTAGATATTTAACAGTTTATTTTTTTATATTTCTTAACTCTGTATGACCATAAATGATGGAGTAGTTTAAGTCTATTTTTCTGCTATGTGAAAAAAATCTGCCAAAACGCACCGGTGCGTTTGGCGTCCCCAGAGGGTTAAGCGGTTGCCATAATTTTTTGTCAGAATGCTGTTTAAGGAGTAGACAAAGTACAATACACTTTTCAATGATAAACCTACTTCTATAATACCTGTTCTGTTAATAACCCTCTGCTGATCCGACTCTTCTGGTGCTGGGATACAAACATGCGGAAGTATAATCTGCAATTTTCACGAAAGACTACATATACTACCTATATTGTAACAATACAAAGCAGGTTGAATATTGGCGACAGTGTCCAAACGTTCTGTTGTTTATTAACGCAACATTCTTGATGATCAATATAGAAAACCAAGACTCACGGTTTCAATTCCAAGACCATGTAGCATATATAAAACATCCTCTGTAGAAACATTGCCAGACGCTCCCTTGGCATACGGGCATCCTCCGAGGCCGGCGACCGAGGAGTCGACCACAGAAACCCCCATCTGCCAAACACAAACGAAGAAGGCCAGTTAAAACCAACCAACGAGACCTAGGGGTGTAAAACCTGAGAACAATAGTGTCCATTATCTCAAGGTATTTGCGTGTTACTCAGTTTCCTGGAGATTGGCATATATATAGAACATCTGGTACATTATAGAGCACCTGTACCTTCTATTGGACTGCATTTTTCTTGGAAGTCCCATTTAACCAGGCATTACTTGAACCAGGATATGATGCTACGGTAATTCTACCCTGGGTATTAATCACATATTAAAGAAAACATGAGGGTGAATGAGGAGATTTATTTTAATGTAATAAATGTGTTCTTTCAGGGTCGAATGTGAGCACAAAATGGGAAATAACAATCGTAAATGACCTCTGGTGGGACAGCACTCCCTTTTCCAAAACCAGATTTGCTAATGTGAAAGATACTTGGTTTTGGCAAACGGGAGATCCGTTTGAACCCAAGGCGAAATAATAATTCAATGTTAATCACGCAGAGGCACTATGGTTTAACCTTGAGTACAATGCCTCAGTCTTCAGTGGTCCTGAATAAATACAGCTCATACATATGAAAAAATAATCACCTGTAAATGCGTCTACTGTCTCTGTGAACTTGCACAGCGGCAGGTTGGATTGCACAATGTTCATAATCAGAGTAATTGTGGATTTTCAACGGGGTGTGGAAAAAAGGCATTTTTTACAGTGGACCACGAGTGTCTGGCCTCCATATGAGAATTAATGATGCGTTTTGGGCCAGTTTTGCACGTCTGCGCTTTTGTTGGAGCGCTTAACCAAACACCCAGAAGATGTTGCTAAGCAAAGGATTAGACATAGGCCTACTACCAAACTCCAATGAACTTCACTGAACTCTGTCAAGCTGCTGATACGACTCCCTCAGTTTATGAAACATGAGTTGAAGTCTTCCTTAAAAGAACCAAACTGGGCTCAGATCACATTTGGGTTCACATGAGTTGTGACCGGGTCTCAGTCCATTGTCTTTTACACTTTCACTGTTGTAGCTTTTATTAGTACTACTACTATTACACTGAATACTTGAGTACAGGGTTGTTCAATTTTTGGACTAAGGCAATGGCAAACTAAGAACTCTGAATATGTTGTTTAACTTACATACTCTACTAACACACTTTTTGCCTGAAGTCACTTTTTTGTAGTTTTGTGTTGGGATATTTCAACACTCTGAATTCAGCGATATTTGCCAGGTGTTTTCGGAGTGCTATATGTTTTCCACTGATCCTGAAGACATTGATTATCTCTTCAGGTGTTTGATTAGGACTGGAGATAAACTTGCAGGATAGTGGCCCTCCATAACCAAAGTTGCCCATTCCTGAGGCATATTTAGTCATGATAAACTAGTTATGTCATTAACTATTAATGTCTTAATTTCATTCACACAACATTGACAAGGTGGTCAAAGCTGTTATTAGCTTTTAAGCTTTTCTAACATGGTAAACTTGCTCTCTAGCTCACCTGGTCCATCACTGAAACGCAAGTTATGATAAAAGAGCTCAAAGACTTGTAGAATCAAACTAAAATGGCATGCTTGCTTCAGCAAATGTGTTTTTATCTCACATTTAACACTACTGGTTAGGTTTAGGGTAGAGTTTAGTGTAGGCAAAACCCCAGCTAATCAAAAAAAAATGTTCTAATAAGTTATGAAAACATTGTTTGAAACATCCAGTTTTTTTGTTTTTTTTTAAATGTTATCATTTTGCAAACATTATCGGAACTTTACTTTTTAATGTTCTCTGAACATATTTTGAAACAAGTAGCATCAAAAAAAAGAAAGAAAATGTTACGCCCAACTAAAACATTTCAACTAACCCTGAACCTGTTCCTAAACCTAACCTTAACCCATGCAGTTACCTTGGTACTTTCTTAGTTAAGTACACATAAGTGTATGTACTGTAAAATAAAATGCAACCAGATAATGCTTTTGTGCTTATGTTTGGATAAAGACCAGATCATTTTTGAATGAACATTCTGTTAATGTTAATGGAAGAACGTTTGTTCATAACTTTGAGAGAACCTTGCCCAGAATGTTAGGTAAGTTCTGAGAACGTTCCCTGTGAGCTTGGACAATGTTTTTAAGTGTCACTTGCCGCTTCTGACATGTCCCTGTTACATAAAACAACCAACATAGCAAAAAGTTACACGTTTATATGTTTTGAATAAAACTGAACAAGCTTTTAGCACCACTGACGGGACATTTCACTTTGAAAATGTTGTAAAACATGCAATAAGCAACATAATATCATTGTGCAGAAATGTCACCACATACACGTTTTCCCAATGAGCCTGGGTTGGGAAATGGAGTTAACTTAGATCACTTTGTGTTTACAATGCATGATTTAAAATGAAATGAACCAAAACATTGACCTGCTGTACAGTAAACAGTACGCCCAGGACAACAAAACAACCTCTTTGCTAGACGCTAGATGACTGTGCTGTCGAGCAGCTATTGACAAAAAAACAACAACAGCCCCAAATAATTAGGTTACCGGATGGCTTCAGAAGACTTAGAATATAGAGCATAAGTCGTATGGATATTTCAGGACATGGCAAGGACATCTTTCTAAAATTCACCTTTTGTGTTCCAAGGGAAGTTTGGAACAACATGAAGGTGTGTTAATGACCGAATTTAGATTTTGGTCTGATCTCCCACTTTAAATCAGTAGAAAGCGTATTCCCTGCAGGAGCTCCGACTGGCTATTGGCAGGTGTGTAAAACGAGTGTGTGATGTATATCGAAGAGCCTTGGGTACCCAGAAGAGCTTCTGAAAACTACAAATTAGAAAGCCAAGCATCTATCCGCCAGCCGCTCTCTTTCTTTTTAGAAGCATTGCAGATTAAGGTATTACAATGTTTTCCATATGTCGTCCTGACTGTCATGAGAATATTAAAGACGTTTTCCAGCTTCCCAGGCAAAGCCAGATGTCGGGATAGGGGGGGAATGGGGATGGAATCCAACAGAGCGGTGAAATTAACGCTCCTATCCTGCTTTTGACCTTGATATAGCATCAGTGGATATCAATAAGTTGTTGTATTCAGGTCCATTCAGACCTTTGGGGCATGGCGAGCTGACCAAGAAAATAATAAAAGCTGCTTTCCTTGCTGAACAATGCTCCCTAATTGCTAGCTTTTCTCAGCAACAAGGCCCTATTTCATAGCTGGGCCGTCTGAGTCGCTTGTAATTGTTGTTTTTGTTGGCGAGAGGAGAGGGACCCATGCCGCTTTGCACCGTACTTCAGATTTCCAGACATGGGCTTTTGATTTTTTTGCGTCAGGGCAAGATATTCTGCAGGGCAGACGCTTTGTTGCACGGAGTGGTAATTTGCTACGTCGCCAGTCCTTTCTGCATCCACCCGCTGTGTGATGGCAGACCCAAACGTACTCGCTCCAGATTTGCTGACTGGATACTGTGCATGGACATGATGTTCAGCAAACAGTGGTGAGGAACTGCAAATCGATGCCGTTCAATTAGTTTAGCTTGGCTTAAAAAACAGATGTGGCGCTAAAATCCCAGCTCATGTGATCGGCCCGAGAGCCTTGGTGTTGGAGCTCTCGCACAGACCTGCGTAAGGTTGTGGCGGAGGTGCAGGCGTGGGAGGAAAGCTCGTGAGCTGAAGAAGACGAGGAGCTTTGGAGGAAGCCAGACACGAACAATGACCACTCAGTTGACACGTTCTTGCGAGTATGAATGGGAAGTCTGAGAGGCACAATGCAGAACGGTCTGTTTTCTGTGAGTTAACTCTGACATTTCCACAAGAGATTACGTTTTTGGGAAACCCAGAGTGCCGACAGCTTTCCGATTTGGGACAGAGCTTCCACGCAGTAAATAAATAAAGCGGTCTCTATGAAACCAAGACACAGCTTTTCCCTGGTAACATGTTTCTGAGCGATCTGTACAGCAAGACAAAATAGAAAATAAATGACTTATTTTAAAGTAAAGATGGAAATTATATTTCATAGGGGCCTACGGCATGAATGCCCTCTATGGTTTGGGATCACGGTCTCAATGCCAAGGTAAAGAACTTCCCACCTGGATGTATGTGACTCATGTAAACACCTCTATATCGAGTGGATATGCTGGATGACAATAGTTTCTTTGTACGACATGCTTATGCATGAGCTTGCATATATCCACATACAGGCCAAGAGTGATGTCTAGAGAGAGTATTTGCTTTGAATGACCCTACAAGTTCAATTAAACCAGCAAAATATCAGGAAAATATGTTAAATAGGAGAGAAGAACAAAACTCTAAATAGGTTTAATTTTACTATGCAAAAAAGAAAATGCATAGAAAAGCAAAAAGCTCACAGGAAAAAGCATACATTGACTACAACATAATCAGTTATTAATATTTCGTTGGTTCTCCCTTGTTGTTGCATGTGTTCATAATTTCTTTGTGTGACAATCTAGCCAAAAATTATGCCCGCACAACTTTGCGTGTTTCATTGCGTTATTATCACACTTAAAACCAATCGACTCCAAGCACAACTGCAATATGCTTATAAAATCTTTGATACGTTTTTAATAATATTTGAATAATGGAAAATAACGATTTTTCTAGGTCGGACATCACTTTTGGCCATACTGTTGGTGATCCATTGGAAAAAATGCACAAAAGAAGAATTCAAATAAACTTAAGTCTAAAAGCCACTACAATGTTTATAAAGTGTTTCTGACCATAGTCAAGTACATTTTCTTTATACCTGTAAACTCTAGTGCGTTGCTTCACAGCAGCTTTAGAGGAAAACAATGATTGCTGAATGTCTTAAAGGTTTCATGAACTAGAATATCTTTCAGATTTGTTCATTTTGTTTTGAACTGTCTACAGAAATGTGTCCCCTCACTGACCAAGGCATTATTGTCCTGACATGACCTTTCATGAGGGAGAGTTGACCTGCCCTCAGGCCTGTGGGGAACGAACCAACATTTCAAACTCTAGCCAATGACCTCCTCACTGACCTCTTGCTATGGGACACAACCTCCACAAACTTTTAGGACCCTTTTTTTTCCCATTTTTATGAAAAATAACATTTCCTTCCAAAGTCTCATTTCCAACCTTATTTAAAATTTTATAAAACTAAATTTGAATTAGTTCCACTATAGTCCACTATTGTCAGTGGAAAATCTCAATGAACTCCCATTGCCGTAATGCTAAAGGGGTCGTGACATGAACAAATCTAATTTGCTTGATCTTTTGAGGTCTTTGTACCATTAAAACAATCTGCAAGTTTCATAGCATAAAACATTCTCCTCATTATAAACAAAGCATTTATTTAATCAAGCCCCAAAAATGGCTCGTTTGGATATAGGAGTGTTTGTGACGTCACACGGGCAAATGCGTTCCAGTTGAAACAGCTGGTTTGTGTCTCTGCACAGACTTCAGAAGAATCCCAGTGGAGGGTTTATTTTAATGGCGTCTCGGACCACAGGATTATATGTTCGGAGCATTTTGTTTTGTAATCGAGGCACGGTCAAAACACTTACTCACTTCAATAGTTTTTCCACTTATATATATTTCTATGTTTGTGCAAAAAAAAACTTGTAAAGTGAATCTCAAGGAACAACTTTTGTCTCTCAAGGAACAACAAAAAACTCAACTTTTTTCAATTACAAATCAAAACTTTTTTTTTTTCCAATTTTATTTCTTTATTATTTATCTTTTTTTTTTTAAATGTTATATTTAAACGTTATGTTAAAAGTTATATTTTTAGTTAGCGTAAATTTAAAGATTTAACAAATACAACCATTTTACTTACAATTTAAATAATAGATTATTACATCTTTGCATTACAGTATAATTTCTTGAAGAGAGCAGACGTCATAGTATAACCTGGATCTCCAATGCCGTGAGCAGATTCAATTGCATTTAATTAAAAAACTTGATAAATAAAAAATTGTACACACAATTTTACATAAATGTAGTTATTTGTATTTTAAACAGTTTGTCCATAAAAATGCCGGTAATTTGTGTCACTTACAGCATCATATATACTAAATGAGCCCGTCTTTGTTAAAACCGCTCACAAAAATCACAAAAACATTGCATCTCATCTTTAAATAGTCTTATGAAATTGTCTGTAATGTACTGAATTGTTGTGATCTGTGCCGCTGTCTTGGCCAGGACTCCCTCGAAAAAGAGATTAGTAATCTCAACGGGATTTTCCTGGTTAAATAAAGGTTAAATAAAAATAAAAAAAATCTCAAAAGGACACATTGTGATTTTTTTCTCCTATCTTTTGTTGTGTTGCGAGGAACAGACTACATATTTTGGAAAAATCCCTTTAGGCATCCTAGTTCTGATAGAAATTGTTTAATGAATATAAAGTTAGAGGACACACAAGTCGCAACAGATGTTTTATTATTAGACAGTTTGAATTGATTTGCATCGCTCAGTTCACTTACAACAACACGGGTCACATTATTGGATTATATGTTGAATTGGTTACATTTTTCAGTTCTCCTTCATCCATTTCTTATGTTGCAGCTGCTACCAGCCAGTTGGCGAGTAACTTTTTTTCACATGCATTTGGCGCTTGGCGAGTGTGAATTTTGGACTCTTCTAGATGTTGTTCCCGGAATGACTGTGTGAAAAGCGTGTGCGTTTCCCAATCTGTGGTGTTATGCTTCATTTACTCCAGTCTAGATGACAAGAGGCTGGCTTTCATTCTGATGTATGTCTACAGTTTTCTTTTTGAGATATTTCTGGAGGACATTAAATAAATCATTTTAACATGGAAGATGGTCGAACTCGAAGCATCCTTCCGTGGTTAAGTGTCATGATCTCCTTCATATTAGGTTGAAGGAGAGGGAAAGTGCTTTTGTTTGTTTCCCAGCCACAACCACAGGTCCTCTGGGACGGCTCAGAGTCTGTGTGCTGACCTTCCACACTTCAGACCATGGCTGTATAAACACAGGTCAATGCTTCATGCTCAGGTCAGACACTTCCTGAGAGAACAGGCACCCTACCAGTTGAGATATATGTGCGTCTCCACAGGAGTCAAAGCTGTGACGAGTTTGTCAAAACCTCCCCTGTGTTTTCATGCATGTTTTCACAGTAATGGGAGCTGCGCTAATCACTCATCAGAGTCTATTACAAAGATCTCCTAGTGACACTGAGCCTCATAAAACCCATGCAAACAAGTAAACGGTATTGAATTTCATTATATAACGTAAACGTGATGACCTAGGGAAATTGTATTTTGAGTTCTCTGTAATTAATCATGATAATAATATAAACTTTTTTTATGATGTTTCTCATGAAATAGACAACTGAGAATTTTTTTAGACGTCAAAGAAGAATGTGTGTGTGTGTGTGTGTCGTGCGTGCGTGTGTATGTGCGTGTACAAATACATATTTGTAAATCCAAAATTGATATTGGCAAATATTAAAAGTAAAAAAGTAAGCAAAAAAGTACAAATCTAAATAATCATCTTAAATGTTGTTTCCCCTTAAATTTGTTCTTAGAACATTTTTATAATATTCCCATTAAAGGTGCTCTACGTAACTTTTAGGGGCCTCTAGTGGTGATGTTTCAGATTGCAACCAAATTTTACAAGAGCGCTCGTGCTCGAACTCATAGACAATACCGTCTATTACGCAAATATCTCGGCGAATACTTGACAGATTCGGCGAGCACCGAGCTCGTTGGGACCATCTAGTCGAGCTGAAAAGAACCATATAAGTTCCATAGTTTTTGGTGGTGTTTTCGCGGCGATATTAGTAGAAAACCATCGGGCGCGCTGCAAAATTGCGGACGCCGGTGACGTCACGATCTCAGAAGAAAATCGCTTGTATCTCTGGAACGCAAAGACCCAGAGAGCTCAAATTCCGGGGAGGAGGTCCCAGGGGAACCCTTGCCCGAACGCTAGAGTGGCGGGCCTCGGGGATGCCCCCTACCGGATCGCCGTTCGCTGGGACCCCCGATTTTGAACGGCTATAACTCGGGGAGCCGGGCGAGTTGGACCTCGGGGGTGGGCTCGTTCGAAAGGCCCCGTCCAGCACTACGAACGATTAGAGTCTTGGGAATATTGATCAAAGATTGACTGAGATATAAGCCCAAAAACGTGCGCCTTTAACCGGACGTAACTCCCTGACCGTCTACAATAGACTGTATATAAGGAGAGAGGCTCGGGAGCGCGCATGCACGTCACATCCGGTGGATTTCGCGGTAAATCCGACCCGGAGACTTCACATAGAAATAGGAATACTGGCCTTCCAGAGGTAATAGCAAAACTCGACAAGTGGATCATTTTAATGTGTGATTACAACCCCTTCACACACAGGCAATAAAAAAGGGATTCATTTTAGTAGAAAAGTTACATAGAGCACCTTTAAGTTATGAAAACATTATTTCTGAATGTTCTCTAAACAATGTTTTAAAACCTTTGTTTCTTGGTTAACCGAACATTCCATTTTATCACTTTGCGAACTTTATGGGAATGTTACTTTTAAATGTTCACTGAACATTCCAAAAGTAGTAACATTCAAAAACGTTAGACTAACGTCCAACTAAAATGTTTCAGAAAAAAAAAAACGCATTAAAGACCAGAAAACATTGAACGAACCTCCTGTAAACATTACTGGAATAATGTTTGTTCATAACTGTGGCAACATCTCCAAGATGCTTGAAACAAGTCAAAGACGACTGCCTTATCAACCAGCCAGACATAAACAAGAGTGCACCTTTAACATCACATCTTAGAAAATACGATGTTCTTGTACCTAATGATTTATTTAGATTTAGGACCACTTCTTCCTCGTAAATTACAGATTTCCCAAGGTTTCGACTTGATTTATGATAGGAATAGATATATCATGGCATGCTGTGTCAGGAAGGAACACTAGTTCTGGCTTTGACCATCAGTGAAACTGTCAGACTGGCGCGAGTACGGCACAAATCTGCCTATCCGGAGCAGTCTGGGCTCACAGTGTCCTAGCCAGAACAGGAGAACTGCAGTCCATATCACGATTTTTCTCGAAACCCAATAAATAACCAGACCAAACCTATTTGGGGGAGTTCATTTTTTTCACCCTCAAGTCCCTGAGAAAAGCCATACAAAGTGTTATAACGTCTTTATCATGAACAAAAGCTGGGGTGACTCTGAGCTGACAGGGTTAGCGAAATTCATTTCTGGCTCAGCTGGTGGCGGAGACGACTGGCGAGCCCTAATGAAAAACTATGATAAAATCTTTCATTTCCACCGAGTTGTGCTAGGGGGTCAGTGGAGAAGGACAAATGACAGGACGTTATTATTCGCTCTTGGGGTGTCTGTGAGATATCGCTTCAATGCTGATTCACCTTCAGGAATTTGAGCCTGTTTCTGTCTCCTCTCATTGTTGTCAAAGTTACTTAACTTGATGTTACAACAGCTGCTGCGGCCTACACAATTGCACCCTGTTGGAATATTAAACAGGTCGAAATTTCAATTAGCAATTACTGTTAATTGTTTGTGAAAACAAACGCATAAAGGTTTGGAAAATGAGGGCTTAAAGACCAGAGAGAAGATTCCCAGACAAAGATTATCAAAATAAGCCTGTAATCTCTATTATACTGTACAAAAATATTGTATCATTGGTTCTTGCAGAAGCTCAAATGTGCTGCGTAACACGAGAATGAACCTCATTGGTTCTTACTGAAGCTCAAATGTGCTGCGTAACACGAGAATGAACCTCATTGGTTCTTACTGAAGCTCAAATGTGCTGCGTAACACGAGAATGAACCTCATTGGTTCTCGCTGAAGCTCAAACGTGCTGTGTAACACGAGAATGAACCTCATTGGTTCTTTTGAAGCTCAAACGTGCTGTGTAACACGAGAATGAACCTCATTGGTTCTTTTGAAGCTCAAACGTGCTGTGTAACACGAGAATGAACCTCATTGGTTCTTTTGAAGCTCAAACGTGCTGCGTAACACGAGAATGAACCTCATTGGTTCTTGCTGAAGCTCAAACGTGCTGCGTAACACAAGAATGAACCTGATTGGTTCTTGCTGAAGCTCAAACGTGCTGCGTAACACTAGAATGAACCTCATTGGTTCTTGCAGAAGCTCAAACGTGCTGCGTAACATGAGAACGAACCTCATTGGTTCTTGCTGAAGCTCAAACGTGCTGCGTAACACGAGAATGAACCTGATTGGTTCTTGCTGAAGCTCAAACGTGCTGCGTAACACTAGAATGAACCTCATTGGTTCTTGCAGAAGCTCAAACAAGCTGCGTAACATTAGAACGAACCTCATTGGTTCTTGCTGAAGCTCAAACGTGCTGCGTAACACGAGAATGAACCTGATTGGTTCTTGCTGAAGCTCAAACGTGCTGCGTAACATGAGAACGAACCTCATTGGTTCTTGCTGAAGCTCAAACGTGCTGCGTAACACGAGAATGAACCTGATTGGTTCTTGCTGAAGCTCAAACGTGCTGCGTAACACTAGAATGAACCTCATTGGTTCTTGCAGAAGCTCAAACAAGCTGCGTAACATTAGAACGAACCTCATTGGTTCTTGCTGAAGCTCAAACGTGCTGCGTAACACGAGAATGAACCTCATTGGTTCTCGCTGAAGCTCAAACGTGCAGCGTAACACGAGAATGAACCTCATTGGTTCTTTTGAAGCTCAAACGTGCTGTGTAACACTAGAATGAACCTCATTGGTTCTTGCAGAAGCTCAAACAAGCTGCGTAACACGAGAATGAACCTGATTGGTTCTTGCAGAAGCTCAAACGTGCTGCGTAACACGAGAATGAACCTCATTGGTTCTCGCTGAAGCTCAAAGTGCTGCGTAACACGAGAATGAACCTCATTGGTTCTTTTGAAGCTCAAACGTGCTGCGTAACATTAGAACGAACCTCATTGGTTCTTGCTGAAGCTCAAACGTGCTGCGTAACACGAGAATGAACCTCATTGGTTCTTGCAGAAGCTCAAACGTGCTGCGTAACACTAGAATGAACCTCATTGGTTCTTGCAGAAGCTCAAACAAGCTGCGTAACATGAGAACGAACCTCATTGGTTCTTGCTGAAGCTCAAACGTGCTGCGTAACACGAGAATGAACCTCATTGGTTCTTGCAGAAGCTCAAACGTGCTGCGTAACACAAGAATGAACCTGATTGGCTCTTGCTGAAGCTCAAACGTGATGAGTAACACGAGAATGAACCTCATTGGTTCTTGCACGCCAAGCAAGCTAGATTGAGCTTCCATTTATCATAACTGATGTGTGCGTTGATGAATATGTGAATAAAAGCCTAAATGTAATCTGTTCATCATATAAAGTGAGCATACTAAACCGCTCAATTCATATGGATTAGTTTTACGATCTCTTTATGAACTTTTTGAAGCATCAAAGTGGTAGTTGTGTAGCTGTCAATGGAGGATCAGAAATCTCTCAGTTTTCATTCAAATATCTTCATTTGTGTTGAAAGGTGAAAAAAAGTCTTACAGGTTTGGAACGACATGAGGGTGAGTAAATGATGACAGAATTTTTATTTTTGGGTGAACTAACCCTTAAAGCTCTAAGGGGGCATACAGTATATTTATGATCTATGCAGTTATACAATATAGAGAACAAAGACAGCATTAAACTAGAACAGAGTGCCTTGCAGAGTAGTTAACTACTTTTTCAAAAAGACGTTTGCCTGTTAAACACTGTCAGTTTGGAGTAGATAGCAAACTACGTCCATAACTGCATTTAACATTAAGTAAAACAAAGTTTATTTTATATTAATAAAAAAAGAAAAGAAAAGTAGTTTGAATTCCGTAACCAACCTCCTCTTTTTTACAAAACATTAAAAACAAACAGACAGCCAGAGAGTTAAAGATGAAGTTAATCAAGTGTGGGTTTCGGAGTGCTTTGTTTTCAGTTGGTGGGGTTTCATCGCTCATTTTCATGTCTTTTGAAAAAGGACCCCTGTCATGCCACACAATTCACAGAAAAAAAGTGAAGGAAATTCATGGGCATTTCTGTGGCGCACCGACCTCAGTTAGGATTACACCGTTACAGCTGGAAAGAGACGGATAAACAGTCAGGCTAAAAAGGGGTGGGAGCCAAGGATGGAATATACAAGAGCATGGGGTTTTCCTTTTCCCCAGTCTCCCTCTGTTTAGTAGCGAGTGATGAAAGGATAATTTTCCCCTTGCCCTTTAAGCGCAGCATTGTCACAGAGTTCAACGGCCCTAGCGACAGATGAGTTTGAGCCCCCGAGGGCCCCGCTCTAGCCTCCATCTCGTGGGCTTTGTCAAGGGCCAAGCCACTGTCATATGAAACAGACATCTAATAGGTAAGCCTTTGTGTCCACCCCTTCACATCTGCTGACCCGCCCAGCCCCCAAAGAGCATTGGCGTTCTGCGAGGGAAGACAAACTCAGAAAGAGTTCACAAAGGGCCCTGGAGAGCTGATAAAGCCATGCCAGTGTTATTTCTGAATTGCGACCGCGCTCTGTGGTTTTAGGTTCATGAAAATTAAACCACAGGAAGCAATTGTCTCATAAAAGCGTATAGTCGACACATTCAAATACGCCTGGCAGTGTTGTGTAAGCATATTTTGGGTGGTATCTGTTGTTGTTGTTCTGTGCTTTTTTTGGGTGAAAGTACAAAAAAAGTGTTTAATCGCTGGTGTTTCAGTAGTTTTTGTTATGCTCCCTGGAGTGCTGTGTGTGTATGTGAGGTAAGGTGGTGAGAGACTGTGAACTTGTGGTTCAAGTTTCTTTATTACTTCCCAACTAACATGGAACGTTCTGTGGCTAACGTGCTGCAAGGTTGAACAGTTATGAACAGGTTAATAAAATGTTTAGTCAATTATAGATTATCTTTTTCCTGAAACATTACAGTTTTATTTTTGTTTCAGAATGTTCAGAGAACGTCCAAAAGTAATGTTCTCATGATGTTCGCTAAATTATAAAATTGAATGTTCCCTTAACGTTCGCATTTTTAAAACATTTTAAAAACAGTACGATTTGAACGTTCAGAGAACATTCAGAAACAACGTTTTCCTAATTTAATGGGAACATCAGAACTCATTCTTAGAACATATTATTTTTGTTAGCTGCATAGATCCAAATGCATGCCTTGAGATTTCTTTTGTATTTAAGCCTGAAATGATATGCTCTGACAGTGATTTTAAATAGTTGTGATTACACAAGTACTGCACGATTACACAAAGGCAGATGTGAATGTGTTACCAATGCATTGCCATTCACATACATATTTTGTGATCCTTACATTTTTGTGGCACTAACAAATTCAGTACTCAGGGCAACAGTTACCTTCAAATGCCTGTGCTATTAAACTATGTTTTATTGGGTAGTTGTAACATCCCTTGCGGCAACATTAATATTGCAATGTGTACTTGTGTTGCGCTATAAAGTGTAGTATTCACCGTTGTCAAACTGACAATAGAAGAAAACAATTTCCTTCTATATTGCCCATGGCATAGTGATAATGTGATTTGTGATTGTTGCATCATGAATTGTGTTCAAACCGCAACATTGGGTGAAATCGTGCTTGCGTAGCAGGATATGTATGCATTCAAAGTCTGATAAAGCCTGATACAGTTGTCAGGCTGATAGCATTATGCTGTTTTATTGTGATATATGACTATACAGGTGACATACAGTCAAACCAAAAATTATTCAGACACCAGATATAATTTGTTATATGTTTACTAGTGGGTGCAGGACACTATAGTTCATTTAAGTGAGGATACTAGCAAAATAAAGTAAACTGTGACATTATTATATACATTATATATTATACCCAGAAATTCTTCACTCAGTGACTACCAGTAAAATGTATAAAAATTGGGGACCAAAAATTATTCAGACACTTTGACCTGGCCATGTTTTGCTAATGCAACCTTTTTACACCACAGACTGAACAAAATTAAGCGTTGCTTGGTAATTGGTTGAGCTAAACTGGTATTATCTAATTGTGTAATTTAACAGCTGACAGATATTCAACATAATTCATCTGGGAGACAGTCTAACAGAAGGACGGACAAAACCAGTGAAATATCAACTGATTTGATAACTCGTCATATTTTATTACCATATACTATTGCCAATAAACTGTGATAATGTGAGAAATGTTGAAGGTGTCTGAATAAATTTAGGTTTGACTGTATATGATGTGTTTTTTTTTTTTACAATATCCCCTTCTCCCAAAACCCGTGTGCATGTATGAACAAGGCGCCTCATGATTGTGAGCACCTCACCTGCAAAGCAATGAGAATGTTGGGCAGCGCTTGACCGTAAGTGTCGTGGCAGTGCACCGCCAGTGCGTCGACGGGCACCTCTGTCAACACATCGCTCAGCATCTTGGCCATGGAGCCCGCGGTTCCTACGCCAATGGTGTCCCCCAGGGATACCTCATAACAGCCCAGCTCAAACAACCGCTTTGCCACCTGGGCCGGAACAGAGGAAAGCCATGAAAACACTATCCCCTCTGGAAATATAAACAACATGAAGGCCTGCACACAGAGAGCTCATTCTGAGCGGTAGAAAAGCACTGCCGTGTTTCAAGCGTCATGCAGGTTTTTTAGCAAACATCGTAATAAGGGCCTTGTGGGACTATGAAAATTGTGGGAAGAAAAAAATATGCTGAGAGCTCAACACCCAGTGAGATTGATCACATACTGGAAGGCCCATTTAATTTCGCTTCGGGCTGTTATACACTGAACAATTCTATTCGGACTGACCGATGCAACGTCAATACCTTTGTGACTTGTGACGGTTTTACTTGTCCCTCATACGGACAGCCGAGAGCACAGGAAACGTACCTGGAAAGAAGAGAAAGAACTGTGAGAGGTGAAGTTCAGCAGTTGTAGGATATACAGCTTCGTGCTCTTGTGGTTTGACAGTACAAACAGTCATGCAACATAGGGGAAATGACGCCAAGTGCTGTTTCACTGCAACCCCAAGTAGAACAGTCCACAGCGGCCAGAACTGCTCTTGCAACGGATTACATCTATCACGAATAATACAAAATGTTCAGCAGGAGGCTAAACATATGGTCGGTGCCAAACGGTTGTGACAAATAGTACCAATAGTGTTGACAGTAGGAATGAGAAATGGCGGAGAGCAACGTACAAGCTATATGTGCTTTCCATATGTGACGGAAACATGTTCTGCTAGAAACAGTGAACAAATAAGTGAAAAGTTGAAAATGTTTCTCTTGGGCTTGTGGTCGTCAGACGATACTTCTGTGTGCTACCAGGATTTCCGTGGAGTCTCTTCTTGAACATTAGGCGTCGAGTCACATTTGCCAGAAAGAGTTCGTCAGACTGAAGTGACTGCTCTCCGTCGTTTTTGATTCCGTAAAAAGCAGAGGCTAAAAACTCTGCACACATCTGGACTTGTACTTGTAACTGATACAAAGCACCACGCTGCATGCACATCTGGAACTTGAATTATTTACTCATTAATTCTGGAATAATCTCATGCTGCTCTGGTGCCCCATCTCAAAACCTCAAAGGAGAACAGTCCAAAAATATAAGTACAACAATAAAAGAAACCGCTGGTTAAACCAAAGGAACTTGCTTATATAACGAATGGCTCCTGAAAATGTCTGTACTCCAGTAGTTATTCAGCACAGAGACAATCATCTGTATCAAGTGTCATTATATGTTGCTTAATTTATGAAGCATTCAGTTACTAATAGGAATTACGATTTTGGAGGAAAATCATAACAATCAGCATTGCAGAACATACAATCAAGTGAGCAAGGGTCAAACCTACAGCTATCCAGTAACTACTCCAGACCGTCAGTTTGCCAAACCACCCCTTTGATTAATGGTGTACACAAAAAGCTCTGCCAATTTTGAAAACATGCCATTTTCAAAGTTCCTCCAAGGGGGATTTCAAAACCTGCTGACAAATCCTGCATGAATTCCATGTTGGTCCAGGTTGGTTCATGCTGGTTAGAGCTGGTATAGTGCTGGTCTAGCTGATGGACCAGTATAGTCTGTTCTCAATCAACACTGAGCTGGTGTAGCTGCTCCGCCAACGGTCCCACTTCCCATGCTGGAAACCAGCAAACCAGCATCCCATGCCAAACATACCTTATGATGGGGACCAGCAGTGCTGGATTTTTCAGCAGAGATAGTCAATTCTGGTTTTAGCTGTTACATTATCTCTTCTACTGATTATGAGTTTACAGTCTTGCCTACAGTCATTCCTTTACCAGTCCAGATCCTTATTTGCTTTGAGTAACTAAAATCTACAACATCCTTTCTATCCTTTATTCCAGACAACCAGTTTCTGCATTGGCGTTTGTATCATTGGCAGATTGTTCGGCTGATTCTCATTCAAAATTAGCGTTAAAGTGCACGTAATGAACACTAGCTTAGTCCTCAAAGGAAATACTGGGTCTTCCTGTTTGGTTGCTGAAATGATCAAAGATGAATTTCCAGAATAAATTGAATTGAGTAAATTGAATAAATTGAGTAACAGAATTGCTCATATAAACAAATGTTAAGTAGTGTCTCAGTACAGGTGACTATCCCTGTGGAGTACAGTGTTGGCAGCTTATGGAAGACAGACTCTGAAAGAAATCTGCAGAGAACTTTATTTCTGCAAAAATGCAAAGTTCTTCACATCCCTTGCACTTTCATTTATTAAAAATTCTGGAAACTTTGATTATGTTCATTATGAATGCTCTGGTTGATGCATCTACCATGTTTCATCTGTGCCCCCAGATATTCCCCAAAATCAGAATGAGATCAATGCCGTATTAGTCGACTCATGATTAGTCCTCAAATAGGCTGAAATCCACTACACAGCTTGTTGTATTACAAATTTATAAAATGTTAAATCTAGGTTCAATACAATCGTAAATAAATGATGTTTTATTAACAAAGTTCGGGAGGAGCACGTTCAGATAATTAAACCTAATTAAACACACGTGGAGCACATTCAGATAATCAAACCTAATTAGACACGAGTGGTGCTTAATCAACGAGTTAAGCGCTGTGTATATATACAGCAAACTTACCTCCGTTCATTGACAGTTTAACAGCATCCCTCCACCACCCCATCTCCTCACTTATAGTCCTAATACTCTTACAACAACGGGGGGAGTACTCTGGGTTCGGGCAAAATTCCGAGCTCGGAGCCCTCCCCCCGGACAGCACGCCAAATACGCATAATCTTTACTCTGTTTAATTGATGTAAGTGTGAACTCGTGAAACTGAGTAAGTAGAGTAGATTGAATTTAGCATTTGAGGTATAGATGATGATTATATCAGCTGTTAAACAGAGTTTTTCCAGCAAGAGATTCCTGCCAGTCCTGTTCTCTCTATTGTAAGTTAAATGAGTCAGATTACTGAGACTCTCACCCTTCGTCTTTAATGGCTCTTGGAGCCCCAGCCCCAGTCGTTGAATAGTTAGGCTGATTGGATTATCATCTATGCATTTGAATAGTTATGCTGATTGGATTAGGATTGGTAACACTCTAGAGTCTAGGGCAGGTTCCTAAACCTGTATACTTCATTTGCATGCTTTGTTTAAGGTCGTTACCCAGGTGCTTTGTCTCCATTTCTAAGCACTGCCCTCTAAATGTATATAAACTATAATGTAAAGTTCCCTTAGTCAGACTTGGATGACTACAGTAACGCACTGCAAAGTCCTCAATAAAGAATAACTTCTGCTTGAAATATATCCCAACATCTCCTGGTCTCTGCTTCGTCGAAGGAAAAAATTTCCAACAAGCTACTGATCCTTTATTTACTCGAAATCCCCCCCCCCCCTCCCCCCCTTTTTTGTTTCACAAGTTCGCCTGCTCATCCATTCTTAATAGTTAATGGTAAACAAATTTGGCTTTCTATCCTCGAAGGAGGCTCAAACCCGAGGCTCGGTTCAAGCTCAGAGCTCAACCCCCCTTTAACAGTACTACGTAGAGGGAGAATGAGGGTAATAGAGGAGGAGATGGGGTCGTGGAGGGATGCCAGAAGAATTATCGCTGGGACGGAGCAATAATTATATACGCTTGTAATTATGATGGACAGAACTGAATGATTAGGCTTCTCCCGAACCTACTTTTGGAACTAATTTAAACACATTCCTTGATCATTACCTGGATCAGAATCAGTGCCTGACGAATGCTGACCAGGGGTGTGTTTCCCAAAAGCATCGTTAGCCAATTTTGGTCGCAAGTTCCGTCGTTATCAGCATAGTTCAACGAGTCGGTCCCAAAACCATAGTTCTAACAAACATTCACAAACAGCACCGCAAATTTGTCAAAATAAAAGTCACAACAATGAGTACGTCATTTCAGAGTTCAAACTGCCGGTGTGAATGCAATGGGAAAAGGTTCCTATGGGAACCATTAGTTCTCGGGGAAACACCCTGGTGGTTAGTTCCTAGAACTAAGTTCTTAAAACTATCTGGTGCGAAAGCCCCTTATGGTTAGCCTGGTAATACCGAACTCTGCTACTTCGCTTTGCTTCATAGACAGAGTCTGGAATAGCATAATTGAAAAGTGTTTTCTTTCTCGCAGGGGGAGCTTGTCTGAAGTATAAAATCATTGGTTACCCGTAAGCCACCTCCATTCAAAATGTTTAACAAATACTCTTCTTGTTCGGGCTTCAGTTTGCAAATGCCGGGAATATTCTCCACAACAGAGCCAATTGCATCCCGTATCTCCATATCCGCGGTCGTTTTCGATTTCCCTAACCTAAAATACAATCTTAAACTCGGCGCTTAGCGTCTACATCACGGTTCTCAGCCCGCCCTCTGTTCGTTGATTGGCCGGCTGTTTTCAGGCCGGAGGAAAACTGAGAGATAGGTCGCTATCTCAGACTGAGTACAGAAGCGAACTGAAATTGAGTCTGATGTAGTCAGGCTACCTTATTGGTAGTGAGTTATGTCGTTTTACGGGAAACACACCCCTGATTTGCTTTCGATGTAAGTGTCAAAGTGGAAGTGCACATAATGAGCACTGGCCTAAATACTTAGAAGGAAGCTGGTGTCCACTGAACACACCCGCGCACTGGAATGCCTTCGTGTTTGGCTGCGGAGATGACCTGCTCGAACCTCTGCAGACTCTCCTCTATAGAGCAGTTGATGTTCTTCCAGCTAAAAGTCTCCGAGGCAGAACCAAACACTGCCACTTCAGTAGCTCCTGCTGCAACCTTTAACAGGAAACATTTAATCAAGTCTGTGCTTATAGATGTTGGCTTGTGAGTACAACTTGCTTGATTAGCAAGGAAAGCAATTAACAGAAATGGGGTAAACATTTACAAATAAATGGTACAAGATGCAAAGGTTGCTCACTTATGCAAGGTAAAGGGGCAGTGGAAGCGTAGGCAGAGCGCATGCATAAATAAAGTGGTTTATTATACACGAAAAACATCATTGACCTGGCATGGAAGGTAAATTGGAAATGTCACTTGTAAATAAATGTAAATGATGCAAATATTTACTTACAGCTGCCTGGAAGCCCTGAATATTGGGAGTCAGAACCGGGTATCTTACGTCAGGAGACCTTTTAATCCCTTTCAACACTGCACTGTGGTCTGCCATCTGAAAAACAAACCGACAAGAAATTATGCTCAAACTTTATCCCACAAATGCAGTTTTTTTAACTCGAATACCAAACCCAGTGCTTTTGTGCGGATAGAAAAGCCAAAATGCCAACACAGTCCCGAGGATCACAGTTGCACCTTATTACCTGAGCAACCCACTTTGAAGACACAAAGCTAGTGGCTTCGATGACAGGCAGACCGGTCTGAGAGAGCATGTCTATCAGCTGGATTTTGACTTCTGTCGGCACTATTTCCTGCAGAAACACAATGACACAAAAGTCTTGGGTTTCTATGAACACATCCAGGGAGCGTGCACATCTGTGAGCCTCAACAGCACCACACTATTGAGATGAATAATTTATTTGCCAATATAACTGAATGAATCGATTTTCTGTGAATATATACAATAGGACAGTACTGTACCTACTAAACTCAAACCAGGCTCAATGGAAAAACATGCCTGTGGCAACATTTCTGAAAAATGATACTTCATTGCTTCATGCCCATTCACAACACTTTCACAGTGAAATGTCCAGTGAGTGATGTTCATAAGCATGTTCATTTTTATAAGTGCACATACAAATTTATATTTAGTATGTTGGTTGTTGTACCAACATACATTCACAGCAGTTTAGAAATGAAATGTTAATGCTTTCTCACATTTAAAAAGAGACAACCTACATTAAACCCTACACTCTTAAAAGTAAAAGTTCTATATTTGCATCCATGGTTCCCAGTGTTCCCGGTATCGCATTACAAGTAACTTGAGTTATGTAATCAGATTACTTTTTTCAAGTAACTAGTAACGCACTACTTTAAGATTTACAACAAAATATCTTGAGTTACATTTTCAAATAAGTAACGCAAGTGACTTTGTTTGCCCATGTATAGACGGACAGCTTGTCCCCATGTGGAGAGGATCGTGAGTAAGTACAGAGGCGTTGTGTGTGAACATGATGGTTATAGTAGTTCTAGACTAAATGAGAGCTTGCATTTACTCATCTCACTTGCAAAAAAAAAAAATCAGTATTACTCAAAATGAATAAAAACAGTGAAATGCAATCTCAGAATATTATGCAAACCTAATTAAATATATTAAATTACACTAATATACTTTATGTACTTAATCTCACTTTATTAACAATGTATTTTCTGCCGGCCTTCGATGATCCACTTCAATCATACTAATAAGCAAAAATGAAGTTAGATAAACATCACATTTGTGTTTCATTTAAAAAAAATGGATTACTGAAGTAAGTTTGTTGAACTTTCTTCTCCTGCATCAAATTCTTCTTCAATCCAGAATAGCAGAACCGTTCAAGTTTTTTTTTTTAACTGCGCCCTCTACTGTATAGCTGTGAATTTGCATTTCCTTCAGCCTGGCTTATTCATTTAACTTTTGGTGTGAAAGGGCCTTTATATTTGCCAAAAATTAGGGCTGTCAGTTAAACGCGTTATTAACGGCGTTAACGCAAACCCAGTTTAACGGCGTTAATTTTTTTTATCGCGCGATTAACAGTCTTTTTGGCCTAGCAAACTTTGTAGTTTTTTTCACATGCTTTTGCAACAGGACGCGGCATGCGCGGCGCTGAGCTATGAAACCTATTCAGTTCAATGGCTTGCGCCGCGCAAGGACGTTTTGTTGCTTCGTTGCAAAGCACAAGCGGATCTAGCTAGACCGGAAACACACTTGTTGCGAGCCGGCCAAATAGTAGGTTAACGTTACGTTTTGAGTGGATGACGAGCACGAGAAGCCGAATTGGACGCCAATAAGATTCTGAATTGAAAGTTTACTTTTAAAAAGTTGCCAAATGGTTCCATTGACGAGACCAAAGCGATCTGTGTGTTTTGTCGTTGTGAACTGAGCTATCCTCATCGCAGCACGTCCAGTCTGAAATACCACTTGATGATGGCCAAGCACACACACACACACACACACACACACACACAGCTGATGCGAATTCTCCGCCCCCTCGTCAATATCAGGACCTCGTCAGTATTTCTTTCACCCTTTTATTGATGGACAGTGTTACATTGTGTGAGAGATTATTTGCTCCAAGTGAGAATGTTAGTGTGAAATTGAACACAGTATATGCCAATGTTGCTTTCAATAAAAAAACATTTGCACAAAGCAAGCCGATCCACTTTTCCATGTTGATAAGAGCATTAAAATGAGAAAAAAGAATGGGACAAAAATAAATCAAGAGTCATTTAGAATAAATACAAATGTGCGATTAATCGCGAGTTAACTATGACATTAATGCGATTAATCGCGATTAAATATTTTAATCGTTTGACAGCACTACCAAAAATATAACTTTTTTTGTTGTTATTAAAAAAGAAACAAGCAAGCCCAGCCAAGGTGAGAAAAAGTAACGCAAAAGTAATTTAACATATTACCATAAAAAGTAACTAAGTAGCGTAATTAGTTACTTTTTTATGGAGAAAAAAAATATTGTACAGCATTACTTTAACAAGTAACTTTTAAAATTGGTTCTTGTCATGAAAACCCCCTTTTGTAACCTTTATTTCTAAGAGTGTACACTAAACCTAACCAATAGAAAACATGCGATAAAAACACATTTGCTGAAGTAACCATGCCATATTAGCTTTGAGCACTTTTATGGGGACTCTCTGAGACTCACACTGAGTGATCCGCATGCCTGTACCAGGTGAGCTACTGAGCAAGTTTACTATGTTAGAAAAGCCATACATTTAGAGCTGGTTCTGTGATACAACTGTCAAAAGCTATTAGTTTACAAATCATTGCATCACGGTAAAAGTGTTTTAAGGTTATAATCTGAAATGCGCAGTGTATCGAATGCAAAAAAGAAGGTAGAGGCGCATTTTTCCAATAAGCCCGTGTTGGATAAGTCATTCTAAAGATGTGTCAGAATAAAGCATGTAATTTATGAGCTATCTGGTGGAAGTACATCATGTTTCCTCTGAGAATTGGGTTAGAGACGAACATAAATGACTTAAGTGGGGAACTTGAGAGATGAAACCATGCTGATGGTCTGGGTCTGTGGTGGAGTAGTGAATTTGACGTGATTAAACTCGAGGTTCTGTGGGGTTCGGACTGGATCGACTCCATTCCTAGAGCTTTCGAACAATGGGTTTTTGGGGTTTGGACGGATGGGGCAGTGAACCGAGGTTACCCCGTGAGTCAGTCCTAGAGCTCCTCAGGTCCGATTTTAGGGGAAAATCGGGTCCATTGGAGACGTCCAATAGATGTCTTATAGGCACGCCGAAAGAACCACAGACACAGTGTGATCACCATGGGGAAATCTCAGAGTAAAACTGGGAGTTGTTAAAAATATGATACACCATTTTGCCAGATGAGAAGTGTATCTATGTATCTATATCTATCTATCTATCTATCTATCTATCTATCTATCTATCTATCTATCTATCTATCTATCTATCTATCTATAACTGTTTTCATTTTCCTTGCTTTTATTTTGTGATTATTTTAATTCCTTTCTGTAAAGCACTTTGAATTGCCATAGTGTATGAAATGTGCTATATAAATAAACGCCTTGCCTTGCCACCATGTTTTGTGCTCACCAATGACTTTATCATGTGAACCGGGTGTGATTCTCTGTATGACACAACTGCTCAATACATTTATGCCTTTGGGTTTATGTTTCAATTTGTCTTTTATTTGAAAGGAGAATGCTAATAAAACACATGCTACAAGCATTTTAGAAGTGTGAAATCTCTACCTTCTCATTTTGAAGCCCATCTCTTGGTCCAACCTCCACAATTTTGACATGAAGTGGAAGCTTAGGCAGTTCTGAACACTGTGAATTGAAAAATAATTAGGGAAGGACCATATAACAATTTCACAGAGCTGTACGGAAAATCTGAGATGTGGATTAAGACACTTCCTTTGTCAAATGGTGCGTTCAACTTCATGTTTTAAATCTGGTCTTCAAATCCTTGCCAGGTCATTTATGCCATAATGCGCACTGGACGCAAGCATTTCCTCTCTTTCAATGGTAAAACCAAAGCTTAACCTTTGAATTCGGTGAGTCGCATTACCAAGGGCCAATGCTGTGTTTATAGAAGATTTGAATGGCTATAAAAGCTCAGCCTCTTGATACTGAAACGCTCGCTTTGAGGAACCGCACAGTTTCTTTAGAGTCGAGTTTGGTTTAATTGTGCTGTCGAGGAGGGAGGAAATGGATGTGTGAAAGGAACGATAAAAAAGTTCTTTGTAAGAAGTTTCTGACAGTGCCTTGGGTAGATGGAGGAGGACCGATGAGGTTTGTCCCGTTATCACCCCAGGCCTGCCGTTAGGACAGCCTATTAAATTCACTCATAAATCAAACCCGCTCTCTTTTAACTCGCCGCTCAAGCCAGAAATGCAGGCTTCGCTAGAAATGGATCAAGCTTTTTCTTCTTATCAACTAAATAAATTAGACCAAGAAACTTTAGCTGTCTTTTGTATTTTTTAAAACATTTCTGGTCTGCGTTTTCAGTGGGAACTTTCAAGCCTAATTAAAAAATTAAAAAATCGTTACAAAAAAGTGAAATGACCGTCATTTTTATATTGATCTACTCAAAAATCATGCTTTCTGGTTTAAACCTGTTTTATTCAGTTTGTATAAAAAATAATAATAATAGTAACACTCCCTATATATATAAAAAAAAAAGAAAGAAATGAAAATATTCTGTTTAAATAGTATTTTTGCTTGACGCCGTGTGCAGAACATATACTGACTAGACTATACATCATATTTTTAATTTGTTTATTGAATTTTTTTTTTAGTACATAAAAGAAATTATGATGCATAATAAAAAAGACATCACAATAAACATTAAGTTCTTTCTAAGAGAATATTCCAGTCTTTATTGATTAACCGCATTCTCATCCTTTGGCGTCATATAGGTGACGCCATATGACATTTCGTCGAAATCTTACGCACATGGCATCCTTTAGCGTCAATATAACGCACTGTTATGGGTAGGTTTAGGTCTGGGGTAGGGTACGGTTATGACGCCTTGGGTTCTGCGTCTCATATTCACGCTAAACGATGCCATGTGCGTTGGATTTAAACGCGCGTCACCTGTATGACGCCTTGGGTTCTGTCTCATATTGATGCTAAAGGATGCCATGTGCGTAATATTTCAACGAAATGTACAAGCGTCACATGTATGACGCCAAAGGATGAGAACGGGCTGGATTAACAGTGTGTGTGCGTGCATGCGTGCGTGCGTGTGTGTGTGCGCGCGCGCGCGTATGTGTGTGTGTGTGTGTGTGTGTGTGTGTGCGCGCGTGTGTAAGATGAGAAAATGGGGAAGACTTGATAATGTTTAATGTTCAATCCTGTTGTGATTGCAGAGTTTTCTATATAGGCTGAGGACATAAAGAATATGTTATTGCTGCTTAGTGCTTACTATACTTAAAATTGTGGACTTTGCATTCAGTATTCTAACACAGTATGTGCTATTGCTTGTAAACAGCCAGCTAGCTAATTGAATTAATGAAATCCTGCTTGGGGACCTTGAGACTACTTCATTTGATCACCTAACACTTGATGATGTATGAAGTTATATTAACAAACTGTGATCATTTAAATAGTGTAAATCCAACACACTTTTTTTCCCCACTGTATAGCCTTAATAAATAATATTTTTACTCAGTATGAATAAAAATGTTGGTCTTTAGGAAAATAATTTTTTTTAAATTAATATTGAATCAAAATGTAGGGTTTAAACAAATCTATAAATACAGCTTGAGAAAAAAACAATCAAAAATCTTTTTGTTTTTTAAAAAATGTCAGTGTTTCAATCCCAGATGAACCCTGTAAATGACATCTATAGACCTGCCACCGTGTCATTATACAGTGAAAATGCATAACTTTTGAAGTGAGAAACAATGGCATTTGGCATAAATAACAGTCACATTGCACCTACTTGTGGAAAAGCACCATTTTGTAATTAAACACAAGTACAAAGAAAATTTGAGAGCTCATATGGAGATGAAAAGTGAATAAAAATGATATATGCATATAAGTTTTCTGCCTAACACTGTGTTTCACGAGGGTCAGATCATTCTCAGCTGCTCCTTTACGCGACTCCATTGCTATATTTCCATGTATAAATCTTGCAAAAACAGACCCCCACCTTCTCTTCCCACAGGAGCCGTGGCAACCAGGGATGATCCCGCAGGAAAGTCTCATAGCTCAGACAGTGCTTGACCGCAGTGGAGACGTTACCCATCCGGCTAGCACGACCCGCTAGCCCAGCGCTGTCCCCGGATGACACCTGTAGAGATCAGAGCGCCGATGCCTCTCAGCATCGCTTCGACGGGCTCGGGATGACTCAGCTGTTACCATGGCGACCGCATCCCTGCCTCCTGCGCACAGTGATGTCAGGAGGGGGAGGGAGGAAGACGTTACACAGCATTTTGTTGGCTTTTGTCTGACAGCTCCCGCTGGGATCTCGGCTCTAACCACAAGCTGCTTATGTTCCTGCGCTCGGCTCCCCTTCCCAGCGGAAATCTCCAGCTCCAGGGAAATACGCTGTCTTCATTGATCTCCTGTGACTGCGGAGCTCATGCTTCTCAATGGCCGGCCGTGGCTCTCCTGCCAATGTCAACTGTGCTCTGTTATAAAATCTCTCTGTAAAGCCCGGCCGCAATTTACTTGTGAAAGAGCCATTCTTTCTGGCCCAGGTGCTCACAATAGAGAGGTTTAAGGAAGCTCTTGTGCTGAACTCGTCCTCAGTTAGACGCCGGTGTGTGTCGTGAGAGGGTGTGTGTGTGTGTGTGTCGTGAGAGGGTCTGGCCTCTCTCTCACGGGGGGGAATGCAACCGTACACATTTATTAGGCATCAGCATTTCTCGCATGCATGGCAGAGGCTGATAAATCATAAAGAATAGCAAAACATGTTCGGGGTTCAACACTTCTTGGACAATGAATAGCCATGACTTTTCCATGACCTCTGAAGTCATTTCATTACGTATTTGTTTTAAATATATATATATAATTTTCGAGTCACTGCGACCTGTAAACCACTTCAAAGACTCACTGTGTTTGCAAAAATGTTCTATGCTGGACAAGAAAACATTTTGTAAGTAAGCAAGCTCGACGTGTGCTTATAGTTATTAAATGTGCACTTCATATCATATTTTTAAAGATGATTGATATTTTTTATATCAGATGATATTATCAAAGAAAATGCCTCTTAAGTGTAACTAAACGGAAAACACTTTCATAACTGTTTCTTAGCAAACAAAGTGCACTTAGCAATGTCAAATAAATGTCAATTTTTTTTTGCTTTATAGTTTTAAATCATTGTTTTAATAATCTTTTGTCTTGCTTTAAAAAAGCACACTTTGAAATCAGTTTTGATTTGTTGACTAACTAAAGCACAAGCCCTTGAATATAATCCTATTCAATATTACATTTAAAGTTAATATATTTGAAATGGCCTCAATTGCGAGTTCATCACAAATGCAAACATAAAAAAGCAGCTAATTGCATTTAATAAACGGTAACCCTTTCTATTAAGTGCATGCTTATAACGAATTATAGCCCCATTTATACTTATTAATAAGTAGTATTACTATTCTATACATTTATAATACGTATAAACAAAAGTTTATCATACTTAAAAACCAGTTTAAATGGAGCTATAATTCATTATGAGCATGGACTTCATAAAAAAGTGTAATACATTTTAATTGAACTGCGATTGATTATCAAAGCACACTGCATTCATCTCGCAGTGAAGGGCATTATTTTATAATATTTCTGTAATAAGGACTCTTTAAAAACATGCTAAACTTCTTTTACATATGTGGTTTCTTTGGGTACATGTATATGACAATGATGTACTGAAAACGGAAAAGGTTTCCTTTGCATTTTTCACGTTCAGACGACGCTATTGTGAAAACGGTAACGCTTCATTTTTACAGTACTTACGTGTACTTACAGTGTACTTACCTAGAAAGTACTGGCTAATTTCAGGTAAGTACATGGGTTAGGGGTATGTTCAGGTTTAGTACCTAGTTATTACCCAGTAATTATAATTACTGTAATAAGTACATAGTAAGTACATGGGTAACAGGACTGTAAAAGGAAGCGTTACCGTGAAAACATGGATCCACAAAAACGCTGTATTATACATGCCAGGCCAGTAGATGGCGATGCCACTTTGTAAAGAAACGCTACACGTCTATAGACTGCACACGTAATACGCATGCACATGACAGAGACAATAACGGTATCTTGTACTTTGAAACCATCCATATGTAGAGAGCTTTGAGCACCCAGAAAAGCGCTATATACATGTAACGGATTATTATTATAAACCCATCTTCAAAAGTTTGCCCCCAAAACGCCATTGTCGTGTAAATCAACGGCCAAGCGCATAAAAAGTTGAACGTTTGCAGTTGAGAACGGTGTCGTGTAAACGGCCCCTTTGAGTGTCTCAACCAGTACTTTGAAAATGAATGCATTACAATATTGCGTTACTCCCTTAAAAAGTAACTAATTGCGTTACTTAGTTACATTTTTAGAAAAGTAATGCATTATTACTCCATTACTTCCATAGAAGGAAATGCAGATTCACACCTGTACAGTAGAGGGCGCCGCTCAAACAAACCTCTCAGCTGCTGTTATTCTGGAGAAAGGTAGAATAGGATCCAGGAGAAAAAATTTAACACTTTACCAAAAAAAAATATTTTTGTCATTTTTGCTTATGGTTTAACTGAAACATCGAAGGTCAAAAGCAAGTACATTGGTCAATAAAGTAAGATTAAATGCATAAAAATGTATGCCTTATTTAACATATTTAGTTATTGGAGGTTTGCATTGTATTCTGAGTCTGCATTTCACTGATTTGATTCATTTTGAGGAATACTGAATCTTTTTTTTGTGCAAGTGAGATGAGTAAATGCACGCTCACATTTAGTCTAGAACAACTATAACCATCATGTTCACACACACACACAACGCCTCTGCACTTCGATTTGTCTCAACATGAGGACAGGAGAGCTGTCAGTCAATAAATGGGAAAAAGTAACTCAGATATTTTGTTGTACTTTTTAAAAGTAATACGTTACTTTACTAGTTACTTGAAAAAGTAATCTGATTACATAACTCAAGTTACCTGTAATGAGTTACTCCAACACTGGTCACAACAATATTTGCTTGGCCAATGATATGAGTTTTGATAATCTGTTTGTCTGATTCTCTGAAATGTTAGCCAAATTAAATGCAAGGACAGACCATTAATCTTCTTAGTTGCATTTACATATATAGTCTACATACTAATTTGCACAGACTTTCCTACTTCTCTCTGAAAGCATGTGATCCTGGAGCTGCCGGGACCCTTCTGTGGCGGTGTGTGTGTGTGTGTGTGTGTGTGTGATTCAGAATTGCCCCCAGCTGGAGTTTGCCGTATTAGATCTGTGTCCCTACCGAACCATTTAGCGTTTCCTTTCCTTGAATGCTCTCTAACTAAAAGGACAAAAAGTGGACATTCATCTTGACAAATACCAGCTGTCGGGGTTCACATCAAAGAGGTGAGCTGCACCTTCAGGGCATTCTGGGTAATGTAAAGTAACACAGCACAGGTGAGCGAGTGTGGGGACTTTTCCCAACTTCTTTTATCATCCCAAATGTGCTCTTGTCAACATTTAGCCAGTGAGCATGACAGCAGGATGAAATGTTAAATAAAGCACAATTTCATTAGCCATTACCTGAAAGCATGGGTTATTTTGGCCGCACCAGATGTTCGTCTCTTTTTACCGTATTCCTCCTGCAATTGTAGATGATTTAGGAGCATAGGACTCCTATGCGTTCTGCACAAACAAATCCTGCTGGGTTAGCTTCGGGCCTCTCGCGAATTAACCTTTGCCTCTGTGAACTTAAATAGGTAAAATATTTATGCTTTGCTGTCTCTTGTAGAGTAATCACTGGTGGACTATCTATGGGGCGCACCGTGTGTTTTCCCCGCGGGCCGGTAGATTTGTGGGCTGGCTGTAGACACCGAATTTAGATACAAAGTAAATATGTAAAGATTTTAAAGGGATAAAAGGTCAGACATCATCTGAAAGCCACTGAAACCACAGTAGCGGATCCACAATCTACTCTATCACACATTTGTGGAGGTTTTACGGGATTGCAAGGTTTGAATTTATGGACATTTTATTGCTTTTGTACACTATATAAAAGTTGTACTATGTTGCCATCCATATTAAAGGGGTGATGATATGCATTGTTTTAAAATGTTTCTTGAGGTTCACTTATAGTGTTAATAAAGTTTAAACAAATATATATGCGGAAAAACTATTATTTTCAACTCTCATTCTGACCGTCTGTCTGGAATGATCCGTTTTTAAGGCGCGGCTCCTTTAAGGCTTGTCTGTAAGCGCACTGTTGTGATTGGCTAACATCACTGCATAGAGACAGTATCAACTCCCACTCTCTGTTGCAGTGAGAAAGTGATTGGGAAATATTATCCACATAAAAATGTCATTTACAGATAAAGCATTATGAAATCATTTACTTACGGTTTGTGATCCTGCTTCATCTAACACTTTATTTTACACTGTCCTTGTTACATATGTTATATTTACAGTAAATTATGCATAATTACATGCAACTAACCCTCGACCAAATCCTAATCCTACCCTAACCCTAGAGTAAGTACATGTAGTTGCCTACTATTACTCCGTACTTAAATATATAATTACATTTAGGGCTGTGTATTGGCAAGAATCTGGCGATACGATACGTATCACGATACATGGGTCACGATTCAATATATCGCGATATATTCCGATACTGTGCATAATGCGATATATTGCAATTTTTTTTTTAAAGTAGGACTATCATTTTAGAAAAAAGTATTATTTGAAAAAAGACATGATGTGCATAAAAGTCAAACAAGTTTACTTTAGGTAAACAACAATTCAGTACAAGCAAAATCAAACTGCCAGTTTGGGACTGTGCTCACAGGTTCTTGGTGAACACATTTTTATATGCTCAAGTAAGCCATAATAAAATAAAATAAATACAGACCCTGTCACAATACATAAAAAAAGAAATCTGAAAAATCACACAATCTCAAAAAAGAAAAGACATTGTTATGTCAATAAAAAAAAGTGCTTGCACTATTCCTAGTACACAACATGTACACTAGTACATCCAACATGTTTTGTGTTGCAAAAACACTAACACGATTCCTAAAGGAAACATTGAAGAACTTAATGTAAATTGTCAGAAAATACACAGCCCCTGACTGCAATGCATATGCATAACAGGCTAATGCATAACAGGCTAATGCATAACATAAGGTGCAATCTGAGGTGCAGGATCCAACACATAACACTTAGTGTTATAAAAACACGATTCCTAAAGGAAACTTTTAGGAATGTAACTCTAATTATTAAATCAATGAAAAGGGAAGCTTATTTAATCTTAAGGTTTTTGTGGAGGAAAACCAGCTGATCAACATGCTCAGGCTTTAAGACACTTCTCTGTGCATTAACAATATCTCCCCCGGAGGAGAAAACTCTCTCCGAAAGCTAGACATTCCAGCACGTTTGTTTTAACCTCCTTGTAAAGATTGGGCAAAGCGATATCAGTGATGTGTTGCCGGGACGGTATAGTGTAACGAGGCTCCATTGTTTGCACCATATAACGGAAACCTTCGTTTTCAACCACACTGAGCGGACGCATGTCTTTACAAATGAAATAAACTACCGACTGGGTTATTTTGGTTGCACGAGTTGAAGTCGTTGGTAATTTGTGCGTTTGAACTTGAGCAAGGGTGAGTTGTGAGGGGTCGACTCGTTTAGCTTGCTGTTTGCTTAACTGAGTGTCTGAATGGTGTCTTGCTAAATGTGCCCTCAAATTCGTGGTATTACCAGAGTACTTAATCTTTCCCAGACACAGTTTACAAACCGCATGGTTCTTGTCGATATCTGTAGAGCACTCTTTACTCTGGAAACCAAAATAATTCCACACTTCAGCACGGAATGCAGCAGGAGCCGGTCTTACGTGGGGTTCAGCCATAGCTATGTTTTTAGCTTTTAGCAAAAAGTTAGACGCGGTTAGGCGAGAGACTAGTGGTGCGTCTCAGCATAGCCATCTAGTGGTAGGGATTTTAAATACAACATAAACTTAAACCATGAATATTTTTGCACGTAAACTAAAAAAAAAATCGATATTGCGTTTTTGAAAATCGATACAGTATTGCCAAGTAAAATATCGCGATACTTAAGTGTATCGATTTTTTTCTTACACCCCTAATTACATTGTAACAATGACACCTTAAAATAAAGGGTTACACTTTATTTTAAGGTGTCCTTGTTACAGTGTAATTATATATTTAAGTACAGAGTAAAATTAAGTAACTACATGTACTTACTATAGGAATAGGGTAGGATTAGGATTTGGTTGAGGGTTAGTTACATGTAATTATGCATAATTTACTGTTATTACTACAGTAAGTACATGTAACATGTGTAACAAGGACACCGTAAAATAAAGTGTTACCAAATAAAGTGTAACCAAAGTTTCTTAGTGACTCTCCATTACACTGTGCCTCGTTTACATGCAAAATGCTCAAACATATCATTTTCCAGTGTATAGGCGAATGTCAGCCATTAAGCGACTGAACGCCAGTGGGCGGGGCCTGAGGTGCGATGATGTATAACTATTGGTCAATGTCTTGCTCTGGAGGCGGGCATATGCAAATGTATTTGCCCATGTGACGTCACAGATCCCCCTATATCCAAACGTGTTGTTTTTGGAGCTTGATTAGGTTTATAATGGAGGAAGTTTTAAACTATGAAACTTGCAAGATGATTTCTCATGACATGATCCCTTTAAAATCTGTCAATTAAAACCACTAAAGAACTGGGTAAGAGGGCTGTTGGCGGGGTCTCTGGCCCTTTAATGAGGAGGAACGTAGTCATTGAGGGTCCACCCATTACATTTTGTCAATTGAAGCAATAGTTTGTGTTCACGGTCGGCAGTCCATCACTGATGACATCACAGTGAGTCACACACTCTCAGTCACTCTGAATTTGGTGTTGAAATAATTCACACTCAAAGATTGCTAGTAGATTTCACAAACAATTACCAATAAATGTAGCCTGGTTAAAACCAGAGCATTCTCAGTTGTAACGGAGTTATGGTCTGGCAAAGCGTCATAGAGAAATCATTTCCAGAGGGGCGTCACCAACGGACGTCGCGGATAGACCTAAACCCAATCAGAGCGATGAAGGAGATGACGTATGCAGAGCGGCGGGAGAAACATCTCCGAGTGTTGTTCTTTGCTCGTTTTTTAACTAAAAGGAAACGTCAAATGGCTTAAAACAGACGCGATAGCTGATTGGAACGAGTGATGTTCGACGGCGGCATCCATCTTTGTAATGTAGGCTACAAAATCTGCTTCAAAATCCCAGCGCTGTCGTCATCGTGTAAAGCCCGCCCCAACGTTTCTGATTGGTGCCGTGATTTCGACGGATTGGAAATGGGCTTGAATGAGCTCTTTGCCAGACTAACTTTCAGAGCAAATCTAAATTTGCCGGAAGTTGTCTGGGTTTTCTCAGGCTACAATAAATGGCAAGTAACACTTTAAGTCAAAGTGGCATTTAGAAGTATAAAACCTGAAGGGGTGAGCGGGACACAACCTAACACGGGCTAGTTGTCACACACTTGTTTTAAATACTTCCACACATGCCAGCATGACGAAACTTAGTGTATTTAGTTGCCATATGAAAACTATATAGAGAAAAAATTCTTAAATCTTTGGAAGATATCACTGAACATTTATTTAACCATAGCAAAAGTACATTTCTTACACTGTAAACCCGAATAAGTTGGCACAACTCAAAAAAGTTGCCTCAAATTTTTTAAGTTAAGAAATTCAAAGTTTAAGTAAGCAGAACTGACATATTTTTATTTTGTATTTGTACATTTGAAATGTTCTTAACTTGAAATGTTTGAGTACACTAATTCTTAAATTAAACTTTACTTAGCTAGCTTTAACAAGCTAGTTTGCTAACATGCTATTTTGTTAACATCTTAACAATAGTATGCTATACAATAACACTTGCAGAAATAGGAAGGTTTTATTTGCTCTCAAATCAAGCTCATACACCACTTGTCACCATGATGGTAACTATCCTAAAACCAACATTAACAGAAATTCTTCTAAATTAGCATAACGAAACATTAATCATTACTAAATCACCCGCTTAACATTAATCTTGCACAAAAAAACATTGTATTACACTTAATTTTAGCATTTACTCTCCCTTTCGAGTGCCATCGGCAAAGCATGCTGGGAAATATACATCCCAGCCGTTTCAGTTAGACTTAAGTTTGTCTAAATTAAAAGAAATAATTTCATAAAACTCAAAACAATGAAACAGTTCAGTTTACTTAAAATATATCCATTCTGTGAACTTGAAAGAAAAAGAAAGTGCTAAATACTCATAAAAGTTAATTTGACTGAACTAATTAGTTTAATTTAAGTTTTTCCTACTCAAACCAATTAAGTATTTTGAGCGTTAGGGTTTACAGTGTTATATTAATCATCATCTCTGTTTTTGTGTTTATTTAAAATGAGACAAATCTGATATTATTTTAATCTCCAATTTGTTATTTAACAGTTGAGATCTTTCTCTGATGCTGATCTAACAGCAGAAGACACTCGCCGGGTTTAAATCCCAGTTGTGCAGGCGGGGCATGTTGTCACACGAGTGAGCCCCTGATATTATATTCTATACTTTTTTTAATTCTATTGAGAAACCATGAGAAAAAGGTGAATAAAGACTTGAGAGTCAATGTCCAGAAATTATTAATGTTTTGTACTATGTTGTATAGCTGTGTTTTCCGGTGTGTTCGTTGTCAAACTGAAAAATATGTTTATTTTTAATTATTAAAAATTGGCATTATTTTATATGAAAAAGTTTATTAAGAAAATATTTTAGTTTGTCTTGGATACTTTTTTGATTAGCTCAGATAACATTTTAATCTGTCATATGGTCATGTTACAATGAACTTCCCCACTTCCATTCTTTCAGAGTAAATCAGGAAAAAAGTATACACTGTATTAATAAAACAAAACCACATATTTGTACTAGACATGTGGGAAATTAATGTCGGAAAAAATAAGTAGGTTTACTCAAACTGAAAAACTCAAAAAGCGTTAGATTGTGCACCGCTCTCCACTAATAATCTTTGTTTTATTTACAACTTTAAAACAAATTATTTAATTTTTTTACTGTAGAGCGTGCGAGACACTTCCAGGTTTTGGGTGCTGGATCTCCAGCTAAAAATAAAATGCTGTTAACAGGGACAAAACTCTTTCATTGTCTCCCAGAGCATTAGTTCCAGTGAAATCTAGTACACAACACTGTAACAAACTTTCCCCATGACTAAAACTGGCTTTCACATCGGTCGGATGACTTTAATGAGGGAAGAAATGGAGCCGTGGATGAATTGAAAAGATAAATGGCAGATGCGACGAAGCCTTCCTCGGATGTTTTATTTGGAGTGCTGGTGTAATCTGTACCGTTATGTCAGTGAAAGAGTTTAGTTCTTCCCTTTTTCATCCTTAGCATGGAAACAGATGTGAGAAATATGCTTTACGGGGAACAGGTTTAGATGAAGCATCAAAGAGGTTTTAAGCCATCAGATAAATCCTGAAAACATAGTGAACTGCTCAAAACTCAAGTCAGATTTGATCAATTTTCGTCCATACGATTTCAATTGTCCCATAGAAGCTGCGAGAATAGATTCAAGCTTTGATTGTGACTTCAAAAGCTCAGTGTGTCCACTTGTGGGAAGCGTGTGCACGGCTGTACACGGCAAGCTTGAGATGAGTTCATAATAACAGAAGGGAAACAGAATTCTGATTATTGAAGTCTGGGTTTTTTTTACCACCATTATTCACACACCCCAATGCACAGCACGAATGATGACCTCACACACAGTAGGTGTGTTACTCATAGATATCCATAATAAAGGCTAGATGTCTCGTCCGCGCTGCTGGCCAATGGAGGTCGACGTCCGCACTGGCGGCCATCTTGCCACAGGCAGCTCGCTCACTCGTAACATTGTGTTTTAATGGTGCATGTACTTTTTAAATAACCATAACTTGCTCAATTTTCTACCGATTTTCAAACGGTTTGGTTTGTTATAAACGTCAGAGATGTAGTTATGACACTGCATACTTATGAATAATAAGTGTATAAATAAATAATCATCCAGAATTATAGCCACGTTAATAACGTTTGTAAGAAACCAAACCGTTTGTAAATCCGTCAAAATTTCAACGAGATAAGAGTATTTGTGTTCGTGCTGATCACTCACCTTACATCAGGCATCACAGAGCCCGCCAGAAAGCTTGCCTGTGACAAGATGGCCGCCGGTGATGACGATAGAGACTCCGCCGTAAGACATCCTTTATTATGGATATCTGTGTTACTGGCCACTGTTTTAATCAAGTCACGTCAGATACACAACTACGGAGCCCCTAAAGGGACATATGGTGGGGAAAAAAATTAGACGGGAGGAAAAATAATAATGCTTTTGCATTCTCTCTCAAATCTTTTTCTTTCCCCCGAGAAATTTTACATTAACCTTTGTGTTTTCTGCGAGCGAACAAAGTTTCTCAGGGGAACGCGATTGTTTGGTGAGCGAACGCAAAAGTTTTAAAATATGTTTTCAGCGATTCGGAGTGGAGGGAAAATTTCATAATAATGTTCTTAGAGTTCATTCCTGAAGTTGTGTGAACTAAATACGGCATCCGTGTAAGTCATGTGCACTCTGGTCAGAGCGTAATAATGCGATTAAGGTGTTTACATGCCTGTTTATTGCGTGTATTGTTTATTACTAAATCAGTGTACCTACACCACAAATCTTAATGTAATTTATGGTTACTACGATTATGAGCTTTATCACATTAGTTTGATTGAAGTATTGTATTTATGCTGTAAAGTTTAATTGCAGAATTGCCAAAACCCCATTATAATCACATCATGCATGCAAATGTAGTCAATGCTGATTGGCTTAGCGCGGCCAAAACAGTCAAATACTAATCATTTCATATAATATCTGTACAGTATATCTGCAGTTTTGGTTATGGGTGTCAAATAAATTTTGAATTTCCCAACATAATTTGTGATAATGGATGTCTGTATTACAGTACAATGTGTTCACCTGTTCATATGTTTTACCTTTCCAAAAAAGCTCTTTTTCGATCCTGTCAAGCATGTGTGGAAGTCCAGCTGGTTCTGAAAAACCTAATAAAATGTAACTTTCTGAGTCCACCACATCACAGATTAACCATAACATTATGCATAGTTTGCTTTCGGATTACTTCGCTAGAACACTGTGTTAACACACATTGACATTGATACATGTGGACAGATGTTTTAATGTGCTTCTAGATGTATCGGTTGGAACTTTTAATTGCACCATTGAGAGATCCTGCTGGCTCGCTCCACACAAAGTACAAATCCAATGAGTTCAGAAAGGTTTCAGATATATTTCAGCACTCCATTTAAAGGAGCGATGTGAAAAATGAAAGAAAAAACCCCAGCTGCCAACGGCTAAAGTGTGAAAAAGTAACTCTCTATAGAAAAGCTCTTTTCCTGATCACGCTAAAGTATTTAGACCAAATATTAATCAGCCGGACGGCTTTAACTTCAAAATAATATACGGCCCTCTTGGAATGAAATGTAGAGCGCAGCTGAGTGTGAACCACCAAATTCAATGGAGTTTGCATGAAATAAAGAATGCAAGTTTTAAAGAATGACACAGAGAATCCATGGAAAGTCCCTTCTCAACTCCAGTGTGCAGTGAACACATACGAGCATGAGCGGGAAAGTAAACAATGCGGAAAACGTGAACCCTTCCACATGGGATGTGAGGTAATATTTGTGTCTGCCTGCCCTTTCTGAAAGGACTCTTGTCTGCGCTGCCATGGCTTTACTCTCAATGCGCAATGCTAAACATGGACACATAGACCTAGTTCCACAGACAGGGCTTAGATTAAGTCAGGATTAGGCCTTAGTTCAATTTAAGTAGCTTTTATAAACGTGCCTTAGAAGAAAAGAAAACATTACTGGTGTAACATGGGACTAAAACCTCGTCCATATATATTCCTTTTTCACGTCGTCCTCTTTTTTTCAGTGCACATGAAAACCACAATTGCCAAAGTGCGATTCATCTTGCATTTGTTTACCACTAGCACATGCTGATAACATTTTATTCTTCTATACTAACTTGCGTCGTAACATACACTGTAAAAAATAAAACCGTGATTTTTACGGTAAAAAACCGGCAGCTGTGGTTGCCAGAACTTTGCCGTCAAAAATACGGTAGCAACGTTGTTGGTTTTACAGACTTAACTTAAAATTTACAGTAATAAACCGTATTTTATTATCTGATATAATGTTAATTTACCAACCTATCGAAGTACTAATATCTGTTTTGTACCATTGTAATAGACTGCCAACCAACGATCATCACAGCAGTGATGAGAGTCACATGATCAATCAAAGCTCATAACAAGCGCCTCTTCCACAAGAAGGTTAATACTTATGTAAAGTATTATGTGTATTATTATGTGTAATATTATGTAAAGAAGCTGCACAGTTTCATTCGCACAAACATTAAACACCATCATGGTAACACACATGAAATTAAACAAATGCAATAAACATTAATTTAACAACATTAAATGTAACATAAAACCCTAATGTACATAACTGATTAGAAAAAAAAACAAGAAACCTATGAGGAAAATGTGAAGTGTCATACAGGGAATTGTGGGTTTTTCACTGTAAATTATACAATGAGTTGTTCTTTTTCGCTTTCAAAAACTGTAAATTTTACGGTATTTTACAGTAAAATTACATTAAATGTACCATGAGATCTATCACAGTTATTTACCGTATATAGTACGGAAATGTTCTGTTAACCAATTAACAGTTTTGCACTGTAGCATTTTTACCGGTCTATTACCGTTAAAATCACGATTATTTTTTACAGTGTACGATTCAATATATGTGTCATCTTCGTATACGTACATGTCGTACCCAAGTTTATTAGATCCATGTCGTACAGTGTGATTTGTAATGATCTTTGCTGAAATCACACAGTCTGTAGCGATCACTGGGAATCAGCGGATGAAAGGCTGGCGAATACAGGTGTTCCTTCTTACACAGATTGAACGAGACTTCTGGGGTCAAATGTAGTCTTCTCTCGCCTCTTTCACACCAAAACACACATACAAATAACACTGGACTCCGAACACAGAGGACGTGACCTTGTCCTGGTAACTAGCGTGTAAAAAATGTGCCCCAGATGGTTGACTTGCTCAGGGACGTCTGATTGAGCTGTAATAAGCCCACCCACTGAAGCCAAATTAGAAAAAGGGTATGTGGAAAGATGAAGAAAGTAAACTGGAAAACATTTTGATTAGATCGAGTTTCAGCAGCGTTGTGGGCCGACTGCAAGCGGACACTGTCCAAATAAACCATGAGGCCAGAGAAAAGAAAAATGTTCTAGCTTAGGATAGGGTAAAGTAATGGGAGAAGAATTTCACAAATAAATATGACAACGTTGATACTTTACGATAGTGATTGACATTTTATTTATTTATGCCACCAGTTTGTTTGTTTTCATTAATCGTCCACAAACAGAACAAGAAAAAAGTCGTTTTTTTTACTGTGTAAAATCACAAAACAAACTCTTCCCTGCCTTTAGGTGTTTCACATAATGTCACATGGGTTAAGAATCATGTGTTTTCCATTCATTTAAACAAAGCTTTGCACGTGTGGAGATTGTGTTCTCTTGGGGTGTAGTGTCCTAAATATTTACCTAACAAGATAAAACACATCCCTAATCATGTTAATGTGTACGGAACAACACAACTGCATTTTTAGCAGCGTTTCGTGTGTAGGTTGTGGTTTCATTTCAAGCATACCAACGTTTATTGCAGTGTAACATGGATATGACTGACGATCGCCCCTTCGAAAACACAAAACAACAAGCATATGAAGTTCATTACTACAATGAACTCGAAAAGCAGAAACAGCGTGGCTATTTGAGCAATCGAAGCGTATGAGGCACAGATTTGTGGGGCGGTGTGGGTGTCCCCTGGTTATATGGTTCAAAAAACATAAAACCCTGAACTATTTCATCAAGCATGTTTACACGCACAGCATTTTCCGATTAAGTTCCATAGTCGGGTTAAGCCTTTAATCTGGGGGGGAAAAGTGTTTTAAAAAAATAGTCTCCCTTTTGCTCTAAAAATGACCTGGTCTGTGATTTCTCACAGCTGTCCTTGAGTCTCAGCACTCATAATTACTTTCATTTGGACATGCTCAGATTTAAATAAACAGTTGATATTCTGGTAACACTTCAGGGACTCATTTGTTAACAGGTAATGCATTAGCTAACAATATATTTGGTAAGACTTTATATCGATTGTCCACTTTAGATATATTCTACTAATAGAAGTACTGCTTAATATCTGCTAACACTTTATTTTGATGCTTAACAACAGACGTTCTAGAAGTAATACGTCAACTTATTCTGTTAACCCTAACGGTTTACTCTAATGAGAGTTAGTTAACATGTAGTTGACAAGTTACTTACAGTTAGTAGGATGTCTAAAGTGGACTATCAAAAGAAAATGTTATCATATTTTTTTTAAAGCATTTATAAATCTTTGTTAATGTTAGTAAAAATATTATAGTTCATGTTAGTTCACAATGAATTAATTTTGTTAACAAATACAACTTTTCATTTTAATAATGTATTAGTAAATGTTGAAATTAACATTTACTAAGATTAATAAATGCTGTAGAAGTCTTGTTCATTGTAAGTACATGTTAATTGTTACCACAATATCCATTGGTTATAGAAATCTGAGCATGTCCAAATGAAAGTAATTATGCGAGCTATGACCCGAGGCACAGACAGCTGTGAAAAATCATAGAGCCAGGGCATTTTTTATAGAAATAATGAGACAGAATATTTTATTTGATGTGTTCCACTAGTTATTGATATTCATTGACGTGTTTACATGACACGACATGATTACACAACAATTGGGTTAATATGTTTCAAACATGACAGCTCTCAGAGTGAACTATTTAACCACATGCTTGGTATTGGCGTGCGAGATCTAAGTGTCACGATCGTTGTACTGTCTTGTAATTTGTAGGACTTTTATGTTTTATGTAGTATATTCTTAGGCTATGTTTACACGGAAACGATCTGAAGAGAAAACGCAAAAGTGGCGTTGCATTATCACTTTTTATTCTGCGTTTAGACGAGCGTTATGGTTGGGAAATCCGCGTGCATACAGTGACGCAAAAGTGTGTGAAATTCGATGTAGTATGCACTCCAGGCAGCTAGGTGGCAATGTGAAGCACTGCCACACAATAACACCAATATCTTAGAATATTTTGTACAACTGCTGAAAAGACTCTTGTATGTTTTTCAGAGCTGCTAGGGCAACTTGAAGGTCCGACGTATGGAAATAATCTGACATGTTGGTTGTTATTTTCCTGTACTGGCGCATGTGACGAAAACGTGTACGCGGCGAGAGCCACCGTGAGCAGATTTGCGTTTTTACCGTTTAGACGGGAACGCGACGGTGGAGCTTTTTAAGATTTCCACTCTGGAGGGTGGTTTCACTTTTTTGCGTTTTTAAGCCCCCCAAACGCCGTTGCCGTGTAAACGAAAGGCACATCCGATAAAATATTTTTACGTTTTCACCCGGAATCGTTCTCGTGTAAACGGGGCCTTAGTTCCCCATTGTTTCTGTGTTCACTTCCTGTTTTCCTGTTTTGCATTGCTTGTTTGTCACCATAGTTCCCATGACATCAGTCCCCAACACCTGTCCCTCATCAGCCCCTGGTCTATTTAAACATCAGTACTTCAGTTGTTGTTTGTCAGTCGTTATTGCTGTTTGCTGTTCCATGTTCCTGTCCTGAGTTTCTTTGTTGGCCCTGGAGTATTGTTTGTATTATTATTATATTAAGAATTAAATAAGATGCATAAAGGACATGCTTTTGCAAGACTATAATAAACCCCAGTAGCAGATCTACAGGTGGTGCTGGGGAGGAGGAGGGGTCAACAGAAGTGTTCATGATGGGCGATCGCAGGCTAGCGAACAACCACATGGTTTCGCACATCTGGTTGGCTAATCCACGGCAATAGAGGAAACAATCAGTGCTATAGGTTAGAGTTTCATGACTGAAAGTATACAAACCAGTCTGATATTAATCATGTTATTTATGTAGAGCGTGAATATTAGTGTGCAATACCTGAAGAGCCCCAGTCTGATCAATTGTGTGCATACGTGTGCCGCTCTCTGCAGGGAACGGGACAGTAAATTCATCTCGGTCCCCTTTCATGTGGCCACGGGGCTTATACTAAGAGAGCCTGCTCATTGGCACAGGGTTCCCTAAAATAGCAGCATTCATACTGGGCCTGCTGTTGTAGAAAGGAAGACATTTAGTGGAATTGGACGGAATCCATGATATTAAACAGTAGATGGGATTGTGAAGCAGCGGGAGTAACCGTGCAGGGCAGCGGGCCGCAGGAATGCAAATCATCCACGCCGCTAGAAGTGAGGTTAGCAGGTGGCCTCCGCTATTCATGGGACGTCAACACTCTTTTTAGATCGGGACCACATAACGTCTGGGTACCCTGAGCACTGGTTTCAATTAAGTCAAGTACAGTCATTCCGTTTTCTGGCGTTCAGCGAAAAATGTACTTCATAAAAATCTTTGTGATCAGATAAGGTCAGCATAGATTTGCATGCAAAGATGATGATGATGATGATGTTTATTTCAAACCTGCATTCTGGTTTTCTCACAAATCAACATTACAGGCTACATAACAGACAAATTATACAAGTGCATGGTTTGAAAAGGAGGTGGATGAAGCAAACGCTTATATAAGTCCAGATCTGGGTAACACTTTACTTGAAGGGGTGTGCATAAGACTGACATGACACCTTCATAATCATGACATGACACATGTTATGAATATGAAGGAAGTTTTATGCATGTTTGTGACAACTGTCATTAAGTGTCATTCACTCAATTATGACATTTTTAATGCAAATATGACATTGTTTTGGATGTCTTTGTTATGACACCTTGACATAAACCAATACATCATAACCTGTCAGTGTCTTTGTCATGACAACTTGACATTACTAAGACAACACAACCTGTCATAAACATGACATAGCAGATTAATTATCAAACTTAAGAAACCACTTAGCTTTATGGGTTAACATTACATTAAACTGTCATGTGGTTGGTTTTGACATTGGCTGTCATGAAGCCATTATAACTGTTTAATGACAAATTCAATTTGTACCACTGTAGTTGAGTTCACGAAAAATATTCATGACACAGTTATAATGGCCTTATGACAGCCAATGTCAAAACCAACCACATAACAGTTTAACTTAATATAATGTCAAGTTGTCATGACAAAGACACTGACAGGTTATGATGTATTGGTTTATGTCAAGATGTCAAAACAAAGACATCTTAAACAATGTCATATTTGCATTCAAAATGTCATTATTGAGCGAAAGACACTTAATGACAGTTGTCATAAACATGCATAAACCCTACTTCATATTCATGACATATGTCATGTCATGGTTATGAAGGTGTCATGTCAGTTTTATGTACACCCCTTCAAGTAAAGTGTTACCCAAAAGACAAAAGGTAACTGCATCTTTTTATCTCACAATTCTGGCTTTTTTTACCCGCAATTGTGAGATACGGTATAAAGTCAGAATTGCGAGATATAAATTCGCAATTGCGAGGAAAAAAGTCAGAATTGTGAGATAAAAAGTCAGAATTAACTTTTATTTGTTTACTCGGTGATCCCAAATGCAGTAATGGAGCAAAAAAAAAAAAAAAGTCATCAGTTGTTTATTTAATTTTTTTCAGCAAATTCATGTCAATCCGGCAACAAACATGATTAATCACCTGTGGTAGAGAAAGACACCGCAAATAGATCTGAAAATAGATTTAATGACATACAAACATGGTTCTAAAATAATTATGCAATTATTTTCCCAAAAAGAAAAAATATATTACTCAGAGTACTAATACAAGTGTATATAAGGAGGAAGAATATTTGCTCAGAAAACCCACGCACTGATATCTAAAGCAAACTCATATAAATCAGCAGTTGTGGGCTGCAATACTTTGGGCTATTTGAGGAAATATGTATAGACATACTCAGTGCTTTTACAACAACACTACACTCGTTTTATTAACAAAGAATTATTGTTTATGTATTTATTTTTGCTAAATCAATATGGCTGTTCTCTTTTTCCACATCAAAAAAAAAAAAGTATTAGGGTTTAAGGCCTTTACATTTCTTTTGTAAAATAGCAGCAGTTCTGTTTTGGAGTGGTTGCTTATGAATTTATGACATGTGATCAAAAGAAAGAAAATTATATTTGATCCTCTAGTCTACGACTCTCTCTCTAACTGGTCTAACTCATTAACATATTCTCAGAGAAAGAGCAATCAGCCATGGATCTATGGTAAGAGTGGTAACTTTTAACTGATCTACATCACACATTTAAAAAAGTTATTACAAAACAAAGCCAAATAAATAAGAGGAATTGTGAGCTAATATATACATAATACTGTACATCAAATGTCAAAAACTATTTCTTTTGATATGTTATTTATTCCAGCAATATGACACAGACGCTCCTCTGCCCTCAATGACATCCGCACGACCTCACCACCATATTCCTGTACTTTTTCAGAATTACATTTGAGCTGTCATCAAAATACAGCACGGATATGGCATTCAGTTTGGTTGGTGCACAGCAAGGCTTTGGCACATTATCAGGAAACATTAGATGGACCTGTGAAGGAAAAAATGAAAGAGATCTATAATATGTTGGATGAAAACCAGTGGTTTTTGACCATACAGCAAGTAAACAATAATATCCTTCAAACCTGACACTAAAACTAAAGCTAACCAAGATCAATTAATACTGTAACAAATGTATTGCTCGTTGTTATTTAATGTAATGGTTGCTTTCTTCGTGTGGACTCATATGTTGTTTTTTCCTTTGGTTGCCATCTTTCCTTCTTGTGTTTAGATCCTGTTCCCTTTGCTCCCGTTGCTGGTTTCTATGGTTACTCATTGGTTAATTGATTATGTTTACCTGAGTCTTGTTTGGTTCCTCATTTATGCTGGTTTCTATGGTTACTCATTGGTTAATTGATTATGTTTACCTGAGTCTTGTTTGGTTCCTCATTTATGCTGGTTTCTATGGTTACTCATTGGTTAATTGATTATGTTTACCTGAGTCTTGTTTGGTTCCTCATTTATGCATGTATTTAAGCCCTCAGTGTGCTTCTTCTCTTGGTCCGGCATTGTCTTCACATGTGTGAACCTGTTACGCTATTTTTTGCCTTCTGGAGTGCCTTTGTTTTGGTAAATAAACTAAATCTTCTGCAATTTAGATCCTCTGCTCCTCTTTCCATGCCTGCGCCGTGACAGTTAGTTCATGTATTAACCAACATTATTTAGTGGGACCTTATTGTAAAGCGTTACTTTTAAGCCTAATTTGCATTTATTTGCACAAAACTGTGGCTCATTTTTTGAACCACTACTACAAACAATTCTAGAAATATTAACTCCTTCCTCGCCATTGATGGAATTTTTTGCTTTCTGTGTTTTCACGGTTATACGGTAGGAGGCGCTATTACACATCTACTGAAAGAGTGCAGAATCTCCTGATCAAAACACAAGAGAAGAAGATAGCATATGTAAGCAGATGCATATGTAAAATAACGCGATCATCAACATTAAACCGTGTTTAAATCCAGGACGAGCTTTAGGACTGTGAAGCTTTGGGGTGTTGATGGACTCGATCTACTCCATCTGTGTTTTGATCATCGTTCTGAATCCGATTCAGATGTAGTCTTTGACAAAAACATGATTTTCTCAGCTCAAAATACCCCACATTCAAGTGTTGATTAAAAAGCTTCTTTTTTTTTTTTTTAAGCAGAGGGTCTGTTTTTTCTTTTGACATATTGCGTGTTCAGATATTCCAACAACAAAATATGAAAATGAAACTTTTGTGAGAATGTTTCAAAATAGAAACTTTTGTGAGAATGTTTCAAAATGTTGGCGCTGGCTGAAAGAGTTAAATAATGAAAAAATGGACACTTACCAAGGTCTGCACAATCGCATGGTTTGTCGCGTTCATATGTGCGTTCAGTGGAAATGAACACTCTCCATCACAATAAAAGGCTGCGTAGCCCTCAGGAGCAATAATCCAATCCTGAAACGAGACAGAGACAGTGGTGTGTGTGTTCTGGCTGCATGGACTAACCAGTCCTGTAACTGATGTCTTGCGAGTCGCCACATGCGCTTACCTGCCATCCTAAGTCGCGGAAGCTCACGTAAAGTTCATGCTTCTTGCAGGCTTGCCTCTGTTCACTGGTGTTCTCATCTAGATAACAGCAACAAAACGGACGTTGAGCCTTCAGACACTGAAGTAGTCGTGTTGTTTAGTCTAGGAGTGTGTGTGGGCTCAATGTGCTCTACGTTTGCAGCTGGCAGGACGTCTTTGTATATAGACTCTAAACGCAGTAAATACTCAGTGATTTGATGGCATTAAAGAGCCCTACATTCAGAAAACATCAGGTAAGCTCAGCATGCATTCTTCAAGTGACTCATCTATGAAGGACAGAAATGTTGACAACTGCTACTTATTAAATGCAAATTAAAGATGCAGTAGGTGATTTTCTTTTCATAGAATAGAAAAATGACTCAAAATTCACCGATATCACCAACCCGATCTCAAGGCAATTCGTACGAATTTTACGAGGTGGCTAATTCGACCTCACTCGTACGAATTAGTACGATTTTTGCTAAATCGTACATATTTTACGAGTTGCCCAATTCGTATGAATTCGTACGAATGACCTACCCCTGACCCCGCCCCTAAACCTACCCATCACGTGGGTTTAGACAAATCGTACAAATCATCGAGTGAGGTCGTACGAATTAGCCACATTTTAATCACTCGTACAAATTCGTAAGAATTGGTCGTGAGATGGCGTTGGATATCACTGAACCCTAAGGCCTTAGCTTTGTAAATGGCAAACTAATTGACAGTGGGCTGATATTGTTGCGCTTCTTCAAGATTGTGGAGTGCAATAGAGCCACAAGCTTTATATTACTACCAACTAACATTAGAAAGTGTCCCACTTTTGCACAATGTGTTGCATCTGAAAAATATGGCTAAAGATGAGCCAAAACATGTAATAATTTAACAACTTGCATTTTAGTGACCTGTTATACTGTTGAGCACTTTTTAATTGTCTTTCAGATATCATAGTGCAACTTACTTGTAATTGTATTATTATTACTAGAATTGTATGATGTTTTAAATTGTATGTATGTTATTTATCGATGAATGTTTTAACTATGCCATATTTTCCCTCTTTTTCTTCCTGGGACAGCAGATGAAATTGAGCTCTCTACAGTAGCTGATTTTGGGGAAGTCATTGTCTATTTAAATGATAAAAAAATGTTAAGAGACGCTAACCAGCTGCATTCAGAAGACATTGAGGTGCACTCTACCCGTCAGTCATTTTGAGCATTATGGTTTGCTGACTTTTTCCGCATTGCAGTTTATTCAGGCCAAGCACTGCCCACTTCAGAAACAATAACCAAACTCGTGACTGACACAGGTAATGTGTTTTTACCATGTTTTATCTGAAACACTTGATAGCATTATATTCAACTGGTGTGGAAAAATAACTGAAGTAATGGTGCAAAATTCTCCACAAGTTATACAGAAAGCACCAAAAAAAAGGAAAATGCTGATAAGTGGATAACACTGATGTAGAACCCTGGTTGCAGGCCTAAACTTGACATGTAAACTTGTTTCTCAAATCTGATTTCTTATCCTTTAAAAATGTGGTTGACTGGAAGGTTGTTCCAGGATCAACAAAGATGTTGATCCTGGAACATGTTGTACTTGGTGAAATCACATTCACTGAAAAAACACGTGTTAAATACAGTAGATCCAGCCAGCTCTAAAACACCTGCATAGAAGTGTACACCTGAAGACATCGATTAGCTGGATCAGGGGTGTTCGATCAGGGCTGGAGATAAACTCTACAGGACAGTGGCCCTTCAGTTTGACACCCCTGACTGAAAGGGTATGTAGATGTTTTGATCAGAACATCTGTTCATCCAGAAATAACACAGACTATTTCACAGACAGCTAAAAAAAAAACAATGGTATTTCTAGTTGAATTGATGTTTGTTTAAAGCCACTATCCTGAAATTTTTTTAAAAATCCAGTGATCTGCATTGACGGTTGCACTTTATTTTACAGTGCGTACACTTACTGGGAGTTGCATGACCACAGATTTTTAAATTCGACTTTCAGTTGATTCGATATCAGCTAATCACTAATGACCTCATTAATAAAAAACATAAGAGATGGGAATGCTTTGCAACATGCCAGAATTTGCAACTAGATGCTAAAGTTTGTGAACAAACTTAATGTTGACTTGGGTAACCTGAACCTCGAGCCGAGACTCGGGTCACCAAACGTCAGAACGCTATTGCTCCAACATAATAACACCTTATTTTTCAGTTATTTTGTCAATGGGTCATTATATTTCTCACAGATTTCTGCTCATTCTAAATCAGATACAGATAAAGTATCAGTGAGAGCATTATTGAGAGAGTAATTGCCTGTGTGAATGAATCCTACCTGTCTGTCAGCGCCTCTAATGGTGAAGCTGTGGGTTTTAGTTTGAAATCAGAAAGCAATATATGCTAGAACGTTTCAGTTCCTAAGAATAAATGTTTAAAAGGTGCAACAATTGCGCCACCGACCAGAAAAAACCTAGTCTAAAGTCAGTGGCGCGTTGCACGTACATTCAGATGCGATTTTAAGCGCGCATGCTTGGCCATAATACAGAGTGTGAACAACGCACATACACTGTAGATGATTCTCTCTTGGGTGGGTTTGTCCCATCCCCAATGTCACTTTTCTTTCTTTTACGGCCCTGACGAGAACATCGATCTCCTCGGCTGTGAACCGATTCTGAAGCGCGCTCGTAAATGCGCCGTTATAATAGTTTTGCGCCATGGAACAAGCGCACCTCGTTCATCATGCTCTTAAAGGGAATGTGACATGACGCTCTTATTGGTTTGTTTCCCGTTACGCCCAAACCACACCTATGAATAATGAAGCTACTTCAGACCAACCCCTTTTAGATTTGCGTCGAGCGTAAGAGTCATTTATCCCGCCGGTTAAATAGCAACAGCGCTGAGATCCACCCACAAAGTTACTTGCGCTTTGCGCTTGACACTTGCGTTTTAGATCGTTAAAATAAGGCCCTAAGTCAGAACAGTCTGAAGGTCTTCTGCAAGGCGGCTGTGTTATTAGTGTCAAAATCACATGATCAGCGACTAGTCGACGCCAAGTTTAATGCGTCATGTGACATGTTGACTCTGTGCAACTCCTAGTCCTTACCTAAGACATGGTTTGTAGGGAAATTACAAACCTGCGCACACATATTCAAACGAATATAACTAGAATCAATTCTTAATGCGAATCAGGTCACAAGGTTCGCGTTTAAAGTCTGTTTAGAGAGAACGCCGTCGTCTTAGTGGCCCCTAATGCAATAAATGATAATTTTGCTGGAAGTGAATCAATCAAAACAAATTTTAGCTGGAAATAACATTATTTAAAAATCGCTATAAAGCCAAAACAATCTCTGTTACCGTAAATTGTATGTTTATCTCTGTAAAGCTGCTATATAAATGAAGATGACTTGACTTGACTAAGAAAGCAATGGGTACTATAAAGTGACTACATTGGTTTAGGGGTAGGTTCTGGGTTAGTACTTACTAGTTATTACCCAGTTATTGTACTATAATAAGTACAATAAGCACATATATGTACATGCTGAACAGAACTGTAAAATAAAGTGTTATCGCATTAATCTTACTTGCTCTTCCTTGGGTAAATCTAACAGTCTGACAAGAGGTTGCGAGATCGAAAAACTGCTTTCCGGTTTGTTGTGTACATGTATCAGACGTAAGTGTGTGAACTTTAGCTGGTTTGGTTGGGCTAACATTTCTCACAGCACCTTTAACGGGCAACTCTGACTGTTTTGAAGTTTGTAAAACTGCACTGTACCTCCACTTTTAAGAGCTGGTGAAGATTTGGGTTGTGCTTTGCTTTTGTTTCTGTTGTGACTCTTCCTCTTGCCTCCTGCTGCTCTCACAGAACGAAGCAGAACCTCGCTGGCTTTGAAAAAAGCGACCAGGAACGGCTGTTTGGACTGAGGTCCGTTCCTTCCGATGATGCCAGCAGATTTCATGTTGATGCTTCTACCTGAAAATCCAACAGACGCATGCATCCGATTACAGAGATCAATGTTAGACAAACAGCCATGATCGAGACCTCGTCCTGGGTGGCTAAATCACCACAACTATGTATGACATCTTCTATGGTCCACACAGATGCTGTGGTGATTGTCTAAATGTCAAACTGAGAGGGAGAGGACTGAAACTGATCCTAAAAAGCTGTCAACTTCGTGGCATCAGGTTCCCATTTAAGAAAGAGGAAAAACTGGGTGTAGTCGTGACTCAAAGATGATACTTCTGTGGAGTCTCACATTTGGTAAACCTGTCTGTTTTGAAGCTAATGACTATGTGAATGAAAGTTAAACCAGCTGCATTTCATGGTCCTTATTTCCAGTAAAAAGGGAATGCAACAATAATTGAAAACAACAAAAGGCCGTCACCAGGAAAGAACACTTAAAGATGACAGCGCTATTAAAGTGACCAGTGATGGTTATTATTCAATAAATTCCCCAACAAATGAGTAACATAGAGTAGCATTAACCTGGCAGACATCCATTGTAAAGTACCACTAAATCCAAAACACATCCCACGTTCACAGTTTGCGTTTCTCGTAACTCCCTCTTTAACCACCGCAGTATAACTCATCGTTGGAGAAATCAACTGTCTCGAACCCGTAGTAACTTTATTGCATATCCGTCATTCGAACCACAATATAGAACTGTTGTTAATGACTAATTACAACTGTTAAATAACCGGTTGGAGATTTAATTCATGTCAGATTATTGCTGTAAATAACCAACATGGCCTCTGAAAACAACTTCATTACTTTTGATCTTCATTGTTTTGCTTTATTTCCAGATGTTTGATTCAGTTGCAGGTTTCACTCTTCATAAAATGCATTTTAATTCTCTTGACAACTAAAGATTGTAGAATGAAGGACAGACATATGTTAGCTTTCTTATTATGGCCAAGATCATGATCCATTCAAGTCCACAAACTATGTTTCTTGCCACAGGTTGAGAGCTGTATTTCCAGTAACACTTTACTTTAAGGTGATGTATTTACACGTTTCTACATGTAATAATAGTAAATGATGCATAATTACCAGTAACTAACCCTAAACCAAACCCTAACTGTAACTCTTCAATGTAACTACTTCACCTTCAAATAAAGTGTAACCGTAGTTTCAATGCTTTTGCATTCGCACTCAAAACATTTGCGAGAGAATCCAACATCTCATTTTTTTCCCCATCACCATGTCCCTTTAGGGGCTCCGTACTTCCTCACACAAAAACAAGAATTGAATTGAGCTAGACACTATTGTCTTCTATAGAGCTGCTTTATAGGTAAATCAAATTTGTTTCATATTTGACGAATTTTGCAACATCGACACTGAATTATTAAACTGAATTGAATCGACTCGAGATGAACAATGACACTATTGTCTTTTAAGAGCTGCTTTACGGCAGGAAATAAGTAAATATGTCTCATATTTGATGAAGCTTGCATCATTGTTACTGGGAAGCGGCTTTGAAACAATCTGAAGCACTGTATAAAAAAGATATTGTATGACTAGTTAACAAATTGGGATTATTGTAACTTTTTTTGCAACACTTTGACCATGTGACAATTTCATGAGCATTTCTATTCGTCTAAACAGAGTTCGTAAAAGGTGTTTAAAGTATTTGAATTTGACCTTTTGAAATTTCAGTCATTTTTATGAAGAAGTACTTGAAAAGTGCATGAACTATTGAAATTAATTTTAAATTTTATTGATAAAAAAATATTTTCACACATAAATAAAGCTGCAGTCCGTCTGATATAGATATAGAGGCATTTCGTATTGCTATCAGCGTGATATTACTCTTATAAATATCCAAGATACAGCTTTTATTCTTCAATCCGATCATATATTCATGGGAGAAAAGAATCAGCGATATCTTTGTCATAGTATTCTTTCAATGGTTAAAGTTTCCCCAGTCATTGCATGTGCTGCACTTTATTTGCACCATTTTGTTTTATTAGATTATGTTTATTTATCTATTTGCCTTTTTTAGAATTTAAAGATAATAAAGAAAGATAGTGTTCGATAAATGAGATCTCTGATTGTAGTCCTTGGAAAAAACAAAGTTTTTCAGCGACGTTGGTTTCGAAAGTATTTTTTCCCACTCATTTCTCCGATAGGGATTTCAAAAAGGTCTTTGTTATAAGCCATGAGGCGAGCCAATCAGCTGTGAGGAGAATCATAACACTACAAACTTTGATTTGAAGCAAAAGTTTTTGAAAATCGGACAAAAATACAAAGGTACAAGATTGTGAACCGGCTTTAGTGCTTGAAAGTCCTGGGACTTGATTTTACAGGATCTGTATGACCCGTGTGTAAAGCTCCGCCAGAGATCTCTCCAGTGTAATGTGTGCAGTGTCTCCATCCTCAGGGAAAGGTCTTACCGTCAGTGGTCTCCACACAGAGCTGAAGGCCCATGTTCTGCTGAGGGTTCAGGAGCCAGTGATTACTGGTGGCCGTGATGTCAAACACCAGCCACCCCCCGTCAGTGGCTCGCACCTTTTTCCAGTCCAAGAGAAATGTGTCAGCATCCCTAATGAGACAAGAAGAATGCACTATGATTTACATTACATTTCCGAATATAATATGTCACCCTCCCACGCAATAGATAAATGTTAAACAGCGATGACATGTTTAAAATCCGAGACGAATGAGTTGGATTTCGCTAATTGCAGTCATTCTGCATGTTAATTAGCAGTGTTGATTACACCATACAAAAACAAATATCGAAATGTGTGCAACTGAGTTCTCTCTCAACTCCTCCTTTTCATCTCGACCACAGTTTTGTCAACAAGCCATTCCTGTTCATCTACTTAACTGATGTTCTACTAAAACAGCACATGGGCCACACAGTGAGACAGCGGCCCTGCTCTCACAGACAGAGAAGTGATCAGAGACAGTGTCATGTCCCAGCATGCCACAGTGCGGGCGAGCGCCACGCCACAGTCTCCCGCGTCCCTGGGACATCTCAGTGTTCTCGTTTGCTTTTTAACTTCATGAGCAATTGAATACAACTGACACAGAGCAGACTCTCTGCGTGTCTATGGAGAAATGTAAAAACAGATTTTAACAGATGTTATCAAAACTTTCCAAAAAGTACCATGGTATCCTTTGAAGTACCTTGGAGTGACACGGCTAATGCTAAATCATTCAGTTCCATCAAAGTGCCGAGATGTGAGCGTCTGAAAACATTCAGATTCCATGGATGATTATTTTAATACTTTAGTAAGAGCAATCCCAAGCCATATTCATTTGTATTCTAAATACATATTAATTTGTATTTCTCCTCAACCAAATATTCTAAATCAAAACAATGGTAGTTTTTTTCTTTATTTAATTTATTAAAGCACCATCTGTTATTGTTGGTATACGTTGGTTCCGAAAGTATTTTTTCCCACTCATTTCTCCCATAGGGATTTCAAAAAGGTCTTTGTTATAAGCCATGAAGCGAGCCAATCAGCTGTGAGGAGAATCATAACACTACAAACTTTGATTTGAAGCAAATCGGACAAAAATACAAAGGTACAAGATTGTGAACTGACCGGCTTTAGTGAGGGGAAGAATTACAATCCCATATGTGTGTGTAATATACACTCACCTAAAGGATTATTAGGAACACCTGTTCAATTTCTCATTAATGCAATTATCTAATCAACCAATCACATGGCAGTTGCTTCAATGCATTTAGGGGTGTGGTCCTGGTCAAGACAATCTCCTGAACTCCAAACTGAATGTCAGAATGGGAAAGAAAGGTGATTTAAACAATTTTGAGCGTGGCATGGTTGTTGGTGCCAGACGGGCCGGTCTGAGTATTTCACAATCTGCTCAGTTACTGGGATTTTCACGCACAACCATTTCTAGGGTTTACAAAGAATGGTGTGAAAAGGGAAAAACATCCAGTATGCGGCAGTCCTGTGGGTGAAAATGCCTTGTTGATGCTAGAGGTCAGAAGAGAATGGGTCGACTGATTCAAGCTGATAGAAGAGCAACTTTGACTGAAATAACCACTCGTTACAACCGAGGTATGCAGCAAAGCATTTGTGAAGCCACAACACGGACAACCTTGAGGCGGATGGCGTAAACAGAATGAGAACATGGATCCATCATGCTTTGTTACCACTGTGCAGGCTGGTGGTGGTGGTGTAATGGTGTGGGGGATGTTTTCATGGCACACTTTATGCCTCTTAGTGCCAATTGGGCATCATTTAAATGCCACGGCCTACCTGAGCATTGTTTCTGACCATGTCCATCCCTTTATGGCCACCATGTACCCATCCTCTGATGGCTACTTTCAGCAGGATAATGCAGCATGTCACAAAGCTCGAATCATTTCAAGTTGGTTTCTTGAACATGACAATGAGTTCACTGTATTAAAATGGCCCCCACAGTCACCAGATCTCAACCCAATAGAGCATCTTTGGGATGTGGTGGAACGGGAGCTTCGTGCCCTGGATGTGCATCCCACAAATCTCCATCAACTGCAAGATGCTATCCTATCAATATGGGCCAACATTTCTAAAGAATGCTTTCAGCACCTTGTTGAATCAATGCCACGTAGAATTAAGGCAGTTCTGAAGGCGAAAGGGGGTCAAACACAGTATTAGTATGGTGTTCCTAATAATCCTTTAGGTGAGTGTATATATATATATATATATTATCCTTTCCTTTCCTTTTTTGAAATTATATTCATATATATATATATGTATTTATTTATTTATTTTTGAGGGGGGGGGGGGGGGGTTGGGGGTTTGCAGAATGTAGCCTACATAAGGCAGGGAACAACCAACAATATAAGACACTTGCATTGGGACAAACTCACAGAGTTTAAATTTGAGAAGGAAAGGAAAGGAAAGGAAAGGAAAGGAAAGGAAAGGAAAGGAAAGGAAAGTAAAGTAAAGTAAAGTAAAGTAAAGTAAAGTAAAGTAAAGTAAAGTAAAGTAAAGTAAAGTAAAGGAAAGGAAAGGAAAGGAAAGGAAATGTTAGGGAAAGGAAAGGAAAGGAAAGGAAAGGAAAGGAAAGGAAAGGAAAGGAAAGGAAAGGAAAGGAAAGGAAATGTTAGGGAAGGGAAGGAAAGGAAATGTTAGGAAAGGGAAGGGAAGGAAATGAAAAGAAGAGGAAAGGATATGAAATGTTAGGAAAGGAAAGGAAAGGAAAGGAAATGTTAAGAAAGGAAAGGAAAGGAAATGAAATGTTAGGAAAGGAAAGGAAAGGAAAGGAAAGGAAAGGAAAGGAAATGAAAGGAAAGGAAAGGAAATGAAAGGAAAGGAAAGGAAAGGAAAGGAAAGGAAAGGAAAGGAAAGGAAAGGAAAGGAAAGGAAATGTTAGGAAAGGGAAGGGAAGGAAATGAAAAGGAAAGGAAAGGAAAGGAAAGGAAAGGAAAGGAAAGGAAAGGAAAGGAAAGGAAAGGAAAGGAAAGGAAATGTTAGGAAAGGAAAGGAAAGCAAAGAACACGGATGAAGACAAACAGGCAGCTGATATAGACATCAAAGGAAAAAATACTAAAATAATAATATTTTGACAAAGAGAAACATAAAGTTAAAGACTTTCTATTATATTTTTGAAGCATTTGAAGCTCTGAAACAGTTTAACACAAAGAAATATATAAAAGGAGGACTTGCATTATTTCCATAATATTTTATTTAACCATCAATAAAACAGAATATACAACATTACCTGAATGTTAGTTCAGGTACGAATTTAAAAATACAAAGTAAATTCTATATTAGTACTCAATTTAAGCTTGTAGAAATGAAAATGAAAATATCATCATTATAAAATTAAAACCTACTCAACTTTCTGATACTGTGTTCCAAAGTAAACTTCAACTGCGTAGAAATTACTCAACAAAGTTTAACTGGCGAAGTTAAAGTTACTTAGGGTGTATTCCCACCTGCCTTGTTTGGTTCGATTGAATCGAACTCTAGTTCGTTTCCCCCCTTGGTGCGGACCTTTTGGGCAGGTGTGAATACAGCAATCGAACTCGGGTGCGGACCAAACAACCGAACCGAGACCCAGCTGAAGAGGTGGTCTCGGTACGGTTCCAAACGAACTCTGGTACGGTTCGTTTACGGTGTGAACATGAACCGACCCAATTGCAAGAAAGCACTGCGCTTTTGAGTTAACAGGCTTCCGTAGTCGGAGTTGCGTTATGGAAAGGTGATCTGTTGTAGCCTACTACATTTGAGAAGATGAGTCGTGGTTTGACCTGGAGCTTCGAAGAGACGAGCTGCCTTATTAACATTTGGGCAGATGCCCATGTAGCACAGAATAACACAAAATTAGTAAAAGAACAAATATTGCAGTACGAAATATCTCCATGCTGAGCCTTTTTTGCACTTCCTGATTTCCCTACTTGAGAATCCTTGTCCAATGAATAGACGATCTTAGCACACGTGTGGTTTTGTTTACAAATTTTGGTTCACTTGCAAAAAGAGCAGTGTGAAAGCGAACCGTACCAAAAAAAAAAAAAATTATTTGGTCCGGACCAAAGCAAGTGAACTATCGGACTTTCCTGGTGTGAATACACCCTTAATTTCTTTGTTAATTTTACTTAACTTAAAGTAGATTTTACTTAATTACATTTGTGAAATTTACTTTAACAATATGCGGGCAAAATCTTTCAAAAGAAAAATTAAGTGAATTTTACTTATTGTTTTTTTTTTTCAGTGTATTTACGTTTTTTACCAAATATGCATATATGATCAAATATTGAAGTATTTTGAGAGAGTAGGAAGACTTGATTGCAGTATTCGGAGTGGGCGGAGCTAACGAGCTATTTTCTTGTTTCGACTCTGATTGGTTGAACTGTCAGTATAGCTTCATTGGTAATGTGTTTTTTTATACAAGTTCTGCTGTTAAACATAATTTTAAAGTTATTTTAAAATTAAGTTGAAATTATGTGGGCTTCAACTGCAGCAAATACTATCGATTAACAACATCGTAGCTCACAATAAGTCTGTCTGTAAAGGTTTATAAGTTAATAAAAAATAAGTTTTTTCCTGCAGAACCGGATTATTGCTCTCTATTACACTGATTTAAGCCTTATGAGCCTTCGGTTGAACATTAGACATGACAAAAGTAATGACTAATGAAAAAGTGAGGAATCGCTCCGACAGATTCAGCCAGTGAGTGAGTCATTAGACTGATTCACACGAGTTAAAATGTCATTCAGTCATGTGAACTGGATTACATCGAACCGCAAACAACCAGCGAGGACAACGGAACAGAAACATGTGCACATCTATTCATAGTGTTAAATTCAGATTTTCCTTTCCCATTAAGCTTCACAAATGCTGGGTTGTTTCAACTCAAATTTGGGTCAAATATGGACAAACCCAAATGTTGGGTTAAAAATGTAATCAAAAAATGTACCGTTGAAAGTGAAAGTTGAAGTTGGGTTAAAATTTGAAATGACATTTTTAACCCAACATTTGGGTTTGTCCATATTTGACCCAAATGTGGGTTAAAACAACCCAGCATTGTTTAGAGTGTTGTAGATACAGTAGCATCACAGCACAAAACTGAACCAGATCTGAATAAGAATCCCAATCCCATTATCCCGGTCCCTCCACAGTAGCGTTTGGTAAAGGTGCCGTTTACCACCGTGCCATTAACACTCGCAGTGGGCACGCTCTGGCAGACTATATATGAAGCGGGTGCTAAACTGTGAAACACTAACTTCCATTAATCACAGGAAAATCCAGGCGGGAACGTGAGAAGTTGTCGGACGCGGATGCCTCGTAAACACAGTCACGAGGTCCAGTGCTTGATCCATTTTAAACCCTTGTTTCATTGCCCCAGGAGAGCCGTATCTCCACTCGAATGTTTCAGCTGGATTCATTCATGCTCCCGTCGGTGATGTGCCCGAGTATGACTCAAGATAAGTCACGGGTCTCAATCTAGATTAGAGGACCATTAGAGCCGTGGAGAGGCAGGTGGGCACACTCACAGACGCACTTTTAGGAAGCGCTGGAAGTCTATTAAGGCCAGATGGCCCTGTCTGGGGTGCAAGCGCTCTGACAAGCTGGCGAGATATGCAAGGAGTGATAACTGATGGACTTTCAAGACTTCCATAAGTGCTGGAACTTGCAAATGAGCTGTTAATGGAAAGCTTTATCCATGGCCATTACCAGCAAGTCTATCTGGTGAGACTGAGGAAGAACAGGTTTGCTTTGGTTCGGGTGGGAGGACATTTTGAGGTGGTCTAAACGTCACGGAACGAAGCTGACCTGATGTCATGGACCTTCAGTGGAGCCCGGCTGGCTATATCCTAGAAAATCAGCAAAGCTGGAGTAGTTTTCTTAGGAAAACTGTTCCCATACATCATTCCACAATGGCTGCGCAATCTTCCTCGTCTGCATTAACTGCTCAGGTTTGATCTCATAGATGTCGAGAAGGACTCGAGTTACTATTCTAACTCAAACCTTATTGAGCCACACTGACATGAGCAATGCAACACTGGAAAAAATCTAAATGAACTGGTTTTATTCAAGTCAGAAATATTATTTAACATCACTGAACCAAACTATATTGCAACCACATATGCATACATTAACTCTTTCCCCGCCAGCGCCAATTTTTTTTAAGTCATTTTCACAAAAGTTTCATGTCCCCCAGAATATTTGATGTTATGAATATCTGAACATACACTTTAAAAAATGCTGGGTTGTTTTAACCCAATTTTGGGTCAAATATGGACAAACCCAATTGTTGGATTAAAAAATGCAATTTATCCATATTTGACCCAAAATTGGGTTAAAACAACCCAGCATTTTTTAGAGTGTACAATTTATCAAGAGAAAGAACAGAGTTTCTGCTTTTAAACAAACACACAAATAACTCTTTATTGTAGCTTAATGCATTCTTTTTATCAACACTTGAATGTGGGGAAGTTTCATTAAAAAAAGCAAAATTTTGAACATTTGCATTTGTTGTCAAAGACTTCGTATGGATGGATTCAGATGATGAAACACAGATGGAGTCCATCAACACCTCAAAGCTTCACAGTCGTTTCCTCTTCATGGGTTCGACATTTCACTCTGTAAAGTTCGTCAGTTTTGATTTATATGCTGTTGAATGTTTGATGATGCTGTTATTTTCCGCAATGCTTCTATCGCTTGTTTCTGCTTCTTCTTTACTTGTTTTTTTTTTATTGTCTACTCTTTCAGGAGATGTGTAATAGCGCCCCCTACCGTATGACAGTGAAAACACGGGAAGCCTGACAATATTTATAGCAGCAAAACTAATTTGAATGGGTTAAATCAGGTGGAATCCCCACTATTGCAGGTTACCACATTTT
>JARWKJ010000001.1:36044463-36061963 GCA_029959095.1 Rhinichthys osculus | reverse complement strand
AATACGTTGGAAATCGTCACATCTGGGGGTTTTTTTAATCGCAAAATTAAACCCTTTACATTAGTTTAACGATTGACAATTATAGTGTCACAAGTATAGTGGAAAATTACACAGGTTAAGTTAATTAAACGCAATACAATAGTGTTTTGGTGGTAAAAGAATTATATGTGGTTACTTTAACATAAAATATTTGGGCAAAAAGAACAGTGCCACAAAACCATTGTTTTGAGTGTATGCACCAGTAGACATCAGATACATCACAACACCTCACTCACCCTTGCACTGCACTTTATTCAAATGTTCATTTTGTTATTTATGTATATCGTTACTTATGCATATATTGTGTTGTTATACTGCCATGTAACAGAGACTTGCACCTACACTGTAAAAAAATGTTACTGCTATTTAATTAAAAAAATGTAAAAATCATGTAAAATCCCCTTAATTATTTAGTCTATGATACAATGAATTTAATATTTTTAGTGAAATATGCTTTATTATTTTAAGTTGACGCTCTAAAGTGTGTGAATTAGAGTGAATGGATAGCCTGGTTAAAACCAGAGCATTCTCAGTTGTAACTGAGTTATGGTCTGGCAAAGCTTCATAGACAAATAATTTCCAGAGGGGCGTCACCAACGGCCGTCGCGGATAGACCTAAACCAATCAGAGCGATGAAGGAGATGACGTATGCAGAGCGGTGGAGAAACATCTCCGAGTGTTGTTCTTTGCTCGGTTTTTAACAAAAAGGAAACGTTCAAATGGCTTAAAACAGACGCGATAGCTGATTGGAACGAGTGATGTTCGACGGCGGCATCCATCTTTGTAATGTAGGCTACAAAATCTGCTTCAAAATCCCAGCGCTGTCGTCATCGTGTAAAGCCCGCCCCAACGCTTCTGATTGGTGCCGCGATTTCGGCGGATTGGAAATGGGCTTGAATGAGCTCTTTGCCAGACTAACTTTCAGAGCAAATCTAAATTTGCCGGAAGTTGTCTGGGTTTTCCCTGGCTAGTGAATGGAAATAACCTGTTTATATTTGACTTTGAGATATATTGCATTATTCAAAGACTGTATGTAGGTATGTGGACATATCAATAAATAGCCGCCACCATTTTGTCGCAAATCTCTGTGCCGGATTTTCCCTCATCACTCTGAGCGGGTCTCCTCAAATTCACTGTTTATCATTGGCTCGCTGTGGGAATCCTTGATTATTTTTAGCCAATCACGTCATTAGGGTTTTCAGCTGCACATTTGTCTTCAATCTTTCCAGTGTGCACAGCACATAACCAAACTTGTTACTGCACTGGCATTATAACAAAGTTTTTGCTTAACGAACATAGCAACATGCTTCAGAATAGAGTTGTGACGTTCGCGAACGATCCGATTCTTTTGAACGGCTCATAAACATGAACGATGGGAGCCGAGTCGCGGCAGGAGGGGAGCCGTTCTTTCTGTCGTTCTTTTTTTCCTATGCGTGTTTGTTTCACACAGATGCACACACATTAGCTCCTCAGTTATAGGGGAAGGGGCGCACCCAGCGCAGGGGTGCTACCATAGATATCATATAATAAAGGCCTTTATTATATGATATCTATGGGTGCTACTGCCTAACAGCATGATGATAGCAGATTGGATGATAGTAGTTATGCACGCGCGCGCATCCTTTACGTGAGTACTCCAGTGGAAAAAAAACCCTACGTGACTCTGTCATTGGGTAGGAGCGGAGCCAATGACTTGTGCACGCTGCCGTCACATGGTTACTCCAGTTAAATTTTTTTTTTAACAACTTTACAACTTTAAATATTTTTTGTTTTTTATCAAAATGTTCTTGTGTGGAAGTGTTAGTGTTTGTAGTAAAAGCTGTTTTGCACAGAAATTCATTGCAGCCGGCTTTGTTTTTGATGTTTATTTGTGAGTAGGTATTGTATGAATAACATAAGTCAACATAGCTTTTACACATACACACACTTTGTACTAAAGGTAAATCCAAAATAGTTATGTCACTTTCTAAGCAGAGGGATGTTGTGCAACCCTATGGAATATAGTCCACAGTCCACACATGACAAATGAAGTAATAATCAATATTTCAGAATAATTCAAACTCATATTGGTGTGTGATATCTGAGTTTTAATTATTTGACTACAAATCTCACCTCATCATTCCTCATTATTTCCAGGATAAACTGAGATGCCCCCAAGCGCTTCTTAAAACTGACTAAATATTTAAAAAGAGCCAAAAGAGCCGTTCTTTTGAACGGCTCTTTGAAAGGAACGGATCGCCAAAACCCGGATCCCCTCAAAGAGCCATAAATCCCATCACTACTTCAGAATATTAATACATGCAGTTATTCACAACCTTAACATAAGCCCTACTCTTCTGCACAATGGTAACGATCAAATCTTCAACATAATAGAAACTCTTTCAAATGTCAAACATACCTGAACATCAAACATCAACAGATGTTTCCCTTTACTCATAAAACACATAAAATAACACTTAATTTCAATATTTCCTCTCCATTTTCAGCCATGTGCAAAGCATGCTGGGAACTTACAATGGTGTCTCAAAATAAAACTGAATAATTGAGCTAATTCTCTTAAAATAAATAGGTAGCCCTTTTTCCTTTATTGTATCAGCTTAATCGGTTCCTCAACTCAAGCTTCAAAACTGTGTTTCCTTAAAAAAAATTAGGAAAATCTCTCTCTTGTTTTATTAGTGAAATGTTCTCAATATTTTCTATACAACACTGAACCACAATTTTCTTAATAAAATATACACAATATTTATAATTATCATCAGACCCATGATTCATTTTTTACAGTGTAAGAATTTCACCGTCGGTACACTTGTGTGTACGATGTGTGACAATAAAGAGAATAATAATAATAATGTTACTTATCGTCAACATAAGTGATGGTGTTAAAGGGACCATCAAAATCAAGTGAACCCGTGAAACCAGGACTTGCTTTAAAGTTGAGGGGGAAAGCCTAGTTTAAATACAAGTGGGACAATTAAGCTTGATACTATTACAGGTGAAACTCGAAAAATTTGAATATAGTGCAAAAGTTAGTTTATTTCAGTAATTCAACTTAAAATGTGAAACTAATATATTATATAGACTCATTACATGCAAAGTGAGATATTTCAAGCCTTTGTTTGTTATAATTGTGATGATTATGGCTTACAGCTTATGAAAACCTTCTCACAATATTTTAATTTTGAATTTGGGGTTTTCATAAGCTGTAAGCCATAATCATCACAATTACAAGAAATAAAGGCTTGAAATATCTCACTTTGCATGTAATGAGTCTATATAATATATTAGTTTCACATTTTAAGTTGAATTACTGAAATAAACTAACTTTTGCACGATATTCTAATTTTTCGAGTTTCACCTGTAATATACCATTCTATGAATTTTCCATATTGTGAGATTATTACTAAATGTGTCTTTGGGAAGTAAACAATTTAATCATTTGAAGAAGAATCATCATCACCAGAAGGTTGAAGGTTTAACAACTTCTCATTGGTCTTTAAAAATGACTGACATTAATTTAGTGATCAAATGTAGCACACTCTAATGGAAATATTATGATATATGGTAATTATCATTTAAATTGGACTACTTTTTCAATTGTATTTCATAAATCAACGTCTCAGGAAAATGTTCTGGGGTTTCTAATCAAAATATGACTTTCTGTTAGCGAACAGGGCATTGATTCATACATGTGGAGACAGCAGGACTTACAGCGGGGAGATGGAGGAACACAAGCGTTCAGACGAGCTGCAAAACATTTATAAATCTCTGGAGTGAGGAGATGAGGAAGCGAGGGATAATAGAGGATATGTGGAATTTGAATCTGAATGGACATTTGTTCTTCTATTTTCATTAAAGTTCTGGGAGGGATAGACTTGAAAATGTTAGTTTTGAAATTCTGTTAAGCTATGAGATACTAATAATCAGAATAATCAGGGTTTTGCTAAATATACACTACCATTCAAAAGTTTGGGGTGATAAAATACAGTAAAACATTATGAAATATTATTATAATTTAAAACAGCTGTAAATATGTTTTAAACTGTAATTTATTCCTGTGATCAAAGCATCATTACTCCAGTCTTCAGTGTCACATGATCCTTCAGAAATCACCCTGGACCACAAAACCAGTAACATGGATACATTTTTTAAAATGTTGATGTACACATCATATGAATGCTGAATAAATAAGCTTTCCATTGATGTATGGTTTGTTAGGATAGGACAATTATATTTGGCCGAGATACACTGTTTGAAAATCTGGAATCTGAGGGTGCAAAAAAATCAAAACATTGAGAAAATCGCCTATAAAGTTTCGCGATTGTGCTGCATTCATTTACAAAAATAATGTTTTATATATTTACGGTAGGAATTTTACAAAATATCTTCATGGAACATGATCTTTACTTATCATCCTAATGATTTTTGGCATAAAATAAAAATCGATAATTTTGACCCATACAATGTATTGCCACAAATATATATATTTGTGAAAGAGTGTAACAGAAAAGTCACTCTAAAAAATGCTGGGTTGTTTCAACCCAACTTTGGGTCAAATATGGACAAACCCAAACGTTGGATTAAAAATGCAATTTATGTAACCCAACGGCTGGGTTTGTACATATTTGACCCAAAGTTGGGTTGAAACAACCCAGCATTTTTATAGTGTAGTACAAAATATGAGTATGAGTACAGTTGCGTTTCAAAAGCGTTTGTTCACAGAACAGCTTTTCAATGTGAATCCATTCGAATAATCTGGATTTCGGAATGGTTTCTGAAATGTGGTCTAAAAATCTTGATTAAATAAACGCGAAAAAATGCTGGGTTTTAACTCAATTGTGGGTCAAATATGGACAAACCCAAACGTTGGATTAAAAATGCAATTTATAAATGTAACCCAACGGCTGGGTTTGTCCATATTTGACCCAAAGTTGGGTTGAAACAACCCAGCATTTTTTATAGTGTACCCGTGCGACATGTGACTGGTTTTGTGATTCAGGGTCACATATGAAGATTTGATGCTCAAGAAACATTTCTGATTATCAGTGTTGAAAACAGTCGTGCTGCTTCATATCTTTGAAACTGTGATACATTTTTTTTCAGGATTCTTTGATGTATATAATAAGTTAAAGGTTAGAATGAGCAGCATGTGAGTCTTTAGTAACATGTGTTTTGCTGTAACGTTTGATCAATGTAACGCACCCTTGCCAGTGTATACAGGTGTGCGATGGCATTTTCCAGAGTCTTTGAGTCTGCTTTATAATCCTCATTTCACAGTATCATTGCAGCATGTGAACATGATGAAACCAGTGACACCAAACACCAGTCCTCCAGATCCAGGGTGATGATGATGAATGAGGGAGCGTACAGCCGCACACATTATTCTCTCCGGTTTTGAGCCACGCCGCAGCTCAGCCGAGTCTTTGTGTGTGTCTCAGCATCATCAAACACACACAGGCGCCAGGGCCGCCGGGACACACAGATCTCCCAGCACCCGCTTGAAGGGTGTGAAATCAGCATGATTAATAATTACAATTATTTGCAAATGTGCCAGCTGCTCTCGCGCGGCGGATACCTTTGATTTATGATGCTGTAAACGCCTCCAGCTATTGTGCTGTCCAGTGCTGCGGGACGGTATGCTGAACCCACCGTTGCAAAATATGATTTTATCTGCTTTCAGGGCTTTACCCTGTTCACTGACACACACACACACACACACTTCTCTCTAAACAAAAGCATCTCCTCGATGCTATTGTGTGGGCTGTTGCTCAGAGGGAAACTTGATGTCGTTTGATGAAAGCAGTTTCATGTGGCTTCAAATGAATATGTATCAACACCCATTGACAATGTCCTGAGCTACTGTATAATTCATATCTGTACATTTTATCTACGAGAATAAGGGTCGAACAGTAAGTACGGTTGAACATTTCAGGATTTATTATGCATTTGTTTCCTAAGACTGCTTATATTGTTTGTATATAGTGAATGCAAAGTCATAGCAAAAATGTGTGCAAATTGCAACAAAAAAAAGTATTCTTTGTTCTACACGTGGTATGGCTATTTTATAATAAAATAAAATAATAATTAAAATAAATAATAATTAAAAATATTAATAATAATAATAATAATAAATAATAATAATAACAAAACAAAAAATAAAAAATAAAGAAATAAAATAAAAAGAAATAAATAAATAGTAAAATAAAAAAAATGATAGAAATAAAAAATAATGCAAATTTGCATCAAACTTTTGAGTTATAAATCATGTTCAATGAACAAACTGCATAAAGGAACTTGTAGCATAAACACACATTTTTAGGTCGATTACTCAAAAAAAAAGAGTTGTACAAAATAATTTCAACATGTGAGTGGTGGCCATTGATCTTTAATCATTAATTAATCATTGAACCATTAATCATTCCTTCATCCATTACAATTAACATCTAGCACAAGCTAAACGCAGCTTATTAGCATGTCAAACAACAGCATTAAACACTAGCCGGTCTTTCCCTTTACTAAAAACATAAAATAACACTTTAACTTTTAAAATGTATTCTCCTTATCCAGTGCTATGCAAAACATGCTGTGAACCAGAAATCAATTGCCCAATTTCAAAAGTTGTCAAAACGTTATTTGTTAATTTTTAAGAATAAATTACCAGAGAAATTTCAGTTTAAATTACACACAATATTCAAATATATTTGCAACTTAATAGTTTAATGAAATCTGTAAATTATAACCATGCATTTATTTAAGTTGTTGTAACGGGCCTCCTAAATTTCTTTTGAGAGTGATAGCTGGAAAAAAAATTATACACAATATGTACAGTAAATATTAAGTAATTGTTTAGAAACTGAAATAAGTTTAATATACGCCATAACCTGCATAAAACTGAAGTGTGTAATGCATGTGCCACTAAATTAAAGAGTTGTGAAAATAATGACTGTTTTCTCATAGGTTTCCACAAAAACTTTCCCATCAGCCATTGGTCAGACTATCTGATAGCCCCGCCCCTAAACTCACAGGCCAATGCTGTTGCTTTCAGGGGAATAACCCTTGAATTATTATCGTTGTCTCTGCATATTACAAGACTAAGAAGTATTTTAACATAACAAAATGACACACTTCAGCTTTAAACAATGTTTGAAACATTCGAGATGTCCATGCACTCGACTATACCTACTGAAAATCTAATGTTCGGAAGGCGGATCACAACCAGCACGGGTTGGGTTTGACCGTTTGGCATCGAACCCAGAGCAAATCCGAGAGTCTGGAAGCGGCCAAGCAGACACTGATGATGTGTCTATCATTAACACACTCATTAATCACTATAAGAGCCATATCAGATCATTTACACACAAAGTGAAGCTGACAGCGAGTGCCCGTAAACCTGTCCAAAGCCCTAATCTGATTACTGTCCGACCGGCATCTGCGCTGGAACGGGGGTTTGCCTTTTGACAGAATGAAGAAGACAGACTGTTCATGCGGAAAATACACACCTAAATCACTATTTAGAAAGTTGTCACTCAGTTTGGGTTGGTCTTGATAACAATATCTGGTGGCATATTTGATATGATATTATGATCAATTGATCAGGCAGTCATTTGGATGTGGGTGAATAGGGAAGGTTTTGTTTCCTAGACACTAAAGGATATATAATTATCTTATATTTATTATCTCTTTGATTACTTCTTCTCAAAGTTATTGCTTTTATGGCATTATGTGTTGACTTTCTAGCAGCTGCGTGTTTAAACTACTTTAAAATGTTTAACACGACATAATTGAGGAATAACAGCATGATATGCCTGAGATTGAAATGAAAGCCCTTTCCTGTATTTATTAACCATGTCTTTTAAATGATATCTAATTAAGGGTGTGTTTACATGACAGCGACGTGCTAAAAACGGAAAAGTTTTTACTTTGTTTTTCGCGTACAGATGAAAACGTTGTCAAAATGATCCTCGTTCACACGGATCTGTGAAAACGAGTAAAAGCGGTGTATTCTGCTGTCAGGACAGTATTAGCGATGTCACTTTGTATAGAAATTAGTGCTGTCAAACGATTAAAATATTTAATCGCGATTAATCGCACTAATGTCATAGTTAACTCGCAATTAATCGCACATTTTTATCTATTCTAAATGTCTCTTGATTTCTTTTTGTCCCATTATTTTTTCTCATTTTAATGCTCTTATCAACATGGAAAAGTGGATCGGCTTGCTTTGTGCAAATGTTTTTTTATTGAACACAACATTGGCATATACTGTGTTCAATTTCACACTAACATTCTCACTTGGAGCAAATAATCTCTCAATGTAACACTGTCCATCAATAAAAGGGTGAAAGAAATACTGACGAGGTCCTGATATTGACGAGGGGGCGGAGAATTCACATCAGCTGTGTGTGTGTGTGTGTGTGTGTGTGTGTGTGTGTGTGCTTGGCCATCATCAAGTGGTATTTCAGACTGGACGTGCTGCGATGAGGATAGCTCAGTTCACAACGACAAAACACACAGATCACTTTGGTCTCGTCAATGAAACCATTTGGCAACTTTTTAAAAGTAAACTTTCCATTCAGAATCTTATTGGCGTCCATTTCGGCGTCTCGCGCTCGTCATCCACTCAAAACGTAACGTTAAACTACTATTTGGCCGTCTCGCAAGCCCAAACAAGTGTGTGCTGCGTGCCTGTTGTTTTGTTTCTGGTCTAGCTAGATCCGCTTGCGCTTTGGTCGACGAAGCAACAAAACGTCCTCGCGCGGCGCAAGCCACTGAAATTAATGGGTTTCATAGCGCAGCACCGCGTCATGTTGCAAAAGCATGTGAAAAAACTACAAAGTTTGCTAGGCCAAAAAGACCGTTAATCGCGCGATAAAAAAATGTACGCCGTTAAAAGGGGTTTGCGTTAACGCAGTTAATAACGCGTTTAACTGACAGCCCTAAAAGAAACGCTACACACACCTATAGGCCGAACACGTGATGTAATTCACGTTTTTGTAATTTACACTGCAACAATATAGTTTTCAAAAATGTGCACTTTGAGTGGCTGTTTACACAACACTGTTTTGAACTAAAAATTGTGAACTCTTTATGTGTTTTGGACGTTCATTTACTTACACGACAACTGCGTTTTGGGCCGGAAAACGCAAACATTTGAAACCGGGTTTCAAAGTGCAAGTAAATGAGACCGGTATCGTCTCATCTAAATTACAAAAATGTGAATTTGTGAAAACGGTGGCGTCATGTGCATGTGTATATCGTGTTCAGTCTATAGTGTTTCCTTACAAAGTGACATCGCCACCTACTGGCCTGGCATGTATAATACAGCTTTTTTAGTCGTTTTAAAGGATCGAAAAACGCAAAAAACATTTGTATCTTTGTCATGTAAACAGTTCGACATCATTTAAAAGACGTTGTTAAGAAACTATCATTAACTAACAATTAGCAATAAATTTGTTACAGTATGTGTTAATCTTTGTTAATGTTAATTAATATAAAAATAAAACTGTTCATTGTTAGATCATGTCAGCTATTAATAGGTACAACATTTGATTTTAATTATGTATTAGTAGGCCTGCATATTCAAATTAATACAAACTAATCAGTAAATGATTTAGAAGAGTTTTTCATTAATGTTAACAAATGTCATCTTGTTGTAAAGTTTTACCGACAAGCTGTTTTGAAACAACGCGTGTTCAGACACACATTGATAACAAAAAATGTTTGTGATTATTATTTGTCCAAATCCAATCAGTTCTGTATTCTATAATATGCGACCCTGGACCACAAAACCAGTCACATGGATACATTTTTATTTTATTTTGATGTATACATCACATGCAAGCTGAATAAATAAGCTTTCCTCTGATGTATGGTTTGTTAGGATAGGACAATATTTGGTCGAGATGCAACTGTTTGAAAATCTGGAATCTGAGGGTGCAAAAAATCGACACATTGAGAAAATCGCCTTTAAAGTTCGCGATTGTGCTGCATTCATTTACAAAAATAATGTTTTATATATTTACGGTAGGAATTTTACAAAATATCTTCATGGAACAAGATCCTTACTTAATATCCTAATGATTTTTGGCATAAAAGAAAAATCGATAATTTTGACCCATACAATATATTGTCACAAATATACCCATGCGACTCGTGACTGGTTTTGTGATGCAGGGTCACACATTATAAATAAATTGCAATTAAATATGAATTACACTATAAACATTTCCCCCATTTTACACAGTTAAATGAGTTAAATCTTTCACGAAAAAACGATTATCATGAATGAATAAGCCTGGTATGAGTCAAAGACCAACAGTGCTTCTGAGCAGAAGAGGATTCGGGGAGAGCAATATCTCGAAGCAGAGGTGTTTCTCCACACACACACACACACACACACACACACACAGAATGAGTGCAGATGCTGGCGATCAGGACAGCCGATACTGAGGGAAGCCGGCGCTGAAGAGCCGGCGGGCGCCGTATTGCTGACGGGAAGCTGCCACTCACCGTCACACACCTGCAGGCGGCCGGCTCTACCTGACATCACTCCGCAGATGGGCCGGTCCCTCAGGTGGAGGCGGCCAAACACTCGCCATTAATCATTGCATAAACCTTGCCCAGAGGGAGAACCCAAGGTTAGCCATCATTTGGAGCTAAATTGAGTGAAAAATAGCTCTGGCAATGGGACGACTGTGTCACCGTCCCCTGAGAGCCCCCGCCAAGTGTGAAAACAGCTCTATCCAAGCAGCTAAGTAATCTGTCAGTTAGTTAAAGACATCATAATTCATTTAGCCTAATGAGTGATCACAGACGTGTCTGTTTGCTCTCGGATTTTGCTGCATTTATCTTCTTTATCTTGTTACATGGCCTTTGACAAGACTCTTTCTCAGATGCATAATCTCAAATGATGTATGACTTCCATCTAAAGGATTGTGTATGTAAACAATTGGCCTGGATTCTCTTAAAAAAAAATATATATATTTTCTCCAATTAATACCGTTGTGCACAACAACATGACTTTTATTTTATTTTAATATATTTTTAACCATTATTAATCACCTTTAGTTCATTTTTAAGGAATAATTTTTAAAATACAAATGTTCCATTAAGTCTCACAAATGATCTTTTAATTGTTTTGTGATACTCCATTAAAAGATTTTACAAGTTTTACAAGCATTTTGCTGATTATTTTTAAATTACAGCATGACTGCAAGTCTGATATATCTTTTATGCAACAGTTAAAAGTAACAGTTAAAAGTAATTAATATAGAGTAACTGACCACAGTTGTAATCAAAATTATTGAACACCCATTGCAAATCAGGTTTAGTGGCAAAATTGACAGACTTTCAGCTGTTTGCAATGAACAAAGTAATTGAAATAGCTCAACACAACAAATGTTTCAAGTGGTTTCCACACATTTAACTGAAAATGTAACTTTTAATGTAAATTTTAACTTCCACAGTCTCAAAATTATTCAACCCCCTGGATAAAACTTCTGTCAGGACCAATATCGTCAAATATGATTGACCATTAGCATATAGCTTGGATTGGCGTTATGGTTCTGACAGGAGGAGCTGGGGAGGGAGGAGGGTAATAATCGCTCCTGAGAAACGCGATCGCTGCTGATAATACTGAAGGAGTGATATATGAATACAGTGATAGAGTCGTATTCCTATAGTAGAGGATCAGCTGATAATACTGAAGGAGTAATATATGAATACAGTGATAGAGTCGTATTCCTATAGTAGAGGATCAGCTGATAATACTGAAGGAGTGATATATGAATACAGTGATAGAGTCGTATTCCTATAGTAGAGGATCAGCTGATAATACTGAAGGAGTTATATATGAATACAGTGATAGAGTCATATTCCTATAGTAGAGGATCAGCTGATAATACTGAAGGAGTTATATATGAATACAGTGATAGAGTCGTATTCCTATAGTAGAGGATCAGCTGATAATACTGAAGGAGTGATATATGAATACAGTGATAGAGTCGTATTCCTATAGTAGAGGATCAGCTGATAATACTGAAGGAGTTATATATGAATACAGTGATAGAGTCGTATTCCTATAGTAGAGGATCAGCTGATAATACTGAAGGAGTGATATATGAATACAGTGATAGAGTCGTATTCCTATAGTAGAGGATCAGCTGATAATACTGAAGGAGTTATATATGAATATAGTGATAGAGTCATATTCCTATAGTAGAGGATCAGCTGATAATACTGAAGGAGTGATATATGAATACAGTGATAGAGTCATATTCCTATAGTAGAGGATCAGCTGATAATACTGAAGGAGTTATATATGAATATAGTGATAGAGTCGTATTCCTATAGTAGAGGATCAGCTGATAATACTGAAGGAGTGATATATGAATACAGTGATAGAGTCGTATTCCTATAGTAGAGGATCAGCTGATAATACTGAAGGAGTTATATATGAATACAGTGATAGAGTCATATTCCTATAGTAGAGGATCAGCTGATAATACTGAAGGAGTTATATATGAATACAGTGATAGAGTCGTATTCCTATAGTAGAGGATCAGCTGATAATACTGAAGGAGTGATATATGAATACAGTGATAGAGTCGTATTCCTATAGTAGAGGATCAGCTGATAATACTGAAGGAGTGATATATGAATACAGTGATAGAGTCGTATTCCTATAGTAGAGGATCAGCTGATAATACTGAAGGAGTTATATATGAATACAGTGATAGAGTCGTATTCCTATAGTAGAGGATCAGCTGATAATACTGAAGGAGTGATATATGAATACAGTGATAGAGTCGTATTCCTATAGTAGAGGATCAGCTGATAATACTGAAGGAGTGATATATGAATACAGTGATAGAGTCGTATTCCTATAGTAGAGGATCAGCTGATAATACTGAAGGAGTTATATATGAATACAGTGATAGAGTCGTATTCCTATAGTAGAGGATCAGCTGATAATACTGAAGGAGTGATATATGAATACAGTGATAGAGTCGTATTCCTATAGTAGAGGATCAGCTGATAATACTGAAGGAGTTATATATGAATACAGTGATAGAGTCATATTCCTATAGTAGAGGATCAGCTGATAATACTGAAGGAGTTATATATGAATATAGTGATAGAGTCGTATTCCTATAGTAGAGGATCAGCTGATAATACTGAAGGAGTGATATATGAATACAGTGATAGAGTCGTATTCCTATAGTAGAGGATCAGCTGATAATACTGAAGGAGTTATATATGAATACAGTGATAGAGTCGTATTCCTATAGTAGAGGATCAGCTGATAATACTGAAGGAGTTATATATGAATACAGTGATAGAGTCGTATTCCTATAGTAGAGGATCAGCTGATAATACTGAAGGAGTTATATATGAATACAGTGATAGAGTCGTATTCCTATAGTAGAGGATCAGCTGATAATACTGAAGGAGTAATATATGAATACAGTGATAGAGTCGTATTCCTATAGTAGAGGATCAGCTGATAATACTGAAGGAGTAATATATGAATACAGTGATAGAGTCGTATTCCTATAGTAGAGGATCAGCTGATAATACTGAAGGAGTGATATATGAATACAGTGATAGAGTCGTATTCCTATAGTAGAGGATCAGCTGATAATACTGAAGGAGTTATATATGAATACAGTGATAGAGTCGTATTCCTATAGTAGAGGATCAGCTGATAATACTGAAGGAGTTATATATGAATATAGTGATAGAGTCGTATTCCTATAGTAGAGGATCAGCTGATAATACTGAAGGAGTGATATATGAATACAGTGATAGAGTCGTATTCCTATAGTAGAGGATCAGCTGATAATACTGAAGGAGTTATATATGAATACAGTGATAGAGTCGTATTCCTATAGTAGAGGATCAGCTGATAATACTGAAGGAGTTATATATGAATACAGTGATAGAGTCGTATTCCTATAGTAGAGGATCAGCTGAGAGTCACTGATGCGAGCTTGACTAACGTGACCTGCCAGAACTGACGCTACGCTTGATTTCTCACAACAGCACAAATCTGCAAAACAGGAGTTTTCTCAAGCACACCTGAAGCTAGGGCTGTAGTCAAGACCACCTTTGTCGAGTCCAAGACAAGTTCAAGACCAGGACTAGTCGAGTCCAAGTCAAGACCGAGTCCAAAAAGGTTTGAGTCCGAGTCCGAGTCAAGACCGAGTCCAGGACAGGAAAAAAGTCTTGACATTATGACATTAAATGACAATCATTTTGGGTTATTATTTGTTGATCTAAAAACAGTGTCACAACACCCAGGATTTTTAAGTATAGACATTCCCCTTGATATCATATACCGTAATCTTCTAATCTAAAGAAAAAAGAATGATGACATATGGTGATACCTCATATAGCAGTGTTAGAACTGATACAAACACCAACCCAATACTATTACCACTACTGAGCATTTGAGCAACTAAATGACAATATAGCTTCACTCCAGTAGAATATATCTGTGGTAATTTCTGTGGTTAAACCGAACTTCTATTTTGACGGGTTTCTGAGTGTATCTGACGATGAAATGCTGAAGATAAACGTGTACTTGTGTATATGTAGTACACGAACCTGCGGCACTCACTTGCAGAGACTCGCTGAACAATCAGATTTGATAGCAGTCTTTAATATTCACAGTGACTAGTCCATATCGCACTTCCATATTATGATCGGCAGTGAATAGACAGATCTGTTATTTCAGCTATGCCCCGGTATTGCAGTAGCAAATAGTAGAAAAGAAATCACACACGCGCAGGTCCTACTTGTCAATGACGGGCACTACAATCTGCGGTAATCTGCGGAGGTTTCTGTGGAAGTCTGCGGGTGCATACTACAATAATACGTTACTGGGGACATAAAAAAGACACCTGGACTCGGTCGAGACCAAAAGCCATATTTGGCAAGACCAGTGACCGAGACCGAGACAAGTCCGAGTCCGAATACCTGCGAGTCCGAGACCATAGAAGAACGGTCTCGAGTCCGGACTCGAGTACTACAGCCCTGCCTGAAGCAACTAATCAAGGGCTTCATTAGTTTTACTAAGTGTGCTTGAGCTAGAACACATGAAATACCTGAACTGGCTAGGTTGGTTGAGTGTGACGTTTGTGTGGCAAAGTCAAAAGAAAGGTCCAAAAAGTTAGGAGAAGATGTCATATATCAAACAAGACTTTGCCAGGTTTGGGTGGAAACACAGCTTATGCAGACCAACATTAACAAGCAAATGACACACAGGTGGAAGTAATCAAACTATGATGAGTCCTGGAGGGGGGATGTAACAGGAACAAAGGACACACAAGGGTTAACAAGACTAATCAACATGAAAAACTACAAAAGGACTACAAAACTGGCCCAGGAAACGAGGACAAAACCTTCAACATAAAAATCCCAACCCGACACATGTAACAGTAACTGTAATAAATTAAAACTAAAACTATTAAAAGTGTTTTCTGTAATTGAAATGAAATAAAATATAAATATTGGATGAAATACTTAATTGAAAAAATAAGTTTAAGCTGAAGTACTAAAATTGAAATGAAAAAATAAAAGCTAAACTGAAATATTAAAATAAAAACGACAAAAGCACATAACAAAATGACTAAAATAAATTCAAAATGAAAATAAAAGATCATTCAAAATATAAATAAATACTGTTCATTTCGATAGTCCACTTTAGACATTCTACTAACTATAAGTAACCTTTCAACTACATGTCAACTAACTGTCATTAGAGTATTAGTAGACTTTCTGCTTAATATCTGATAACTCTTTATTTTTGCTCCTGAACAGATATTACTGACTATAAGTAACTTTGCAACCGCATGTCAACTAACTCTACAAACACTAATACTCTACTAATAGCTAGTTGACATGCAGTTGCAAAGTTACTTATAGAACGTCTAAAGTGGAGATTATCAAAATAAAGTGTAACCTAATGCATTAAATAAAATAACACTGAGATAACAGAATATTGCTATGAAACAAAAGGCACATCCACTATATGGATCTGTGCAGTGACAATAAACAGGTCAAAGCTATTATGAAATATGAAATGGCTTGATCAGTATAGAGCCAGAGTCCAGGACCAGTATAACTGTATCTTTGGCCGGTTTTTTATTTTATTTTTAGTTTTTTTACACAGTCAGTCTCAGTGTCTTTAGTGTCCAGCCTCTCTGCAGATGTACAGTGATGTGTAACGTGAAACTTAAAGATACATCTCACAGTCATAGTTTCATTATATTATTCATTTATATTTTCAATTATCTTTTATTTTCATTTTAAATTCAGTTTTAGTCATTTTGTTATGTGCTTTTGTCTTTTTTATTCAATTTTCTTTTTTAATATTTCAATTTAGCTTTTTATTTTTTCATTTAATTTTTTTTGTACTTCAGCTTAAAATAATTTTTTCAATTAGTTTAAGTATTTCATTAGTTTTAGTTATAGTAGTAAGGGTATATAAGTTTTACTTCTACACTCTAAACAATGCTGGGTTGTTTTAACCAAAATTTGGGTCAAATATGGACAAACCCAAATGTTGGGTTAAAAATGTAATTTAAAATTTTAACCCAACTTCAACTTTCACTTTCAACTGTACATTTTTTAATTACATTTTAACCCAACATTTGGGTTTGTCCATATTTGACCCAAATTTGAGTTGACAACCCAGCATTTTTTAGAGTGTTTTTGTACATGTAAATAGAGTTTTTTTTAGTACTGGAAATTATGGAGTTTTATTGTTTTTTTACCATTATTATTTTTTTCTTTCTCTGATTTTTTTTTAATTGTATTTACATGTTCAAAATAAAGATATCAATCAATAGTTTGAGATATGTATGACATGACTCAAGCTGATCTTGATGACAGAACTGAACTGAAGTAGGCTATACTGTAAGTGTGTCATTTCTATTCTCTGTCTTCTTCTTTGGTGTTTCCAAGCGCACTAAAGAGGCTGTCATGGCCCTGCCCGCCGTCACCTTCACCGCTCCTCAGGGGAACCGAGCCCAGGCTGTTCTCCATGCAAGCGGATCAGGGGAAGCAGGAGCGGAGCTGTCCGGAAGCGTGATTAATGACTGCGGGGACGGGGCCGCTCAGTGGCAGAGCTGCTGTATTGACACTTCAGTTATTGTCAGCAGTGACACCGCCGTGAGCCCCGGGGCAAGCTCTACAGCCTCTACAATACACAACATCAGTGCCACTGCATCACCATCAGCTCCTCTGACAGGCTTCTGAACAGAGTGTGTACACATTAACATACGCTAGTTTAGGGGTTGCTTGTTTTCTTTGAATTGTTGTTAATTATTAATCTGAAAGACAAAGAAGGAATTGTTCTTTTTTAAAGCTTAGTAAAAAAAAAACATGCATTAGCTTGAGTATTTGCTCAAGATTTTATTGTGGCCGTTTTAGTTTTATGAGCTTTGTCTATCTATCTATC